>BLKR01001307.1:0-308408 GCA_011170035.1 Teleogryllus occipitalis | reverse complement strand
GTCTGTCTGTCTGTCTGTCTGTCTCTGTCTGTTTGTCTGTCTGTCTGTCTGTCTCTGTCCGTTTGTCTGTCTGTCTGTCTGTCTCTGTCCGTTTGTCTGTCTGTCTGTCTGTCTCTGTCCGTTTGTCTGTCTGTCTGTCTGTCTCTGTCCGTTTGTCTGTCTGTCTGTCTGTCTCTGTCCGTCTGTCTGTCTGTCTGTCTGTCTCTGTCCGTCTGTCTGTCTGTCTGTCTCTGTCCGTCTGTCTGTCTGTCTCTGTCCGTCTGTCTGTCTCTGTCCGTCTGTCTGTCTGTCTGTCTGTCTCTGTCCGTCTGTCTGTCTCTGTCCGTCTGTCTGTCTCTGTCTGTCTCTGTCCGTCTGTCTGTCTGTCTGTCTGTCTGTCTGTCTGTCTCTGTCCGTCTGTCTGTCTGTCTGTCTCTGTCCGTCTGTCTGTCTGTCTGTCTGTCTCTGTCCGTCTGTCTGTCTGTCTGTCTGTCTATGTGTGTCTGTCTGTCTATGTGTGTCTGTCTCTGTCTGTCTATGTGTGTCTATATCTGTCTATGAGTGTCTATATCTATGTGTGTCTATATCTGTCTATGTGTGTCTATATCTGTCAATGTGTGTCTATGTCTGTCAATGTGTGTCTATGTCTGTCTATGTGTGTCTATGTGTGTCTATGTCTGTCTATGTCTGTCTATGTCTGTCAATGTGTGTCTATGTCTGTCAATGTGTGTCTATGTCTGTCTATGTCTGTCTATGTCTGTCTATGTCTGTCTATGTCTGTCTATGTCTGTCTATGTCTGTCTATGTCTGTCTATGTCTGTCTATGTCTGTCTATGTCTGTCTATGTGTAGGTAATGTTAGTGCAAAAGGATACGATGACATAAACGCTAAATTGCCAGAGGCGGAATTGAGGGGGGGGGCAACTGCCCCCCAATGTTGGGACAACGTCTTAAAAACATTTCGGTTCGCGAATCTTTAAATTTATTTCAGAAGCCATTTACTTTTTTGTATTTTGAGAAGAAATTTAATAATAATTAAACTATAATACTTTTATTATGCTGATCTAATAAAATACATTAATTAATTGGTGAACTCTAATTCCGTATTATAAAACGCGATGGATAATGTTCTGTGTTACTGTGAATATCCCGTATAAATTTAGTATCTTTCAGTTACATTGGTTTTAAATGTTATTTACTTAGAAATTTAAGTTTCTTGCTTTAATTCACGAGTCATCTCACTAGAATTAACATGTATAATGATTAAATAAATTCTTTCCATTACAAATTTCCTAGCGTTCTTAAATATTTCAAATGCCGAACAATAGGTGCTTCTCACGAAAAGTTTTGTAGTTTCGCGGTGGAATAAAATTCATCTGTTTATTTCAGCATTCCTTGTAATCTATGAAAGGGTAGTCAGCAAACTGAAAACTTTAGGCCGTTGTCCACGTTATAAAATGATTTCCTTTTACAGACCTTCAAAAAATGAAGAAATATGTCAATGCTGCGAAACGTACGGATTCAAAAAAGTCAGACTATTTTTTCTGTGGTCCGTAAGTTCTAGCATAGAGTAAAGAATTATATATGTTTTTGTCTATGGTTCTAGCGTGATTATACAGTGTGTTAGAGACCAAGAACTGCGCGTTTACAATTTTTGAAAATGTGAAAGTATACGAATGATGTTGAATAAAACAGTTTGTTATATTATATATTGTATATTTTTCCATTGTAATGTAAGATATAATGTAATTAATGCATGATCTATTTGTTTAGTGCCAAGTGTACACTGAGAAAAAAGCGAACGTGTTATCTCAACTGATTATTTTCTGTTATATTCAATGTTGTGACGGTCCATCAGACGCGTCCAAAATAAATACAAAACATTGGATTAGGTCTAAAAACAATGAAAACATGTGAAGGTGCACGAGTGGAAAATGTTTTCTTTATTCGATTGATATTTTAAAGAACTGTGCCAGAAATAGACTGTGAGAATATAAATAAATAAAAACAGGACCTATTTATAAGTAATGACACGTCGCAACCATGTCATGTTTCATAAATAAATGAATTTCTGTGATGAATTAATTTTCCATATTAGGAATGAGACTAATGTTCCCACAAAAATGAATGATTAGTGATAAATGTTAAAATAAGAAAAGAAGTGAATGGAAAAGGGTTTACTAACGTTATAAATATTTTGGAATACATTTAGGAATTTATGCTAACGTTCAAAGGCTATTAAAGGCAACATAATATAAAAAAGAATGATGTAAAGAAGCAGTAACATTGTTAGAGAAGAGTTGTCTTTTGTTTAAACTACGCGGTATGGAAGAATCAAAAACCTGAGATGTGACGGAGATTCCGTGGTGTGGTTTTGGGTTGTAGGGACGACTACTTATGAGATGATCTAGAGCTGCCATAATGGACGCATTGCGTGTTGGTTTCGAAGTTTCTAAATTTTATGAAGTTAATTGTTTAAAGATGTTATGATTTTTTTTGAAATGTTGGGATATCGACAGCAGTGACAGCCAATCATCGTGCAGCATAAAAGGGAAGTTAAAAACATTTTATTTTGTTTTTATATCATCAAAATTTATAGCATGGCCAAGATTTAGTTTAGTTTACATTTAGTTAGTTGTTAGTTTTTAAGACCTTAGACAAAAGACATGGCCTTTCATTTGCTTTCAAATTATTTAAACTGGTAAAGTGCACAAGTGTGAATGTTGGTAATAATTAATGGTGTGAATGTTGGAAGACAATATGTATCGTAAATATTAGATTGTAGATCATTTTTTTAAAGGGTATTTTATGTGTTAGTTCTTTTTTTTTGTTATATATGCTCATGTTTTGACGTCACCAGCGACGTAGAATTCGCTGAATATTTTGTCAAATGAATACGGAATAAACCAAGCCGGTATTTTTAGACGGTTGTATGACAGAAATTCCATGGAGTTGTTATTATTATTAGATAGCAACAACCTAAATGATAGGGAATAATTAAAATATATACATTTTCCTGAAGTAATATTAATACTATTCTCGGTATCCTGTATAGGATCAGTTTCGCGAACTCACGATATATAAATTCGTTGTAATGGTGTATCACAACCCGTATTAGGAAGACAAGGATTAAAATATTATAAAAGTAATTTTATTTGTATTTATATGGAAGGGAGTAAAGGGGTTATGTGTATATTAAAAAACCATAACAACGTTATAATAACTTCACATTTCTCTAATTATAAACGCGAATCCGTTGTTTTAATTATATGTCGGTTCCATGATTATAACAAAAAAGGTTAATTGTTTCTTTGACCATAGAGCAATTTTCATTACAAATTTATAATAAACACTAAAATAAGTGGAGTGTTGTGACACCCATTTTCAAAGAGTATTTAAAGTCAATATGATTTAAAAAGGGGGAAATGTTTTGTTGTTTTTTTTTCACTATAGCTCAGCAATCGAAACTAGTTGTGCTACAGAATGGCTCAGACTTTCTCATACTAGTTAGTTTTCTAATTTCTTTGGTCTGGGCCAGCTTTACAATCTTACCCCATCCTCTTGATAGCCGCAATCTGTCGCCGCCCAAAGCACATCTTTTTAAAAACCATTTCTGAATTTTTCGGTTTCTTAAAGGTAGATCCGAATATTACTTTAAGAATATTGAAGAGTTAAATCTCTTCGTACGAGAAACTTTGTATGATGCACTGAGCAACCGCTCCCGGTTTTCTTGAATAAAAATTTGCTTGTGTACAAAATCCGGACTGATTCTTATATTCTCGCTTAGAATTAAAAATTGTCCACAGTTATACAAAACATGAGAAGGGCCCTTCTCTACTCAATATGATAAATCAATTTGCGATCAATTTGTCCACGAGCAACATCTGTTACAGTAGAAAAATCTTTGACATCACTATCTAAATTTGCAACATCTTGAACATTGTGTTTCTCATTAGATGTCTGAAAAAGTTCTGAATATTCATATTATTCTTTTTTGTGACTCTTTTGTATATTCTTGTTGTGTAAGTTGCTTTTAAATTAGTTCCATATTTGCACTTTGAGTTTGTGCAACGGCCGTGTCCTCACATACAACGTACTGCATTGCTTCCAACTGAGTAGTACTAGTTGGCACATGCATGCAAGCAATAGTGCCTTCTTTGCCTCATACTCTTGTAGCTTCTTTTTCTTACGTTTGCAAGCGCCACTTTCAAATCTTTTACTCATTCTTAGATTAGAATCTAGAACAAAACATATGAGTTATTAATTATTGTGCATAAATAAAAGTTAATTATTTATTATTAATACAAAAATAACATTTTACTTATTTGAACTGTGATCTTTTTTTGTTTAACGAAATTGTTTATAAACAATTCATTTTCGAGTAATAAATTGAAATAAAACAAAAACTCATTTGCGTGAATAGCGTGTCTTTTATAATAATTCTTGCTTATAAAATAATAAAGGTTAATTTCTGAATTTCAAACATTAATCAATTTAAAAAATATTTCCAAAATATCTTTAGTTGAATAATGAAACTAAAGTATTATTTTTTAATCAAGATTGTAAGGATATCATCAGGAATAATTAATTGTTATGTATTATCACTATATATACATATAAATATATATAATGATAATATATAATATAATGATAATGTAAATATATATCATGAAAATATAAAATAAAGTACATAATATACATTTTAAAATGTACAAATTCAAACATATGTTAAGAACTTACCTAGAATTCCGCGAAATGAAGACTGTCACCAAAAAATTTCAAGAGTCTATTAACACTTCATTAAAGTATTGAACCTATTGAACTCGAAAGGAAAGAATCACACGATTGTGTACGCAATCCTAAAATTATAATATTTTCTAATAACATTAACATGCGTTTCATATTATCGAAGTAACACGAACAAAACCGATCGTAGGAATATCAATATGTCTGTTCGTTTATCTGTTCCAATCCACACCAATCTGCACTTTATTTATGCAAGAACAAACCAGAGCTTAGTCGCACGTCAATATTCATGGCATTCAGTGAACATATGAACTAGACTTTGGTGCGATCTAGTATACACAAATGAACAGTCCCAATGAGCCGAACGCGTTAATCTTAACCAATACATTTTTATGTTTGTTTATTAGTCACATGCGTTGAATTTCTCCTATTTTCGATTCAGTGTTTTAGTGATCGCTGTTTTTAGAGTAGTGTAATTTTATTTTTGCTAACAATTTGAATTTAGGCCCCTCTTATTCTTGAGGCCCTAGGCTGAAGCTTAGTTAACCTATGCGAAAATCCGTCCCTGAGTGCATGCTAGTGTAAATGTGTGTAAGAGGTGAGGATAGGACAAGGAAGAGGAAGGAAAGATCGTGCGCGGTACGTGGCCCGTATGTTAGGGTACTGCTCTGGCATTCGCCTGAAGTTGATCGAAACAAAAACACGGAAAATTACCGATCAGAGCACCCGGCCGCTAGAACTCTCCTCCAGACAGAGACTGAATTCGACCTAACTGTCAAGCTAGGTCAAGTGTCGGGACTAGAACCTTCCAGTCAGAGGCACTGTAGTGACATCAGTTGATGAACCGAGTCCACCTTCTCCAGGTCTAATTATATCGAATGTTCAAAGTTCATTCCAATTTTCATTTTTTACTAAAGGTTACAGATAATATCTATGATTTTTTTCAAGACTACGCAGAATGAAGTTTGACTAAAAGACTGTAGAAGAGATTCGGGCTTGGAGTGAATTGAATGAATTGTTTTGAAGACTAGCGTTTGTTAAAAATACTCTTATAATTCTGAAGATTGCAAGCACTGATGGAAACTGTGTGTCTTAAAAAGTTTCATTAATTCACATCATCTCTTTGAGTCTAATTCAATACATTAACTTATTGATTGTGGTTCTATTTGTATGTTTTCATCTTTAAGTATAAAATAAAGTATTCTAGTACCTCTTTGTAGGAATGTATTAATTTCTTGTTTTCAATATTTATTTTAGCTCTCTGCGTATATACATGAGACCTACAATTTCAGATCTGTTACGGATAAATATGAAATTAGCAATTTCAGATATTTGATATTAGCCGTATTTCTCTTTGAATATTGATAAGGTATTTTTTTAAATTTGAACAGAGCCTCTAACATTTAGCACCAGTTGACTTCACTGTGAGTAATAATTTGACTTTTCATCATAGGCATACAGACAAACTGTTTGTCAATTATATCTTTTATTTTCATGAGACTTACTTATTTGCAATTAATATGTTACAAGTTTAAAAAACTACGTAAGTACAATGTTTTTTAAGTCACTCTCTTTATTATCATAATAGACTTTGAGCCAGTAAGA
Organism: Teleogryllus occipitalis; assembly: GCA_011170035.1. Classification (NCBI taxonomy): domain Eukaryota; kingdom Metazoa; phylum Arthropoda; class Insecta; order Orthoptera; family Gryllidae; genus Teleogryllus; species Teleogryllus occipitalis. The sequence continues at coordinate 302,079 of BLKR01001307.1, read as the reverse complement.
AAAACGACGTATGATAAGCTCTAAGCTAAAACGTTTTGAGAAGTTAACCAGTGTTACGAGGAACAGGGAAACGCAAGTATGGCGGACTGTAGGTGTCAGCGTTGTTGTACAATTTTTTGAATGTGTCGAAAAAAAACTATGCCATTGGGAAATGAGTACAGAGCTAATTTTTGTTGTATATTGTTCGTTGGATAGTCAAAGTGTGAAGGAATTGTATGCAATATCGATGTGGCCTCTGAAACAGTAAGCCATATTGAATTAGAAATGTCATTTTTTAAAATAATCTCTTGTATTACGAACTAAATGCTAATTTTTGGTCCTAATGATACAAAACTGTTTCTCATAGCCGAATATGACATCGCCATGTCATTTTGGCATCTCTAAATAGCCACCATACTGATTCAAACATGTCCAATTTGGCACTTGTCCATGTTCACAGGTACAAGTATGGCGGTACAATTTTTGGAAGACCCCTGATCCATTTTGATAAATATATGCCTTGTCATACTGGTAAGACATCATTAAATAATTGCCATACTAAAAAACCTATTTTTGCACAATTTTCATAAAATTCGGCGTTTCTGAAAATGCGGAAATTCGAGCTCGTTTTCACAAAAAACGTTTGAATTATCAAGAAACTTTATGACATCATTTAAAGCACATATACTCCTAAATATTTATGAGTATGTAAGAATGAGTGTAAGAATATACAAAAGAGCCACGAAAAAGAATAATGTGAATATTCAGAATTTTTTCAGACATCTAATGAGAAACACAATGTTCAAGATGTTGCAAATTTAGATAGTGATGTCAAAGATTTTTCTACTGTAACAGATGTTGCTCGTGGACAAATTGATCGCAAATTGATTTATCATATTGAGTAGAGAAGGGCCCTTCTCATGTTTAGTATTACTGTGGACAATTTTTAATTCTAAGCGAGAATATAAGAATCAGTCCGGATTTTGTACACAAGCAAATTTTTATTCAACAAAAGCTAATGGAGAAAAGTATACCTTAGAATGGCTTGTATACTCTCCCTCAAAAGGCCGCGTATTTTTGCTTTATTAGTAGACTCATTCCAAATATTACATCTTCTGCAACAGCACTAACTTCTGAAGGGTTTAAGGATTGAAAAAAACAGCTATCATTCAAACTCATACAAATTGGGAAAATCAAAGAAATGCTACTGGATTAGACTTAACAAGAGAAAAAGGAAAAATTTCACTTCAAAGCTAGAGAAAGAAATAACAAAAGAGCAGCAACACTAGCGTTGCGTTATAGAAAGTTTTCGCTGCAATTTGCACTCTTCCAGAGTGAGACTTACCATTTAGAGGAGACAATGAAAAGTTTGGAACTCCAATTAACGGCAATTACTTTGTTCTTCTAGAACTAGTAGTAAAATTTGATCCCTTTTTAAGAGATCATATCGATCGATATGGAAATACTGGCTCAAGAAACCCTTCGTATCAGTCTAATAATATATGTGAGGAAATTATTCAACTTATGCCAAATAAAGTGAAACACACAATTGTGGCGGAAGTGAAAAAGGCTGGCTATTTTAGCTTTTCTGTAGATTCCACTCCAATCATATCTCATACTGATCAGTTGACCTTAATTATTAGACATGTGTCACCTGAAGACGGTTTCACAACTGAGAGATTTTAAACTTTCTTTGAACTAAAAGATCACTCAGTGAAAAACATAGCTAATTTAGTATTTAATTATATCACTACTGAACTTGAAATTGATTTCAGAAAATGCCTAGGACGTCTTATGATCATGCAGCCAATATGGCTGGTAATGTAAGAATACTCCGAAGACGTTAACCAAAATCTTACTGAAGAACTATTTCATTTCCACACATTTGCGACAAAAACATAAGCCTTCAAAAAATTCCACATTGTCACATTTATACTTGTATCAAATAATATTCAAAGAAAATTTTCAAGTCGCCTTCCCTAATGTGGAATCAATCTAACGACTGTTTCTCAATTTAATAGTCACTCATTTTACTAAAGAAAGGTCATTTTCAAGACTCAAAAATATAAATTTAACACATACAATTTGATATTTTCTTTTTTGTTTCGTTTGAATAAAGTTCAATTTTTGGTGTAGTATAAGACTTAAAATTCATAATAATTCATACTTAAATTTTAAATGCGAATTATTATGAAATAAATTTATCAGGAATTTTTTTGGTTAGTTTTTGTGGTGGATTAGTTTTTGTTTTCACTAGTAGGTGCTGAGAATAAATGTCCAAATAAGTGTTCTCGATTTTTTATGTATTATCCGTGCCACATTTTTTACGAAGGATAGAACCAATCACAACATGTTTCATTTAACATATTGATATATACCACAGTAATGACATATTTTATTATTTTTCATGTAATTTACAAACTTAACTAGAGGTGCTACAGTGTGGCACAGACATTCTCGTATAAAGTTTTCAGATTTCCTTGGTGTAATCTGGCCTTAAGGTCTTGCACCATTCTCTGGCGAGCTGCCATCTATCGTCGCCCAAAGAACATTCTTTTTGACATTTTCTCAGCACTTTTCTTTCCTAGTAGTTCAACCGAATTACTCCTTCAAAAATATTAAAGAAGAGTAAAAGCTCGTCCTAAATAGAAATTTTCATTGAAAACTTTGACATTTTTTTTTAAGAAAATGGCGATTAAGCATTACTGTAAATGATACATTTAAAACTCCATTTCACAGGGATAAATATAGTTTTCAAAAAACTTCATTTGAAGTCTTTTGAAGAACTTCCATTCAAAAATTTAATAATGCATGCAAATTGATGAAAATGTTCATACTAACGGCTTGAGATATATTTAAAAAAAATTACATTTGTGTAATTTTTGAAAAAACAAATGAATATTACCAAAATGAACTTTACGTCATATCAAACAGTGCAAATAGCACCATCTTTTGGAAAAAATGTTTAAAACAAAATTGTAGCTGATAATGCGGAATTTTGAGCTAATTTCTACAGAAAACTGTTGTTTTCCAGAAAATTTATTTAACATTATTTAAAGCACATGTACTCATAAATATAATAAAGAGAAGAAATCGGCTCTAATGTAAATATTGCCGACGCGAGACACAAGTCAAATAAAATGACATTTTTGTAATTTTTGAAAAAACAAAGGAATAGAGCAATATTGTTTGTCATCGTTTAGGGTACATTTGGGACTATCCCTTCTAAAAATTTAAAGAAAAAATTGGTGCCACTTCTGTGAAAATCTTGTGTTTTTAATCTTTTAAAATTGCAAATATTGCACGCACATTGAAACGAAATTTTACTAAAATTTCAAAAAAAGTATATCACTCCGTATATACGTACGTATACGAGAAAGTAACTTAGAGGTACAACAGACTGAAAGATACTTTCTTGTAGTAAAGTTTTCTAATTTCTTTGGTGTGGTCTGGCTTTAAGGTTTTGCGCCATTCTCTAGCCAGCTGCCAGCTGCCATCTATCGTGGCGCAAAGTACATTTTTTTGACATTTTCTCAACTTTTGCTTTCCTAGAAGTATAACCGAAATATTACTCCAAGAATATTAAAGAAGAGTAAAATCTCGTCCTAAATAGAAATTTTGAAAACAATTATTTTACAAACAAAAATTTTACAAACACTTAAACAACCTCGCTTTAGCTGTATTGCAGCCGTCTTCAATGCTGCACTCCGAATTGGCTTCTTTCCTCAAACTTGGAAACATGCTATTATATTACCACTAAATTAACCAAAAACTAATCCTAATGACCCTTCCAATGACCTATTAGTCTGCTCTCATTAATAGCTAATATCTTCGAAAAATTAATTTTCAGTCGCCTAGTCCATTTCTTAAACTCAAATGACACCATACTTAAAACAATTTGGCTTCAATCCAAATCATTTAACAAGTCACCCCCTATCACGTCTAGAAGAACATATAGCAAAATGTTTCCATTCAAAAGAGCACACAATAGCGGTATTTTGAGACATAACCCAAAGTATTTGACTGCATTTGGCATCACGGTTTACTTCATAAAATTCAGCAACTAGGCACCCCTGATTATCTCCATAAAATAATTCATAGTTATCTTACGAATAGAACCTTTCAGGTCAAAGTAAACCACATTGTTTCCAACACACACAGCAATCTTGCAGGTGTCCATCAAGGATTTGTACTTACTCCCCTTCTCTTCAATATCTATACTGCAGATCATTCCACAGCACCCGATTCTGATATAACCTTATATGCAGATGATGCAGGATTATTCTCATTTCATCACAACATTTTATTAGCATATGATCATATTCAATCTCACCTTCACTCTCTCACCAGCTGGTTTCACACAGGGTGAATCAAGATAAATCCCACAAAAACACAAACCCCTCCACCTCTAAAAATAAAAAAAACTCCGAACTCCTCTGGTTAAACAATTTCACACCTATAAAATATTTGTGAGTACTAATAGATGAATGTTTAACATGGAAGCAACACATTACGCCAATCCTACAAAAAGCAACAGAAAAAGCAGTCAAACTATATCCACTCATTAATTTCCTATCCATTTTAACAGTTGAAATCAAATTGCATCTCTACAAAAGTGTTATCAGACCCACATTGACATATATCTGTCCAGCCTGGATAAACGTTGGACCTAGTAATATAAACCTTCTACAAACTTTCCAAAACAAATTTCTCAGAAGACTCATCAACGCATCATGGTTTATACCCAATAAACAAATTCATTATGACCACCAAATACCATCAATCACAGATAATCTGATCAACCTGTCCTCCACATGTTTTACTCTCTTACCATTCTGTCCAAGTACAGCCCATCTTCAACTAGGACAACAAGCAAACACACCAAACAAAATCAAACCTAGATTTCCTAAAGACATTTCCAAACCGCCTTAAAATCATAACTTAACAAAACCTTCGAAACCTTTCAAAAAATCTACCTATACTAATCCTTCCCTAAACCTACAGCCAATATTAATGAAATCAAATTAAATATATATTTACCACACAAAACACTCTAGGGCGAGCGTGGTCGAATGAATGCTCGATAAGCGAGCTTGTGATCTCAGGAGGCAGAATCTTTCGGGTGCGAGAAAGGTCTGAACCCTTGACGCATAAATCAAAGAAAATATGGGTAAATAATGAGCATGTATTCAAATCAATGAAATCAATACACAAAATACTCTTGAATTAAACAAATAATCAATGAAATTAATACACAAATATACCTGAATTAAACAGCAGATCACTTCTGATAGCTAAATGACCTGACCTTTGCACAAAATTTTACAAATGGTACCGTTAGTTCGGCTGCCGAAACACTAATCACAGCCAACAGAACCAACAACATGTTATCTCTTTCCCTTTTGAGCCCTTTCTCTCTGCCGTGCACGGGCTTTTAAAAATGAATTTTACTGATTAGTTCTGCAGTGCCCACAAGTCCCTCGGACAACGCACACGTTACCAGACGCATGATAGGAAGAAATTTGACTAAGTAACATGGAAATCTACTATAATACGTCTTAGTATATAGTAGTATAGTAGAAATATACTATAATACGACTTAGTGTAGGGATCACAGAATTTTGAAAATGTGCACACAATTCACTTTCCCCATAGCACGTCATACGCAGTTTTAACTGTTTTTGACGTAAAATAAATAAATACGTACAATTTAAATCATAAAAATAGAATATTTACACAATTTTCCGCAAGTTCATCAAATAGTGGAACAACTTAATCTTTCCCCAATAACACAGAATGAAGCCAGTTTCAAGCTTCAACTAGAGCCAGATGGACAGGGGTTCCTTCAATTTGGAAAAGATCGTACGTGTAGTTTAGGCGGTAGATTTGTTCACATACGACGGACGGACGGACGGACGGAGGGACGGACGGACGGACCCAGAAGGCTCGTTCCTTCCATCAGCGCTCCCATGCCGGCAGGCATCGCAAAGGCTCGGCGACCAGCCTTCTCTAGGGGTCTTGCACCATCATTCAAGACTCTCCACTAACCTTTTTCAACAGGTTATTTTAGGGCGGGGCTTTCCTGACGCCCCCTTCCCCTGGCGTCCCTCTATTCAGCGCGTCGCCTCCACGTACCAGGCGCGCAAATCTGGAAAGCGCATGCCAACCGCCCCCAACTGAGAGCATCCGGCTCAAGCGTGGGGAAGTAACGGTTTCTTCCGGCCCGACTGGCTAGAAAGCGTTCCACGACGCCACACTAACTATATAGCTAAGTCTAATCCAGCCGCTGTCTGGAAGAGAATTCTAGAGGCCGGCTGCTCACACGTGCCTGGAGACCAGTCAGTAGCTTAGAGCCTATCCCGGCAGGGGCGGTGCCTTGCTAGTGAGAGATACCTGGTTGGGAAAACCCAGACATGTAGGTTGGCGCCGGATCTCAGCATCAAGCGACCTACAGAGTGAAAATATGCATCACACTTACGGGACTATTGATCTTAGCCGTTGACGCGCCCGGAATCATTAATCAGTCAAAATAACACAAAGGTTGTCTCAAATAAAAATATTTTGAGGAACAGAGGCTATTTAATGAGTTTGTTTAAAACAACCTAGCGAGTTACATAATTTTGGCTCAGTGCTAAACCTATGAGCTGGTATGACGAACTTTCTGCTTCCGCTAGGAACGTATTTTTCCAGTTGTGCCAAGGTTTAACACACGAACGGAATATTGAGTTTATTGATTATTTCTAGACTTACAGTTTGAACTGATGCTTCCGCAAGTTTCATTTTAGGCCGTTCCTGCTTAGATAACCTGATAAATAATTGTACAGAATTAGCATTTAGGTTTTCATCCCCTGCCTCTAGATGTAATTATAAGGTTAACTCCATGAACGTCAGGGCATCAACTCAGGGCTGTTTTTGCCAAATATGTACAATGATTTTCTGTGGAACATCGACGTCACAACAATAACCTCCAGTATATAGAGGTCTCGCCAGGAATGTGTATTCTGGTCTCCATTTTCCTGTACCGTAGACGACTGATTGATTGGTGATTGATTATTGGCGATTGATTTGTGATTGACGATTGATTGTTGATTGATTGGTTATTGATTGTGATTGATTGATTGTTGATTGATTACATCAGTTGATGCACTTAGCCAACGCTCCCGGTACCGTAAATGAGGTGAGTCCATACCACTCTCATTAGGCCTTGAAGTAATTCGTGAAATCATTTCCGGAAGAAATTGGCTGCGGGTTGGGAAAATCATGTTTGTCTGGCTGTAATTAAAATAGAAATTAATGTAATTAAGTTAAACAATTCAATAGAGTAATTCAATGGTGTATTGTGATTTTCAGTCCATTATAATAACGCATTTTCTTTTTTTTATAATATTAAACTAATAATTTCACCAACGAAAATTATGTTTAGTGTATAACACGTTTATTCCAGTCTCAATCACAAGGTAGAGTTAGTGAGTGTGTGTGAGTGGAGGAGTCTGATTTGATAAATGCACCATTTTCTAAGAAGTAAATAAAACGCAGACTCAAACATACCATCCCATGTTCTATGCTGTGTGTCCACCCGGGCGAACTTGCGAGGTGGCGGTGGGGTTCGTGTGTCTCAACGGAGTTTCAATGTTTATTTATTTATTTATTTACGTCAAAAAACAGTTAAAAACTGCGTATGACGGGCTATGGGGAAAAGTGAATTGTGTGCACATTTTCAAAATTCTGTGATCCCTACACTAAATCATATACTACTTAAGTTTTGAATTTTGAAAGGGAGAAAAAAAAAAACAAAAAAACTCCCATGTAATAAAATCGATTTTCAAGGATAAATAAGCAATAAATTTTGAATTTTGAAGGGGAGGAAAAAAAAACAAAAAAACTCCCACACCCAATGTATGTTTAATTCTCCCACTCCCCATTAAAACTCCCACTCCCCAATGTATGTTTAATTTATATTGTTTCTTATTATTGGGATACCCACCAGAAATGCGCCAACACAGGATACTCGTGAAGGATACTCGTGAAGGATACTCGTGAAGGATACTCGTGAAGGATACTCGTGACAAATATGCATATACACAGACATGTTACAAACAATGCCTTGCCACGGCAGTGCTGCCAAGTATTTGTCCTATCTTACACGATCCAAATACTCTTAGGCTACTAATACCGTGATCCAATTCAGTCACTTTTCTAAGTTCTACTTCTTTGCCCTAACTTGCTGACAATATGAGGAAGTCTGAGCTAAGTTGTAGCACGGCTAGCGCCGGGTTCCCTACATGTTTATCTTGAGGTAGTTTTCTATCAAACCAGTTACGATTATTACCGTATTATCTTTATTTTCACTTACACTATGGAAATATAGTATAGTGTTTTTTGCGTTTTATTAAATATGAATAAAAATTAGAATAAGTTTTTGTTTTTTCTAAAGATTGCTACGAAAAAAGATGAGTGAACAAGTTCTTTCCAAAATGAAATAAAATAAAAAATATGCATTTAAATGTATATTTACAATATATTTACACAATTAACAAAAATATTTTGTCAATATATACAAATGTCAGTTCATTAAACGAAATCATTGTTTACAGGCCGGTGTCGCCCTGGGCGTAAGGAGATTTCGAGTTCGTGTTGAGGTAGAAGTTGCCAGTAACCCTGCAACAAAAAGATAATGATTTAGCAAGATCTTTATAAACAAATAGTTGAAAGTTTTTTTAGTTATTGTTATGGAATTCAAAGAAGTCTTTGTTGATTAAGAAAAGCCAGTAACATGGGACAGTATCAATTATGGAGGTCAAGGCTATAGGTGAAAAGCGATTTATCGTATTTGCCGATGAATAAGACGCACTTTTTCCCTTCAGAAACTCGTTAAAAACAGGATGCGTGTTATACAACGGATGGGCATTTTTGGAAGTTTAAATGCCTAGTATATAGCATTACAAAAGTAATATTTTTGTACTATGAAAAACAGGAATTTGTATTTCTACAAAATTGATTATTACAGAAGCTAAAAGTATTGCAAGAAGAAAGAATGTTGAAAATTTCGTTGAGCCAACGTCATGGTGTAGATCTATGAAAAGTCACGGTCTTTCCATGCGTACTAGAATAATATTGTAAAGCCTCCGGCAGAATACGAAGAAAAGATCATTGCTTTTCACAGCCCAAATTCCCATTCCTTTCATAAAATAATAATCAAGTATAAAATTTAACATTAAAGAAGGAAATAATTCTTGAAAAAAGGGGTGCGTCCTATACTCCTGTGTTTCTTATGCACCGGCAAATATGATAATCTACAAGAATACATCAGAATCACAAAAATGGAACTTGGAAAATAGAAACTCTCTATACGCATTTTTTAAAAATTAGTTCACAAGGAAATTTTTACGTTTTGATGTTCTTTAATATTTCTGTAACATTTGATTCACGTCAAATAAATATTTAGTAGCTATTATTTCCTATTGAGACCTACAAATATTTAGAAACTTATATCCGAGCTGTAGTAATTAGACTTTACATTATTTATTACTAATTCATTGACATGTCTTGTTAATTACGAAATGGTATTTCATTATTGAAATTTAATGCCTTAAAATATTTACAAAAATCAGCATGCCAATAGTTATTTTTGTATAAAGTCCGTGAAGTTTTTGTTTTTTCCACGGTCGAGATGGCTTTTTTTGACGAGACCGAAAAGTCTTGACAAAAAATCCTCAATCGAGATAGAAAAATAATAATTTCACTAACGAAATATATACAACACTTTTTCTACAATCACATAAAAATATTTCTGTTACGAATCATGATTTGTTCCATCTCTACTCTTCTCGATTTATTCGAAAGAAACTCCCACTTTCGTGAACGTTTCTGTAACACCATCTCCTGGTTTCGCGATCTAAGGTAGTGAGACATTTTGGTTATTTCCCCGCTACTTCTTACGCAGTACAGAGAAAGTATTGCAATGTTGCTGAGAAACGGCGAATTTTCGACAGAAAAGCTCTGATTATCGGGCCTTCGTAATGAACTTCCTCAATCACGTAGTGTTGTCAGAATCAATGTTTTGTGGGTCTTTGATATCGAAAACTTGACGGCAAATCGTCGGCAAATGGTCAACCCTAGGACCTTAACCATTTAGCCGATTATCTACAAAATTGAGATTTACCAGTGGATCTAGCTGATGTTGCGGCTGCTTGAATTTGAAACCCTTATTTTAATTTTGGTACAGGTCTCACGATCGTTAAAATCCCTGATATTTCGAACTTGCAGATACGTTCGTTTGAACGCATCTGCTTGAAGCAGACGGTAATGTGCCATTGTACCCTTTTAAATGATTTGTGTATATGAATTAAAACAAAATGAAAGCCAGTTAGGCTGACTGAAAAAGTGTATGACACGTGGATTTAGAAAAAGCGACAGAATAATTCACTGCGAAACGGCCAATTCCGTTAGCAATTTACTTACGAAGAGTCTGTCCATTCGCCCATGGGTGCGTGAACGTTCCCGCTGCACGTTCCCTTCTTGTACTTCTTGTAGGTGTCGCACTCGGCGCCCACGAAGTCTTGCGACACCACCGACTCGGCATAGTAGGTGGGGGAGCGGTTGTGCGCACAGGCACCTGCGAACAACAACAGTCAGGGTGACATCAAGATTCTCTTTCATATAGCCTACACAATCATGTATATATATATATATATAAAAGAAAGTCGTGTTAGTTACACTATTTATAACTCAAGAACGGCTGTACCGATTTGGCTGAAAATTGGTGAGCAGGAAGCTTAGAGCCAGGAGACGGACATAGGAACGCTGTCGAACGGGATAAACAGTATCCTGTGTGAGAACGCACATTTTTGCACGTACGCAGTGCAACAAGGATAGTACAGTTTCTCACAGTGAGTGCGACGCGAGAAAAAGATGGGATCGGCTGTTAAGGCGGAACAGAGTTCGCCGGGTCAGCTAGTATGGAATAAAATTATCCCTTTCTTTGCATGAAATTGACTTCAAATTCTCCATAGGTCGTATTGTGAATTCACGTCATTTATTTTTGCGTTAAAGACATTTTTATTTCGCATGTAAAGAAAATTACTAAAAAATATTCGTACGTAAGTAGCTTTTCAGTCTAATCAAAATTAATTCTTCGTAATTCACGTATTTAAACCGAGGATTCGTGCTGTATTTCCAGAGAATTTTTTGTAAACAGCAAGAATTACAGGCTATATGGAAAGAAAAAAATGAATTTCTGCGGTACCAAACGTCATGTAATCGGAAATCAAAGAAATACGAAAATGAAAGTTGACAGTCGTGTTTTTGCGATATCGACAAATCGGTAAGTGCTTTGATTTGTATGAAGTTAAGTATGATCATTTCATGATCGTCTAGTTATTTAGAAGTGTGCATGGAGAATACATTTTTCTCCCTAGAAGTAAAATAATTCATTTCTAACAAGGTACTATGTAATATTTTTAACTTTACGTTCGATAGATACATTAACTTTTTTAACTTTGTCATGAATTTATTAAAAGGGAAAAACGTTATTTGATGATCCAATAATGCTCCCAGAGCTTTTTCTTCCTCCGGGGGCTTTTTCCAGCTTTCAGGAAATGCCTGCGCCGGGTACCCTATACGTCCCTCACGGGGGCACTTATTAACCTCTTACACTAGACATACTTGCGGGATCCTCGTTTTTTGGTCAGCAGAATAACAAGGCCTTCCGCGACAACTCTTACATGAAAGACAAAGAACAAACAACCATGCCCACGGCGGGACTCGAACCCGCGACCCTGCCGATCGAGGCGCTGAGTCAACAAGCGATCTTGCCACCTCGACCATGAAGGTCGGCAAGGGACTGTACAATGTAACTAAAAATTTGAAAGGACAGGTGCGGAAAACACGTTTTATCATCGAGGAGCTGAAAGAATGGCCCAAAGGAGAAGGATAAAGAATCAGTGCAAAGGTATCGAGTTCGAGAGACCAGAGCGACGGATACAGGGAGAACGGGAGCGGGTCGCATACGAGTGACGAGAAAAATGGCTCAGGGCTTCGACTGATGTCACTGCAGTGCCTCTGACTTGGAGGTCCTTCGTTCGAGTTCAGACGGTGGCACGATTTTCTACACTAGCTTGTCAGCTAAGTTAAATTCAGTCACTGTCTGGAGGAGGAGAACTTTAGCGGCCGCTTGCTCTGATCGGTAGTTTTTCGTGATTTCTCCGATCAACATCAGGTGAATGCCGGAACAGCACTCTATCAAACGGGCCACGGACCGCCTTATCCTTCGTTGACCTATCCTCACCCCTCTCAGACACTAACACACATGCACTACACTACCACACATGCCGGGAGACCGATCGGGAGCTTAGATCTTTTCCCGGCTGTTGCGGAGCCCCGCAGATGGGAGACACTTGGTAAGGAAAATCCTCGCTAGTCAACGGTAGGTCAGCGCTGGATCTCGTCATCCAGTGGGGAAAGATCACCGCCACCTCCAGAGGGGGGACCGGGAGCGGTAGTTCAGTGCATCAACTGATGTCACTGCAGTGCCTCTCACCGGGAGGTCCTAGGTTCGAGTCCTAACGGCGGCAGGATTTTCGACACTAGCTTTTCAGCTAGGTCGAATTCAGTCGCTGTCTGGAGGAGAAGTCTAGCGGCCGGCTGCTCTGGTCGGTAGTTTTCCGTAGTTTCTCCGATCAACACCAGGCGAATGCCGGAGCAGTACTTTACCAAAACGGGCCACGGACCGCGCGCGATCTCACCTTCCTCTTCCTTGTCCTATCCTCTCTTCTTACACATTCACACACACACTAACATGCACTACACTACCACATATTCTGGGAGACCGGTCGGGAGCTTAGAGCTTGTCCCGGCTGGGGCGGTGCCCCGCTGGTGGGAGAGTCTTGGTTAGGGGGAAACCCCACTAGCCGACCGTAGGTCGGCGCCGGATCTCGCCATCCAGCGGGGGAAGATCACCGCCATCTCCCGAAAAAAACATGCACTACACTAACGGGACTAATGACCACAGTAATTGACGCGCCCGGAAACACGAAAAAATCAATCAATCCAGAGGGGGGAGTATGCACTACACTTACGGGACTAATGACTGTAGTCGCTGACGCGCCCGGAATCACTGACAATCAATCAACCTACCGCTGACGTCGAGGATGCAGCCAGACTGGCTGGAGCCGCCGTTGGGGAAGAAGTCGACATCGCCGAGCGGATCTTTCCAGCCGAGGAGGCCGCCGTTGGTGTGGATGCCCTGCACGATCTTGGCGTCCGAGGGGTCCAGGCGGTTCTTCTCAGAGGTGGTGCCGAAGAGAGGTGCCGCGGCATCCAGACCTACGACAACGACCAGTGCCGTGTAACAGCGGTTGGGCCTCACATTTCCTCTCAGCAAATGGCGTCTCTTGCTCATTTTGTTCAGAGACCATTTTTTAGAGACAGGTATAAAGTATAATTTTGAAAGACGTCGGTCCCCAAATGTGTATCTTTACCATCTTAAATATTAAATGCATTGTCATAAAGTCAAACCATTTTTGTAATACAAGGCGTGAAAAATAAAATTGAAAATATAATGTCTCGTAATTGAAATGTGGTACGAATAATCAAAAGAACTGCCGATACTGATTTCTAATTCATCATTTTCCCGCCTCTTTTCGAAATTATTATTCCAAAAAAAATAAAATTCAATAAATTATATTGCCTTTTACGAGGGGGCATTATTTCTAAAGAATTTAATTTTGGAACAACTTATTTTTATGTTACTTCATGAAGCCATTTCATGACAAAACAACTTTTGTGAATACACTGTATTTGAAGCTGGCAAATTAGAGTTATTGCATATTAATATTCCCCAAATAATATTTCAATAATAGTAATGGTCGATATACGTTTAACGCTCGTATGAAACTAAAGTTTCGAAAGCTATTAATTACATTTTACTGCATTAATGCTGTTTGGAGTATTTTTTATGGATGGGTTATATCCTTTTGACACTAAAATCTTGTCAACCCCGTAATATTTCTGGATCTGTGGTTCCTTCCACTAACATTAACTCTAGCAATGTTCTTAAGGCGGTTCCACACATTCTGCATTCGCCGAGCAGCGAGCTACTGCTCGCCCAATCCCGAGCAGCTGAGGTGTTCGGCGAATGTTCACTTCCATTCGTGTGCCCAAAAGTCCGACACGCGATGGATAGGACGAGCACCGAATGTTAATCACTCGACCAATAGCAAGCAACTCATCCACACTACTTGTAATTTGGCGAGCGGTTGCTCGCTACTCGCCGAAAAATGAATGTGTGGAGCCACCTTACAGTCAACATATGGTAACTTTCGGACATTCTCCTTAATAAAGTTTATCCAGTGAGCTTAGCACGATACATCCAGAAAGAATCGTAGTCAAAGAGGCGCGCCAATGACTCACCGACAATACGCGCGAGCTGCCCGTTGAGGCGGTTGCCCGCCACGCCGGCGGCCTGGCCGCCCAGACTGTGCCCGATGATGTTCGTGTTATCTAGGCTGAGTCCGCGGTCGGCTACGAGATGCTGGATCACCTCCGCCAAGTATTCTCCCACGCGTCGAGAGTTGCGCTTGGAGATGGAATACTCGCTGGAAGCGGGGCCGTGCCAGTCGACCAACACGACGTTCCAGTTCTTGCCGGTGTTGATATAAGCTGCGGAGCGAACAAGAGATAAATTTCACATACAAAAGATTGTGCATCGTTCAGTTCAACTCAGTTTCATGTATTCGGTCACAAGATTTTTGACTGACAGCTTATTACAAAGATTCTGTTATTAATTTATACACGTATATTCAGAATTTGGCTGGAAATTTCAGAGCGACGTTTTAGGGAACTCATATTTCCCTATCCTCAGGCTAGACAATTTAAAACAAACATATAAAAAAGAAATCAAAGTAATATACATCTTTGCAACAGGGTCTGCAAACGCACGTCTGGCATGGCAGTTAAAACATGATTGCAGTTAAAACATGATCAATACTGTTTTAACTGCCACGCTAGACGTGCGTTTCCACGCCTGTTGCAAAGATGTATTATTTTGGTTTCTTTTTGATACTTTTTTGTTTTAAATTGTCTAGCCTGAGTATGGGGAAAATGAGTTCCCCGAAACGTCGCTCTGTAATTTCCAGACAAATTCTTTATACATGTGTATAAATTCATAATAGAATTATTGTAATAAGTAGTCTTTCAAAAATATTGTGGCCAAATAAATTAAATTGAACATGAGGTAAATGCTTAACATCGTAGCTGTTCTTGTGCTACGAATTCGGTAAGCGCACGTGCAGTGTGCGGATTACCTTGACGGATGGGGTCCATCTGTTTGTAGCTGGACGTCCAACCGTGAAGGACGAAGCGCGTGGGGTTGGCGGGATTAAAACTGGGAGACTTCGACGGATCGGATTGGAGGATGTACTCAGGTGTAGATGGATTGTTCCTGAAACACGAGCAAATGATCAATTGTGTGCTTTTAGGGATCGCTCAAAACTTCATGGAGATTACGCGAGGAATACTCACTGCGTGTACAGCCTGAGGTCGACATCCTTCTCTCCGTTGAAAAAGGGCACTGGGGTGTCCTCGGGCTCCACGTCCAGCAGGTCCACCATGTGGAGTTTGCCCTCGGAGTCGGGCACCCACATGAAGCGCTCGCCGGCAGGCACCGCCGCCGCTGCGAACGAAGGAAATGTTTAGGACCATAGACTCTGACATGTTAACACATTCCCTATCCCTATGAGGACATTAAAATCTCTCCACGTCCAAACCTTCCCGACTGTAAGAAACTTTTACTGTAATATTCTCAAAAATAAAAATATTTTTCCGCATGTTTTGGTGCATATCTAAATTCTATGACCGTCCTAGCAAGTCCACGCCAAAATCTGTGCAATTACAGGGAGTTCAATGGAAAGGTTTGCCATAAAAATTGTAAATGTCTGTGACCAACAAGTGGTTCACGGACGTAGCGAAACCATAGTTTTATGTCTTGTGAACCACATATGGATCACAGGACAGTGAAAGTTATAAGGTTCATCCACTCTGTCCCATCATGCCCAAGGCTCAGAGACCTTAACTCGCGCAGCATCTAAGGCTCACAAAGTCTAAGTTGAAACTCAAAGACTCTGAGTTACATAGTGCGCTGAAGGCTCGGACTCTAAGACTACCATCGCCAATGAATACATTCACAATTATAAACGATGGTATCCATGAATGTTTAATTACTGTGAGTTTGAACAGCATCTATATATATAAAAGAAAGTCGTGTTAGTTACACTATTTATAACTCAAGAACGGCTGTACCGATTTGGCTGAAAATTGGTGAGCAGGAAGTTTAGAGCCAGGAGACGGACATAGGATACTGTTTATCCCGTTCGACAGCGTTCCTGTGTGAGAACGCACGTTTTTGCACGTTTTCGCACGTTTTCGCGTGATTTCGCATGTTAGCGGTCATTGTTGCGTGTTGTAACCCATTGTTGTAACGCCGCACTGATAACAGAAGAAGATAATGTTAGCCGCCTTTCGTTCGCCGTTATATCTATATATAGTCGTGTTAGTTACACTATTTATAACTCAAGAACGGCTGTACCGATTTGGTGAGCAGGAAGCTTAGAGCCAGGAGACGGTCATAGGATACTGTTTATCCCGTTCGACAGCGTTTCTGTGTGAGAACGCACGTTTTTGCACGTACGCAGTGCTACAAGGATAGCACAGGGAGTGCGACGCGAGAAAAAGATGGGACCGGCTGTTAAGGTGGAACAGAGTTCGCCGGGTCAGCTAGTTTTTGAAAAAATGTTGTTGTACGCACGTACATGGAGTCAAAGAATACGTAATAATGACTCCTGAACTGAAAACGTGATAACAGGGCTGAGATAAAATGAAACATAATTAATCAGTTATCAATTTTAGCGAACATCACTAAGATTCTTGATAGCCAACATCATTACCTTCTCGTTTGACGTAACGCAACTCCTTCACCTACTCCATAACAGATTGATAAGTTATTTGATTGGAAATTTAGGAAAGTTTTTTCTTTAGATTTTGTTTATACGTTATTACATTACCGAATAAAGTAATAACGTATAAAATATAATAACTATTAAATATTAATTCACCGTCTAAAATGTATTGAAGGGTGGCATTACATACTCATATACTTCACTTTAAATCTGCACCTTTTCATTCTAAGGAAAGTAATCTTTTGACATCAAAGGGCTTGGCGTTCCCCTTTAACCAAGGTGTTTGTCCTAACTTAAATGCCAGGTTTGTTCATAAAACAACCTATTTAGTGAAATACAGGTGTTTTTGCAACACTATAAAAGGAGTGTGGTTGTTTTTATTAACAATGTCGTATGCCAACATGATAAAGTAAATATTTGCCAGAATAAAATTTAAAAAATCATGCCTCAATTCCTATTATCTTTGAAGTACGTGTCATAACACTTGAGGGTCTTATTCCACCTATTCTATGTGCGCACTGACAATTCGCGGACACAATGCGTCACAGCCGACTTCGTGTGACAGCTAAGCCCCAAGGAGATATCGTCCATTAAATATTTGCTATTAACGTGTTACATTATGATACAACTTTTTTTGTTTCTGGTATGCAAAGAATTGTTGGAGTTGAAATGAAAAAAAAATATGAAAAAGTGTCAGTTATATTGCAGTAGGCTTCCTCCCTGGATTTTTTTAGTTTCTTTCGTTGTCAATAACGTACTATTATGAAAATTACCAGAAACCTAATTTCACTTACAATAAAAACAAAATTTGTGTAAAAGATAGAAACGTGTAAAAAAACTAGTTTTGCAGATATAAATTAAATACACCCTTTTGAGTTAATATTTCGTCCCAATATTCCAGAATACTTCAGTATAATTTAGGAATCGTCTTTAGCAAGTAATTATATTATCCCACAGTGAAGTCGTAGGCTTCATGTGGCTGAAGTCATGTGGATGATCTTGGCTGTCCGGGTGACGCCGCGTCGAAGGCTGTGTTGCCGACGACCATCTTTTCGTGGTCTTCCTCAGGGCTGGTAAGCAGACCAGCCCTGAGGAAGACCACGAAAAGATGGTCGTCGACAACACAGCCTTCGACGCGGCGTCACCCGGACAGCCAAGATCATCCATTATCCCACAGTGTTTATTTTAAAACATCCTTATCCTGCCGGCACATCCTAAGCGATTACTCCCGTTAAAAATTCGTCCCTGTTAAGCGTTCATCCCTCTTCAGTGAATTGTTTCGGTTCAGTCTGCTCTCGGCAGATGTTCCATCGCACTGGGGTTAAGCTGCAACTCGGGGTTGAATGCGCTGATGCTGACGAGACACCCTCGCTTGTCGGACGAGGCGTGTGCGTGATGTGTGAAGTGGGCGTACCTGTGGCGACGAGGAGTGCGAGGGCGACAACGTGGAGCGGAGCCATGGCTGGACGCGGGCGCGGGCGTGTGCGTGGGCGGTCGACGGGCGGCTGCGCTGGCCCGGGGCGCCGCCCGCCTTTTTGAAGGGTGTGGCGTGGGTGGATGGGTTGGGTTCGCGAGCGCGGCGCGGGGTGTGGCGGGTGGGTGTCGTGGCGGGGAACGCGCTCAGGTGTTTTTCTGATAAGCAGTGCGGTTATTTCAGCGAAGGGGCATTATTACATTAGCACGTGCGGAATACGTGGACAAATGAGCGGAGAATCCCTTTCATCAGACAGATATCATCAGCAGGCGCCACTATACCTAGCTGCACTCGTCGACTCTGTGGGAGTCGAGTGCTACTAAACGCCAGTCCTCCGCCTAACGAGCGTTTGTTAGTATTCACCACTGTCGTAGGGCTCGGATTTTAAATTTATTTTTTACATCGTATTAATAAACTAAATTTTTATCGTTTTTTTTAATGATTTCTACTCGAAGGCAGGTACCGGGAGCGGTGGATCAGTGCATCAACTGATGTCATTGCAGTGTCTCTGATCGGGAGGTGCTAGGTTGGAGTCCCAACGGCGGCAGAATTTTCGACACTAACTTTTCAGCTAGGTCGAATCCAGTAGCTGTGTGGAGGAGAATTCTAGTGGCCGGCTGCTCTGAGTAATTTGCAACGTCCAACGGGAGCATTTAGGAATGGTTAAACAATCTATAACAATTTCATGAAGCAAATGTTGAGGAACTTCACCATTTCAACATTCTCATTCTAGTGACACCGCGTCACCGCCAGATAGCAGACTAACAGACAAGCTTCCATAGCCCCCCCTTCACAGCCCGCCCTTTGAGAAGGGGTGGAGAAGTGCGCGGTTTTCTCCCAGGTGGGACCGGGAGAGATTGCCCAGGGCATCAACTGATGTCACTGCAGTTCCTCTGTCCGGAAGGTCCTAGGTTCGCGTCCCGATGGTGTGGCAGGATTTTCGCTGTCTGGACGGGAATTCTGGCGGCTGGTTGCTCTGATCGGTAGTTTGTCTTAGTTTCTCCGACCAGTATCAGGTACATGTCACAGCAGTACCCTAACAAACGGCTCACGAACCGCACGCGATTTCTCCTTCCCCTTCCTTGTCCTAATCTCACTCCTTACATGCATATGCACGCATATACACGCATATGCACTACACTACCATATATGACGGGATACCAATAGGAAGCTTAGTGCTCGCTCTCTCTCTCTCTCTCTCTCTCTCTCTCTCTCTCTCTCTCTCTCTTTCTCTTTCTTTCCCCCTTCTCTCTTTTTCTCTCTCCAGTGACAGTGACTTGTAAGTGCACACTCTCGTGAATTGAACTTCAGTGTCCTTTCGTGCTAGTGTACGTACCAACGCGTATCGCCCTTGCGCAAGCCGGTAAAGTGAAACTGCCTTACCTGTTGTACGGCTTCGCTAAGAAACTTGGTTCTTGTTCAGTGTTTTGTATTTGTCTTTCTTTGTTTTTGTAAATAAATATTTTGTGTAATTTTAGGTTGTGAGGGTTATTTTATGAGGGTCATAATGTTCAGTAATCCGAAAAATAGAATTGGGGCCTAAATTCGTGTTTGTACGAGAGAGAAACCTCATAGGTAGTAGCTTGCGCATAGGTTAGTGCTTGGTAGTTATTTTGATAATATAATGCATTTTATTATATTAATAAACCTAATGTATTGAGTTCAGTATTGTATTTCTGTTTCTTCTTCAAAAGCCAGTAACTCGACAATACTTTTTATCTTACTCTCTCTGGAAAAATAGTATTGTTTAGAATAAATGGGAGTTTTTTTACAAAGATAATGTGATACATCAGTTAATTAATTTACGTTTGAAGTACAAAAATAACTAAGAAAGTAAAACCTAGGAGTGTTTCTCGTGCGCAAAAATGGACAGAACGAACATTTATGCTTCAATTCTTTATTTGTCGGATTACTGAGAATGTTGGATTGATGAAGTTCCCGTACATTTTGTTCGTGAAGTTATTATAATATATTGTATTAATCAGTAGACAATACTTTTGAAAAATAGAATTCGCCTCGTTTACAATAGGGCTTATAATTCAACTTACAACGATAGTAATCTATAATCATTTTTTTAAAAATAATTATAAATGCCAGAAGTGTACGCGCTGTGTTCGATAAATGGACACATTTTAATGGGTAACGGGAACATTAATACGACGAAATAATTCATACCAACATCAGTAGTACTTTCTCTTCATGTCACCATTCTCGTACATTTGAGCAATCTGATAGCTAGCTGAGAAGTTCCCATTGCACCTTACAAAGTTCTAAATGTGTTTTAGAATATTTTTATGCTTACTTCATGACATGTCAACGCGTTTACGTACAGATGTGCATGTGAGGAGAAGGCTAATTAAAAGATGTGATTCTGTATTCACTCATGTTTGCGAGACATTTCTTTAAATGAAAATCATAGATGTTCGTTTCAATAGTCATTACTTGAGAATATTTTACTTTGCTTTTCCTGCCTAGTAATTATTGAAACACACAAAATGGGCACAACAAATAGTTGATTGGTCTGTTTTAAATTACGTAAGCATATACATCTTCAAAGTGTGGAATTTTAATGGCCAATGTGGAGAATAGTAATCCTCTTTTAATATGATGAACTTGGGTCAACTAGGGAATTCACATGTGCTAAGATTATTCAACAGATTTTTTGTACCTCTGGTTACCTTCACACACACATCCATGCTAAACTCAGTAAGAAGAAGAGGAAAAATTTTCCGTTCAAGGAAGATACAAACATGAATTTCTTGAAGATTTCTGAAGGCCTTTCGGACTCGCATTCAATCCTCTCTTCAGCTAGTACTGAATGTATCTTGATCAATATTTTCATAATGCTAAACAAACCATGAATACCCCTACACTCATCTCTCGTATTTGTAAGTTAAACGTAAATCCTTTAAACAGTATTTCGTTCTCTTTACGAATATATACTTACAATGTATTACTGATTTAGTAATTCATCTTCTTTGCATATCAATTAGTAAAATCATTGAATTCGATATGTACCATATCATTCTTTCTTTTCAATTACAAAGTTGTGAATTTGATTTGATAGATATCGCAAAGTATCTTCAGTTCAAAGTTGTTCTGATAAGTTTCTTTCCAGATAAAGGAAATGTAGTATGCACTCTGTTGTCTAAATATATCTTAAAACGTCAATGATTATGCGAGATAAATTTGATAAGGGAATGTGAGCAGAATAAATTTCATTTTCGTTGAAATATTAGGAATTTTATCAGTCTAATTAGTACGATCATACCAGAGGTCATTAGAACAAAAATAGGATTCGGACAGGACACAAGGTCAATAGCATCTTTAACAGTAATCAAACGCATCTCGAGAAGCTCTCAAGTTTCGCTGCTGATGAACCTTAATTTCTTTTTGTTTTCGATGCGGAATAAAGAAATCGTGCAAATATTCAATCTCCAAATTTTCTTGGAAATAATAGACTGAAACTGCTACCCTTACATTCAGTTTTATATCCACCGAACGGGGGTGTATTAGTTGTCCTTCTACGCTTGACTGGGCACCAACAATTGTTTATTAACTGAGTGAGAGTTACAGACAAATCTAACTTGACTGCTCGACAAATCTACAACCCTAAAATTACACGATTTCTTTGTGGAGGGTGTAGTGCATCGTTACTCGATAGTGAAAATTAAAAACGTGTAATTCCTGAATAGTATTTGTATTCCCAAAACACAAACAAGAATAACATTGACCACAACAAAAAAACACAAAATCCAACAATTCATACGACACTTATTCAGATAATCAGCATAACCTTCGTGCTCATCAGTAACACTCAGTTTTACAGGTTATACATAATTCTCAAAATGTGTATTTTAGGGTGCACCTTTCTACGAAAAGTTTCTCATTGACTGGGATTACTTTAAGTATGACCCATAAATACAAAATCCCATCCGAACACTTTTTGCAACAATTCGATCTCACACTGGTCATTTCCATTTCAATGTCAAGAAAATTTCTACTTACTTTCATGCCCTTAATGGCCTACGTCAATCCAAAGAATGATTGCTTAAATTAATGCTCTCGTCTAAATTCAAATTATTTTACACCAGTTGAAATTTAGATACTCACGATATTAACAGTCTTTCACAAATTTAACAAATGATTCACTTCTCTTGAATTTACTATACTAAATAATGTCCGGTTAATTTACAATAAATTCGAAGACCTATTTGCATAGAAATCAATGCTCGGTTCTATTAATATTCACAGAACCGATTTATACATTTTGTCCATACTATCAAATCTCATTATAATAAACTTACTTCCTGACTATTTCTTTCCCTGTATCTCTATAAATGTCGCTGACCTTTCTTGGGTGACGGCTGGTTATACTACTAGCGCCTCGCCTCCATGTGGTCGCGTTCTTATACAAGAATACAGTAGATCAGCTCACGTTCAACACCTTGAATTCCTCCGTTGAATTACTGCAACGGCTGGACTTCAAAGTGGTTTCTAATACTCGAAACATATGTGAGCATATAATAAAATTTACTCCAGCCATAGAAACACTAAAAGTCGAAAATAAATATCACTGTCATTTACTTTCGTTATGGTCATACATTTTTCCCAAAACGTGAAAAGAATACGTTAATAACTTACTGAATTGTAATTCTGGTATCAATTACCTCTTATGGAGATTTCGTAGTCTTCGCATCTCAGTGGCAGCTCCAAATCCGCTATTTGTAACGTGTAACTGTATCAACGTTAACTCCGAAGACCCCTCTTTGACAGACGTAAGAAAGATAGATAGATTGATTGATTTTTTGTGTTTCCGGGCGTGTCAACTGCTTTGGTCATCAGTCCCGTACGTGTAGTGCATGTTTTCTCGGGAGATGGCGGTGATCTTCCCCCGCTGGATGGGGAGATCCAACGTCGACCTACCGTCGGCTAGCGGGGTTTCCTCCTAACCAGGACTCTCCCACCAGCGGGGCACCGTCCCAGCCGGGACAAGCTCTAAGCTCCCGACCGGTCTCCCGGAATATGTGGTAGTGTAGGTGTGTGTGCAAGCGGAGAGGATAGGACAAGGAAGAGGAAGGAAAGATCGCACGCGGTCCGTGGCCCGTTTGGTAGGGTACTGCCCCGGCATTCGCCTGGTATTGATCGGAGAAACCACGGAAAACTACCGATCAGAGCAGCCGGCCGCTAGAATTCTCCTCCAGACAGTGAGTGAATTCGACCTAGCTGAAAAGCTAGTGTCGAAAATCCTGCCGCCGTGTGGAGTGGGAACCTAGGACCTC
This sequence comes from Teleogryllus occipitalis, assembly GCA_011170035.1. Taxonomy (NCBI): domain Eukaryota; kingdom Metazoa; phylum Arthropoda; class Insecta; order Orthoptera; family Gryllidae; genus Teleogryllus; species Teleogryllus occipitalis. Next base: position 278,392 of record BLKR01001307.1, on the reverse strand, counting down.
CCGGTCAGAGGCGATGCAGTGACATCAGTTGATGCACTGAGCTACCGCTCCCGGTCGTAAGAAAGTAATAAGACAGAATTATCCGTTAACTGCACTCACTTCCCCTTACTTCTTTTTCTACCCCTTCCCGCTTTTTGTAGTACCCGCTCCGTGGCCGGTCGACCTCCCCTCTTGTCGTTGCTAGGCTCAGGACGTTCTATGACCCGCTCTTATTATTCAGAGACGCGAATTTAAATAATTTCTTAACATATAAACAGGGACTTCATGTCTTGAATAACTACATTTTTGCCAAATAAATGGCCTTTATTATAGATCATTAGGCGTATTCTGATATAAAATTTGTTTATACTTATTGTTTGATGGTTAACGAAGGTGAGTACGAAGGCGGTTTTCCAGTCAGAAGCTTCCATTTTTAATTACGCAAAATCTAATATAATTTTCAAAGAAATTTCCAAATTTTCAAATTTGGTTTAGAATTGTTGAGTACATTGCCTATATATTGTGGACTGAAAATGTTAAATATCCTTCTTTTCATCGAAATCTTGTACTTCAGCTTCAGGATCAATGACCTCCATCTCGATCAGGTTTTTGTTCAGTTTCCCTGATCCATTGAGCAAATGCTGAGATGGCTCCTTGTTTTGCTTCTGGACATAAATGTAGCTTCATAGGGCGCACGTTGTGCTGAGGTCTCCTTTTCCTTGTTGTGGTAGTAGTAGACCTGAGGGTGATTTACTATATTGTTAGCAATTCAGAAAAATCAAATCTGCAGTTCGTTTATCGTTGCAAATAGTTTTTCCATAACTCGGGACGAAAATGTCTAGTTTTTCAAATGTTGATAATTTCCCGCTTTTATTATTATTATTATTATTATTATTATTATTATTATTATTATTTTAACTTTGAACTATTTCTCGTTAAAATGTTGGGATGATTTTCTGGTTCTCTAGAAAACGTGCGCAAATATTCTTCTCCCCCATACGTCATATACTGTTTTTACTGTTTTTTGACCAAATAAATCAAATGTCCTCCTTTTTTTGTTAAAATGTCCTCCGCTGGGAAATTTTTTTCTGGTAACCCTGCTAAACCATTGAAACAGTTGTTTTTCGATACTGCGTAGTATTAAAGTAGTTCTTCGAATATCTTACTCCGTCTACCGGCACCGTAATTTACATTTAGCGGACAATACTGCTAAATGTTGATATAGAAAGAACAAACGAATTGATAATGCAATTGTTTGGTAAATACTTCTAGTTGTGTAATACGAATGAAATGTGCTGTAAAGTTGCAGGAGTATGTTTTTTTGTGACCTGACGTAAAGCACATAGTAGATCACATGTAATTAAGATTCATTACCCGTGTGTTGCCATCTACGCTGTGAATTGTTACAATCGTCAGTCACCGTGGCACCGTGAACTGCTATCAAACAATCAGTTCTTATGTCATCTCGACCCGAGTAATTATCCCAGGGCACTATAGAGATCAATAAGAAACACATCTGTAAATTAAATAATGAGGTAGCAACCGAAGTTTATAGTATATTATTCAACATTCACGCCTCTCTTCTTCCTTGCTCCCTTTCCATTCTGCGGAGAGCCCGCTGTGCCGCACTGAAATAGCGATTTCGTTTGCAAATGGAGGCGCGGTTTCTCTGTGTTCCAAGAGGCAATTGAAAGAGATTGTACTAAAAATCCTACGAATGATACCAGCAAAAAGGAAAAGGTTTCTAATAATTGACAAGAAAACGCAGAGGCGGTACTTCTCCCCCACACGTCACATACTGTTTTTGACTAAAAGAATAAAATCATTAATTCTCTTTCGTACATTATCCGGAAATATAAAAGCAATAGAGAAATATTATTTCCTAGATGACAAATATTTCTGTTATTTAGTCTTGTTTCTTTCTTTGGGATGTTTTAGATATTTGATCTATCACCCTCTGTATACGAACTCAGTTTTATACAAATAACTGCTTAGTGGGAAAGTTAGATTTAAATACAATAGTTTTCGTTCTTCTTTTTTGCTATTTTTGTAGATACACTACGATATCACATAACCATCATTGTTGAAGTAGATTTGATATGAAAATGTTTATCAAGTATATCTTGAAAACCTATGAGTGAAGTCCAATTGGACTGAAACGTCGTCATACCGATCAATTCAAGATGTTTTTCTACGATTTTGATATTGAATTATCGTATCTTTCTAAAGTGCTTGATATCTCACGCAAATACACAGGCGTTTTATTTCATCGTATTCAGTGTTCACGTAATACATTTGTAACAAAAATATTGTTAAAATTTTCTTGTTATTACGTATCGTTATTTTTTTAATTTGCGTATAGGTTACGCACGTCAGTAATTGATAACCTCAATTGAGGAAAATTGAAAGCAAGCCCAAAATTCCTTCAGATCATTGTGGTAAGATTATTGTTTTGTTCGTTATTTAAGTGGCTTTCGTGTGAAATGTTTTATCAGTCGTTATTGAAACCTTCGAATATATATGGCTTACACTCGATGGAGAGGAAAATAATTGATCGGGGTTTTGCAAATATTTGCTGAAGAAGAGGAAATAGAGAAGAAATTCCGTTCGTTAGGCTAGGAATGTGTCAACTAGTTCAATTGAACAATTTACGAAAAGGAACGATCCGATACGGAACGACCATTTAGTGAACTATAGTTCATCTGTCACAGGGCATCGTTCACCTAGTTCAGAGATTTCTTGTCGTTCTCTTAGTTCACCGATCATCTTTCGTCGTTCATATAACTTCAGAGACCCCTGATCGCTCCAGTAGTTCGCCGGTTACCGCTCCTCGTTCACTTTAGTTCAACTTAAGTAGGCCATGTTGCTCAATATATTTTATTTTTATTAATTAAATGACTGAACAATTCAGCGGATACTTCAAAGTATTTAAGTAAAAAAATAAAAAGAAGGTGAACGTTCTTTATTATTTTGCGGAATTGCCATTTGGGAGTATTGCACCATATGAAAAAGAAATGCGTGTTTAATGTACATGTAATGTTTTTTACAAGTCCCCTACAAAAAGACGTTTCTTTTAGGGTAAGCAAATCGTGCTAAGGGTTCAATTTTTAGCACTAACATCAAAAGTGAGACAATATTCATTATATTCAGATAAAACTGAGGATGTAACAATGAAAGCAAAATACGTTCTTCTGATCGCCTGAGCTACTACTGACCTTCATACAAGACTGATTTGATTCGTATATTTGAATTCAAATATAATGAAAGTCAAAAAGGTTGACTAAAAATAGTGTATGACACACGTGGTAAAAGTGATTTTATTTTTTCGTAGGATTACGCCATTCGGCCTATCGGCATCGTGTGGCAAAATTTTCTACACGCAAAATAAAATGCAACATTAATCACTCGTATCATTAATAACAAATTAACTCTACAACTCTATAATAAAGGCAGATTCTGCGCATTGTTAACAGCACGTCAAGTATGCCATTTTTTATATCCATTAAAGAAGATAGTTGCCCAGACAATGGTCTTGTTGCTGTGAAAAAAAGTACTTCATTCATGGAAATAGATCGAAGTATCTCTTAGTAACCCTCTATAACCTACTGCTATTCCCCCAAGATATCAAACACCTTATTGCAATATAAAATTACGAACTTTTCCTTATATGTTTATAATGTAGGTTTTATACAATTGTATAAAAAATGTTCATATTTCATGAGCGAAATGTGTGTTTTTTTCATGGTCTCGGTTAATTCTTTGTCTCGACCTACGGTCTCGACAAAAATTTCAATTTTAACGCTGAAACAACCCCTACGTCTACGGTTGCCAGATCCCTTCTGGGAAAATTCACCATCGGAGGGATAAAAGTTAGCCCAATTCCGCCAAATAACTTGGTGAGGAAGAAAGATGAGCGGTGAATAAAGCTGACTCTGACACTGGGACCGAAAATTTCAAAATAGCTGAATGTTCCCAAGAAGTTTAAAACAAAATACTCTTGTACAAAAAGCCGACCTATTAATTCTAGTCTTGTGCTTAAAAACTTGTACAATTTCTAGAAAAGGAGCAAAATGCATGTCTAAAAATAAAAAAGGGCTCTAACATATTTTCATAATAGCTGCATATTTACAAGGTGTTCAAAACCAGGGGGAGCTCTTGCGCATCGTATCCAACTTCAACCAATGAGCTTCAGACATCTTGCGTCAAAAGATTAGCTGGAATTTTAAAATCAGCCAGATACCAAAATTACCACCTCGTTACCAGACATTGAAACAGACTTATGAAGCATTTCTTTTTTCATCTTTCTTTTCGCATCTTTCTCGATCGTGCTGCTAGTTGTCGCTTGATCTGCAGCACTGCTTGATACGATCGCGATCACGAACGAGCGGCACGACCGACAAAGACGCAAACAGTAGTGCCATAATTATACAATCTATAGAATGCAAAAACTTACTCCCTCAAAGAGGAATGTGACTCATGATGGGCCACCCGAAGGAAGTGGCTCAGTGTATCAAGTGATGTCACTGCAGTGCCTCTGACCGGAGGGATTACTTTAGGGATCCCTCAAGGATGTGTCATTGGATCTGCTGTTCCTTGCGTTCCAGAGTGACCTCGCCAAAACCACCTTCAGATTTATGTTCAAAAATATGGTTATTTACTGATGACAGTATACTATCCCGAGTTATTCAATTAAAAGTAGATGAATCCATTCGGAGAGAGATCTATTATGCATCCAAACATTTAATTGCTTGTGATCATTTATAGAGAAGCTATATTTATGTATGAAAAAAATAGCTTAGGAATAAAATAGCAAAATACTTCGAAAAGCAAAACTCATAACTTTTGAAAGGGACCGTAATTACAGTGAAACACATTACCGTTTACGTAACCAGAATATGAAGCGTGCCCTAGAAGTTAATATCGTTTCGTTCTACAGCCACCGCAGCGGTAGAGTCGCAGTTTCGCGCTTGCACACTTGTCTTTCCAGTGATGCCGTTACAACTGAATTGCATTGTGTTTACATGTGTTAGTAAGGGTTCAAAATATTTAAGACAATTTCTGTGCTCGTCAACTATGAAGTGCGTTCTGTAATCTGATTTTTGAACGCGTGCGTTCTGTAATCTGATTTTTGAATGTTAAGCCAGCTGAAATTCTTCAACAACTTGTAGACTGACTGCGACGTGACGAGATTTGACAAAGGTAGTAACGAGGACTACTCCATGGAAAGCACCCAACATCCAGCAAGGGTTCGAGAGACGCGTTGCGTCAACGAAGATACAACAAATAAAAAAAAGTTATGGTGAAAATGCAATGAGTGCTGGAATGGAAAATTCATGACAAAAGATGGAGTGGGCGGTCTTCCGTTGCCAATGTTGGGTTGGTTGAAAAAGTGAATGAAAAAAATCGTAAAAATAGGCAGTTACTATTAAGAATACTTTGTGTTGAGTTTTTCACAAATCGCAGCACCGTTTTTGCACCAAAAAAGTTCAGAAGTGGGTTTCCACCCTGGAGGCAGCTTCGTATGAAGAGGGCATAGAGAGAAGCGACAAAAATCTGAACAATGATGGCAACCGTAAAAAAAAGTATAAGAAATGTTCTTTCATGTAAAAATAAATACTGTTGTGAAAAAATGTTTTTATGATTTTTTTCCAAAACGGTACTTACTTTTCCAATGCGCTTCTTATTGTAAGAATTTTTTCTTGTAAATATCTGAGAATAATTTTTATTAGCAAATTGGGCTGGGAAAATTTTGTACACTTAGTTCTAGAGAAAGCTTGGAGATCTTCACATTTTACGATGTGAATACCCAAAAAGAGAACTGGAATCAAGATAATTAGCTTATTTATTTCTTATTCGTGCATCAATGCAATGTGGGGCGATTTTTTAGGATACTTATTTACAAAAGGAAAATGTTCTTAGAATACAGAGAAGAGCATAAAAACTCACCAAGACGATAGGAAGAAAATATAATGGGAGTCAGTAGGAATAGGAAGGATTAAAGCAAGGTTGGGTGACTTTTACATAGAATAAGTCGATTATCCAGCTTGAAAGGATATCTACTGTCGACTCGGTAGACTCACGCAGTTTAATAGAAGGTATCACAAACACAAAATTCAATTCAGGATGACAGAGAACAGATGTTGGAAATTTTTTCTTTACAAATGAATCACTAATACACTCAAGCAGTCGTCCACACACACAATCATTCACCTAGAAATCCCACTTTGGCTTGTGAGCTTACTTTAAGGGTTGGACCTGGCCAGGCCTGTAAGAGGCAGACATACAAGCATGGACTGGGTTTGGACTTACATGTACGCCACCCACCGTCAAAATCAATCCACAAGGCAACAAATTATGTAATTGCAAAAAAACTTTCTTTACAATAATAGTTATTAATATATTTATCATTAACCTTCGTAATATTAATGTATAAATTTGTACAATTTAATCCACTTGCAACACAATTAGCATACTGCCAGATATGCGAGCATCAAATAGTTGAATTTCTTTCAAAAATAGATGTTACATGCAAGAAATATTGAAATAGTAATTTCAATACCATACTATTCAAATAGTATTGTATATTATGCTGGGAACTTTTTTTCTCGGGAAGGTAAAACTGAAATTAAATTTTTGTCAGTAAACAGGACTAAATTTCAAGCAAAATCGTCTTCGTCATTTGTAGAGTATTGAATCAGTTTTTACCAATCGGGCTGCTCAAAAGAGCTGGACAGATCAACATATTTCTACGCCCCAAGGCCGTAGGGTTTCTTCGAATTCGTCTTCAAATAATAATTTCCGGCAGTTCTGAAAAAGGAAAATTAAATTACAATGTGAAGTAGACGATTGCTACAAATAAAATATATTAAGAAAATTCTATTATGAAAAATATTTTAAAATAAGCTTGGAGGAAAATTTATTTTAAGTGTGCAAGATATACTTTATGAATTTAGGCATGGTCATTACTTGACAATAAATTAAATTTGATAATGAAATAATGAAATAGCGTAATCGTAGGATAGGTTTTTTACAGTAATGAAAGTTTCCCTTTAGTAAGTTTACTTTTATTTGTTTTATTGAGGATTTTAGATTCAGTGTAGTACATGTGGTAGCACTAGTAGTTAGTTTATACATAAAAAATAGTGTTTTATGTAACGAGGAATAAGTGAAGTGTGATACCTACAACCGAGACAATGCACATTAAATGCGTGTGCAGAGGCAGTTGATTTTGATGTGGTTGTGCGTCTCATTAATACTTTTGTGTTTTATATTAAATTTGCTGAAGTACCCTACGTTACAGTGTACAATTAGAGGAAAAGCAATAAGTTCATCTATATTGTACTCCCGCCTACTTAACCTACCCCGTCCCACTCGCCAATCTCCACCTTCTTTCTCTTCCCCCTGCCCCAATTTACCTCATTCTGAGTTACCTGTCCTGTCCCGCTTCCTGCCATGATTGATACGATTATCTTTGCTACCACTCTTGTTGCAAGAAGCAGCTGAAAACGACTGGGAAACTTCGAGTAACAATTTGACCTTCAATTACTCAGACACTAATGACGCTATCAAAAGAATTAAAATTCATTTTGTAAGAAACTTTTAATTCTCTTTGGTCAATTTACTCCCCCTTTTTGAAATATTTACATTGAGAGTGTACTTTTAATTTTTTCTTTAGAGGGTAGAAAAGGGAAAGACGAATTATTTTTACTAAATCGCCTTCAGACAGCTTTCATTTGCTTTAAAGATCACATGCACAAAATTTCATTAAGAAGAAAATGAAACTAGATTTAGGTAGGGACTAACTATAGTTTGTTTTTAGACAGAGAAAATAAAATTTTTAAAAAATGTCTGAGTTATGCCCAATAAAACACGCTACCTTTCAGTGAAACCCGCATACATTTCAGTATAGCCATTCCCCAGACAAAAAGGCATAAATATATCTCGTAAAAACACTTGTTTTAATTGTATATCATCTAAATAAGAATGTGAGATAATTGAAAACCGTTATTTCGAAATCACTAACAAATATCCAATTTTATTAACAATAGTTTATGTAACTTTACGTTTATGTACAAGTTAGTGACTTCTTTGAAAATTTTATTATTTACTTATTCGTAATTTATCACTAAGCACACCTCAAATCAAGTTCATGGGGATAGAGTTTCTAAAAAAATATAAATATTAAATATCTAAAAGGAAATATAAGAGGAGAAAATGGTAGAAATACTTCATAACTTTTTGTCAGATATTTCTTCTATAGGAATTTAAGCTGTTTAGAAGTATAAAGCTAGAAATGGTAAAGTATTTATAAACAATCACATACTCTGCTGGAGTCCATTCGCCCATTACAGCCTGGGGATAATGGTCGCAATTACCCTTCTTGTATGCTTTGTACGTGTGGCAGAGGGTGGCAACGAACTCATTCTTTATTATAGACTCCGCATAGAAAGGAGGTGCTCTGTTATGGCTACAGGCTCCTGAAAATAAAGATACATTCGATTGTTGTAGTTCTACAGTGAAAATGTTTACTTAGCAGAGAAAGTATGTTTATGTACGAGGTGAATGACAAATAAATTTTTGAAATGTTGATTAATAATAGTGTCTATTGAAACATTATATAAAAATTCAATGGATTATATTTTAAACTGACAGTATCAGTCGTAAAATCACAAGATCAGCCGCAATCAATCACCAACATGTGCTCTGAACGAAAACTTAATTATATACATGTTTTTTTCTTAAGGTATACAATCCTTTAAATAGTGACCTTCGTGCTATAATCTTCCTCTTGCGGGCGCACGGATGTCAGAGACAACTCTGAAGTTTGAACAAAAGAACAGGCATCAGGATGTATGATGAGCGCACCCACAGTGCAGACGGGGTCACAAACACTGAACACAAAACACAAACAAAACACAGAAAACAAAAGACGAGTACATGTTATGTCATCTATTAAAACATCATGTCCGTTAAGATCAATAGAACATGTCCAAAACGTTCACTTCTTCGATATTCTGCTCTATCTACTGACGCACCTGTGACGTCGAGGATGCATCCAGACTGGCTGGACCCACCATTGGGGAAGAAATCCACGTGACCCAAAGGGTCATCCCAGCCGAGGAGACCGCCGTTGGTGTGGATGCCCTGCACGATCTGGGCGTCGGTGGGGTCCAGACGGTTCTTCAGAGAGGTGGTGCCGAAAAGAGGCGCGGCGGCGTCAAGACCTGCAAAGCGACGCTCCGTAACCTGTTGGCCTCCGAGAACCAACAACTCGCCGCTTACTAAGCAGACTCTACATTGTATTATTTAATATAAAACGATTTATTATACTTGTTTTTAATATACGATACTTTTATGCGCCAGTACACGTTTTATACATCGTTCACGGCCACGAACCCTCAACAAATCTACGGCTACATCTCTAAGCAGCGAATTAAGTTTTATAATGCATTACTTTCAATTATGGATATGACAAGATCGGTCATATTTAGCATTCCATGACTGGTTACGTTCTCAATGCTAATAAAAAAGTTGTTAACATTATTATTGGTGAAGATCTTTCGAGAATATATTGAAAAAAGTAAAGAAAGCAAGAACGTGCGTGGGAAGGAGGAAATGAGAGAATAAAGCTGGTGTTCTGAGAACTGTGTAGATTAATAAAATAATGGAAACCAATAGACAATTTTGGACAGAGTTTATCGAAATGTATCGCAAACATTCGTGTGTATGGTATGTGAAAAATAATGAGTATTCCAATAAACATATACCATTTTTGGTATCACTGTTTTTTCTTCTTTTTCGCGGCATAACTATTACCGACTGAATATAAAACAATTAAAGCAGCTATTTGCTTCCTTCAAATGGCTGGTGCCATCGCAAACACGATATTAATAATATAATAATAATAGTATAATAATAATAATAATATAATAATAATAATAGAATAATAATAATAATAATAAAATAATAATAATAATAATAATAAAAATCTGTTAGTTGTAAAGAGCGTCAGAAAAGTCTCTCCGCAGTGGCACCTTGCTGGTAAGAATGCTTGCTTGGTAGTTAGAGTTGCATCTTGAAACCGTAAATGGCGTACTCACCATGTTCATAATAGATACTGGAAGAGTTGTTCCCTTCACTTGTTTCCAATTCAGTTGGTTACTACCAACATAAATACAATTTTTAATGAGAAGCAGATTCCGCTGAGTGCAGAGAGACTTTCCTGGTGCACTGTACTACTGATCGCTTGGGAATATTTACACGTCTGTGAGCAAACGGCTTGTCGATTGGGCTCTTCGGTTTACAGTGCAAAAGGTCGTTCAATTTGTTGTACTACAAACTGTATCGTCTATGGAGCGCTTGAGCCAGCAACTCACCCACGATGCGCGCCAACCGCCCGTTGAGGCGGTTGCCCGCCACGCCTGCCGCCTGCCCGCCCAAGCTGTGCCCGATGATGTACACGTCATCCAAGTTTAGCCCGCGTTCCGCCTCCAAGTGCAGGATCACCTCAGCCAAATACTCGCCCACCCGTCGGGAGTTGCGCTTCGAGATGGAGTACTCACTGGTAGCGGGGCCGTTCCAGTCCACTAACACGATGTTCCAGTCCTTACCCGTGTCGATGTAGGCTGCGACACACAATAGATCATTGAATGAATCATTGATCACACATGCTTATCATTGAAGTTGCTATGGATTGCGTTATTCAGTAACAAGTGTAAGTGCGTGAAATACCTTGACGGATGGGGTCCATCTGTTTGTGGCTGGACGTCCAACCGTGAAGAACAAATCGTGTAGGGTTGGCGGGATTAAAACTGGGAGACTTCGACGGATCGGATTGGAGGATGTACTCAGGTGTAGATGGATTGTTCCTGAAACACGAGCAAATGATCAATTGTGTGCTTTTAGGGATCGCTCGCAACTTCACGGAGACTACGCGAGGAATACTCACTGCGTGTACAGCCTGAGGTCGACATCCTTCTCTCCGTTGAAAAAGGGCACTGGGGTGTCCTCGGGCTCCACGTCCAGCAGGTCCACCATGTGAAGTTTGCCCTCGGAGTCGGGCACCCACATAAAGCGCTCGCCGGCAGGCACCGCCGCCGCTGCAACCAATAGCAATCTCAGACCTCCGCCCACCATCGCCCAGGCCTCACCCCCGTCCCTCAGCATCACGATCTCCGCGGTTCCCTACTTGAGGTTCAGGGGTGGGCCCTTAAATCCACGTTGTGCTGAGGTATATCCATGCGAATTATTAGGGAGTTTTTTTTTTACTGCGAAGCGTTACAGCAGTCGACAGCAATATCGATCTTCTGCGCATGCGCAGTTAGTTTTGTATCACTTGTGCATTTGCGCATGCGCAGAACGTAGATACTGCAGTGGATGGCTGTATGATTTGCCGTGCAAATACGCGCTATTAGAAACCTTAGATTTCTTTGCAGAGACCAATAGTGTAGGGGTTGATTCTTCATCCAACTGCACGGAGACGAAGATTACGAGCTCGGATCCTTGTGTGGTTGTGGCTTGATTCACTTCTTGAACCATGTAACCAGGTATGGGAATGTACATGTCGTACCATACATAGTTATACACTCCTCTTCATTAGTTCTCCCTTAGTGATTTTAATCTACAACGTCCTAATATTATTTAGACTGTGACAAGCAATGATAACTGGGATCCGTTGCCCAAGTGAGGTTGATCATAAAGGCTTAAGGCCACTCCCTTGCCCCTCCCCGAACTGATTATGACACTCATCACTCAAGACGTAAAATTACACTATCAAATGTTAAGTATGACATCGAATTTTTGAGAGTTTACCCCAAGTTTGTGGATTACTTAGCAAGTCAATGAATTATTTAAAGAACTGGAAGGATGAATATTGATGTACTTGGAAGATAGTGAAGTAATAATCAGCAATAATTTAAAATGGAACGGAGTTTCTCTGAATGAGTAATGTCAAATAAAAAATACAAAAATTGTTTGTATCACAAAACATTCACATCGCTGAATAAAGCAATCAGATATATAATACACAGTTTGAGTGGTTAAGTTTAAAAATTTTGCAATTAAATATTATTTCAATCAATTCAATTATGTATTCGATGAGTTAATAATTTAATACATTACGTCGCGACGTAACGTATCAACACACGATTGAAACTTCTATAGCATTTCCACTTCCTAGAGGTAAATGATGCTGCAGGATGGACACCCTAACACAGGGTTCTCCAACTGGTGGTCTGCGGACCGCATGCGGCCCGAGGTGCCATTTATTGTGGCTCGCGAAAGGTTTTTAGTCAAAAGTTAAAGTCACTTGCATCCATATCGAACGAGAACACGCGCCTACCGCACTCGCTAAGTCGGCGTGAACACCGCTTGACGTAAAAATAGGTTCAAGTTTAGAATTAAGAATTTTTTTTCTAGTAAATACAAAAATTCAAAATCATCCCAATGTGCTTCACTATGGATGGTACGACCCAATATCACGTATGGTTCCCATCCCTTTCCTGTTTCGGAGCAGCCTGCAAAATGTCGAGATGAAAATACGGGGAAGTTAGGTGTGGATCCCCCGAGTTATTACATTACGAAACCACAACGAAACTAAAGGTTTCAGTTGTGGCCCTTGATGTGACCCAAGTTGGACACGTCTGCCCTAACCTCTCTTAGTGTAGTGCATGTTTTTTCATGTGTAGTGTAGCTCATTCTTAGTGTAGTGCATGTTTTTTCATGGGGAGGTGGCGGAGATCTTCCCACACTGGAGGGCTAAATCCGGCGCCAACCTACCGTCGACTAGCGGAGTTGTCCCCAACTAGGTATCTCCCAGCAGTGGGGCACCACCCCAGCCGGGAGATGTTCTAAGTCCCCGAGCGGTCTCCCGGCATGTGTGGTAGTGTAGCGCATGTTAGTGTAAGTGTGTGTAAGGGATGAGGCTAGGGCAAGGAATATGAAGGAAAGGTCACGTGCGGTCCGTGGCCAGTTTGTTAGGGTACTGCTCCAGCATTCGCATGGTATTGATCGAAGAAATCACGGAAAACTACCGATCAGAGAGCGGGCCGCTAGAATTCTCCTCCAGACAACGATTGAATTCTACCTAGCTGAAAAGCTAGTGTCGAAAATCCTGCCGCCATCAGGACTCGAACCTAGGACCTTCCGGTCAGAGGGACTGCAGTGAGATCAGTTGATGTACTGAACCAACACTCCCGGTCACTCCATTGGATACTTACCGGCGTCCGCCAGGAAGAAGGCGGTGGCGACGAGCGCGCAGACGACGGCGGAGAGGCGGAGGGCTGCCATGGTGGGTGCTGACATAGGCAGTGGCGCCGTCGCCTATTTAAGGAGCTCGGCGCCCAGTCAGCGGGGGGGGGGGGAGGTGACAATCGCCGTGCGAATCCACGGTAGCCGCTAATCCGCTGCTGATAAGCTTGTCACTTGTCGCTCGTCAAGACCCTTCCACCAACACTTCCGCGCGCACTCGCTTTGTGTAATCGATAATATCTGCGGAGGCCTCTCGACCTACGACACCTGCGTTTGCCGCGAGTATTTTGGATGTTTTTAATACCCTGGATTACAGTGAACTTTCTCCTCATCAATTCTGAATAGCTCGATATCTTTTAATGTCCACTACAACGATTGACCTCTGAGATATACAGAGGTTCTATGCAAAATAATTTAAGAAATGCGCGCGGCACTAATATATAAATAATCTTTGAGATAAATGCAGATTTATTTTAATACCACGTGTTGAGATTTTTTTAAATATTTTTTTTCATACTGTTAACTTTACTACAAATCGAACTAATGCAGGAAACTCCATCGCAAATAACCCACATAACTATCTAAAATATACATTATTTAATACATTATTAGGAAATCCAATGAAATACTCCCGAAATTTGGTCCCCATCTTTTGAACTGGTGGTACTGCAAGAACACTTGGAATTTATAAAATGTATTCGCTTCTGTCTTTTCTTCTAGGTTTGTTTACGTATCCAGTCTATTTTCATCAGTAAGTAAACATTCTTAAAAGTATTTTTTGGTGCAAAAGCTTTCTAACATATGTAATATGTAGTAGGATATGTACCACGGGATCGGTCAATTAATGAAATACATTAGTTTGCCAACGTTTCGGAATATTTAATTCCTTCATTGGGCTAACAAAAAACACAATCACAAGGAATAAGGACAACTTTTCTGAACAACAACATTTTATGGTACATACGACATATGTAATATGGCTAAGTAAATGATAACTGTATAAAAATATATATTTAAAATTGTCTGGATCTAAAGGATTAAAATAGTAAATGCTATCTCATTGAAAATTGGAGGTAATAGCAGCAATCTACACAGCTTTCAATAAATTTGAGTAAAATTATTTTTTGTTTACTAGCATTAAAAACTTCTACATATCTCGTTCAAAATCGTATTTTATGTTTTAAAAGTTATTTAAAATGGCATTTTATGGCACAGGTTATCATGTATTATCAGTTCACGGTAGAGGCTACCCTGCGTGTGCTACAAGTCTTCAGTCTTGTAGTACCAGGGGGATTGCTTCCCAGAATGTGTACTTCAGTTTTTTTGGATTTTATCCTCATCCCTCTTCCCTTGGGCGTGCAAGTACACCTTTGGTCTGGTATCCAGACACGCCGGATCGCAGCTCCCCACAGGGGCGCCTCCCCAATAATATTAAGCCTGGGTGGGGCCACTCTGGCAGCTCAGAGCTACAAGCTGTCCGACATAGCACCGAAGTCTAATTAAGCGCTACTACCATTGCGCCGGGACGAATCCCTACTCAACTGCTCATGAGTATCGGGCTCTACCACGTTGAAGCCAAGTGCCCAACTGGGGGCCGGCCACACCGAAGCCCAGGTGACTCGGAGCCCCCAACCAGTCTCCTTACTCCATCCACCTTGACACTATCGACGTGAGTATCACTGGAATGTAGGAAACCTGAGAAGAGAGTTCATACTTCCAATAAGACTTTTGTATGTGGGATTGGAGACAAGTCCAGTACCCAATCCTGACCAAAGGTCGGCGGCATACTGCCTCCTCACTGGGCCCACCTTGGCACTAGCTATGTAAGTACCTCCAGGAAACTAAGGGTCCTGGTGGGTCTCCATCAAGAGCCTCTGGCTATGGGGCTGTCAGGGTTGAAATAACTATTTCTACTATAAATAAGAACATGATTTATCCACTTTTTCGTTTCCAGGGCCTAACAATAAGAGTTCTGTTTCAAAACTTCGCCGCTTTCCCACCTGCGATTACAATACTTATTCTTACGAAGAAAAGACGAGAAAGTAAAAAGAATCGCTTCATATTACATTATTTCAATGCCAAAAATTACAATATTTCGGCTTATTGTTTAAATACAAATAAGGAAAATATGTAAGTTATATTTGTGTGAATCTTCGCCACTAAAGGGCATAAGCTCTTCTTTCAACTTTCAAGTTTGTGGGAGACCTTCAATTCTGATTTTTTCTTCAATTTTTGAGCTTTAAATGGCTACTGCTGACTCAGTAGCCACTTCTTGTGTCGTTATTCTACTTTCTACCATTTTGATAAAATAAAATGTCATTTTTTATATATTTCAAAAGTATAAAATATATTTTTAAAAAGTAGACAAGTACCAACTTATGGACCCGTGCTTCTGCACTCTGCACGGCAGCACAGTGGACTCGCTGGGTGCGTTCTTCTGCCGCTCGTGAGATGTCAAGAGCGGGCAGCACATATCACATAAGAGGCCGAATTCACATCTCGTGTAGAAGCCGCATCACCAAACTGTTCGTTAGGGCGGTGGCGTGATGGGAAACCAGTCTCAGGGAAAAGGTTTCATTAGTATTATAAGAACAACTTGTTCTTAGTGGACATAAAAGGACTCTTAAATTTGTGTTTACAGCCTGAGATATTTTGCAGATAAAAGCAATGTTTATAAAAACGTTGTATTTTTACTTCAAGAACAAGCGACGCAAACGTTTGAACAGATTTGAATTCAGAAAGGTGACACCAATAATGTCTACAATATTGTAAATTTTTGTATTTCTGAAATACACATACTTCACATGTAAATCATCTGCAAATCTATTGACATGCATTCCGCATAAACCCTCTATTGCCTCCGAAAGATGTAGCCGCGCTTTTCCAGTTTTAAAATAAAAATACAAGTGACAACGGGTAAAATGCATAGTGTCACTCCTGTGGATTGAGATAATTATATTCAACGTTATCTCGTTCATGTAGTGGTGGCATAGTGAATAGCCAACAGGTAACTGGAAAAGATTCTGATCCTGTGGCAGCCATCAACTGGTTTCACCATCATGAAAGATAAACACACTCGAATGTTTGTGAGTTACTTAAATGCCTTCATGAGGGATTATCAGGTTTGCTCAGAAAATCTCCTGTCAGATATCGCACATCTGTCGAGTACGTTTAAAAATATTGGCTCTCCTTTCGTTTACTAATTTTGTAAGATTGAGCTACTCGTGATGAACTCTAGACATCACGCCCGCTGTTCTGTTCTGGGTCTGATCCCGGTTAAAACTTACTCTCTTTCATTGTACCATTGCTTCATTCATCATCACAATCATTCACCTTCATCATCTTAATCATCTGCGTTATCTCCACCACCACCATAGGCGAAAAATAAGTGAAAAGTTGATATAAGTATATGGAGTCGGGAAAAAGAAAGGAGGATGGAAGGGTGGGAGGGAGAGAAAGAAGATTGGGAGGAGTAAATAACAAGGAGGAAAACGGACGAAAATATTAGGGAAGAGAAGAAAGAATGAAGAGGAAAACAAAGAGAAAGGCGAATAAGCAAAGAAGTCGGGGGAAAAAGAAGCAGGAAGAAAAGAGAAAGGGAAAAGGGGAAATTGAACGGTAAAATATAATGTGTATAAAATATCGAATGATAATTATATGAAATATGATACTCTCATAAATAGTTATAAAATAGTTCATGAAATTTAATTCGCAATTCTCTTATTCTAAATCACATTTTCTCTTAATCTTCTTCTCAATCGTTTACATGTGATGTATTTTCAAAATATTTAAGATGTTTATAAAACCTACAAAAAAAACTTCGGTCATTAAGTGACTTGTCATGAGGGGCTTTATCTTGATTGATACACTTCCCTACTCAATCTTCCAAAAAGGACGAAAACAATACGGACTTAGTAATTTATTATCAGATTGTAATCAAAGTCCATCAAGAACCCAAATTAGAAATAATCTTGCAGAAATTTCTTCGCATTTGGAGGGCTAAAATATGAATATGCACGTGTCAAAATAGTTACATAAAATCCTGTGTGCTCTTCATACTGATGCCTAAAGTTGATCAATTCTCGGACAACGCATTGCCAGTAGAGATAGTTATCAACTTCTCTGCGAAAAACTGTATGAAATTAATTAAATATTTAAGGGATCAGAAAAATAATAATAATAATAATCAATAATAATAGTTTTCAATAATTAATATTGCAATACTAAGTTATATTTAAATAACAGTTTTATAGCTTCATAATTTATTTAAAAAAACGCGACAAAATAATGAGAATACATCTGTTCGTAATTACGCATGTTAGTAAATTACACACATCCACTACGCACATTTCATACGTAATTAATTCTATTTTCTGTATCACAAGAAAATTATGTATGTTTTACTGGTGTGGTAAGATGGTTAATACTTTATCGAAACGGCGACGACAGATGTCCATTGTGATTCAAGAAACGAAACGAAGACGGATCTTCAAGAAACGAAACGAAGACTGATCTTAGCAAAACTTACCACTGATGATAAAATGAACATTACTTTTACGCCTAAACAATCGGCATAATCCTTCGACCTAACAATCTATCACTAATTCTTCTATCATAAGTAAGACTTATAACAATATAATACCCGTAAAACATGTCGGAACAAGTTGCGTAATGCGCAACATGCTATTTTCAAAACAATTGTAAATACTTTGGCGATGGTTTGGAATATTTCTCATAGTAGAAATGAAAATGAAATGAATCATGAAATAATGATAATGAAATGGTTTCAAAAGACCACAATCACCTCTCGCACCTCCCTCTCCTCTCAGCTCCCCCCACCTATCATCTCATAACATTATTATTATTATTATTATTATTATTATTATTTATAATACCCGTAAAACATGTCGGAACAAGTTGCGTAATGCGCAACATGACTATTTTCAAAACAATTGTAAATACTTTGGCGATGGTTTGGAATAGATTTCTCATAGATGAAGAAATGAAAATGAAATGAATCATGAAATAATGATAATGAAATGGTTTCAAAAGCCTCAATCACCTCTCGCACCTCCCTCTCCTCTCAGCTCCCCCCACCTATCATCTCATTAATTATTATTATTATTATTATTATTATTATTATTATTATTATTATTATTATTATTATTATTATTATTATTATTATTATTATTATTATTACCGCCTTCAGGGAAAGCAATGAGAAACTACCCTAATTAAAAAGGCTTTCCCATGGTGTTATTTCCACCATGGGCTTTCCCAGAAAACCCAATTGGGTCACTTAACTTCCGTCTATGGAAGAACAGGACCAAAGAAGAAGAGAATGACAGAACTGATTTTTTTTCTCGCATAAATGTCTTTTATTTTATTCCGTTTATAATGGGAATATTTTCGATCTGAAAAAAAAATAGTTTTAAAATTTTGAAGGTGCAGAAAGCATTTCAATTTTTGCGTAACTGTGAGTCGGTCAACTAAGTTACCATACGGCATTCGCACTTGATCCACCCTCTCGACATTAGTATGTTTCTTTCCTGGCGTAGGACTACTTCCATTTATGGATATTGTGAGTGCCCTTTATAAGTGCCTAATGTCAGAACTGAACTTTTTCTCGTATAAATGTCTTTTATTTTATTCCGTTTATAATGGAAATATTTTCAAACTGAAAGAAAAATAATTCTAAAAATTACAAAGTGCCGGAAGCAATAGAATTTTTGCGTAACTGTGAGGCAAGCTGCCATAAGGCATTCGCACTTGATCCACCAGCGCGGTGTTAGAACGTTTCTTCCTGGTCGTAGGACTTCCTTTTATGGATACTGTGAGTGCCCCTTACAAGTGCATCAGAACTGAACATTTTTCTCGTATAAATGTCTTTTATTTTACTCCGTTTATAATGGAAATATTTTTAAACTGAAAAAGAAAAGTGTTAAAAGTTTAAAGGTGCAGGAAGCAATACAATTTTTGCGTAACGACATTCGCACGTGATCCGCGCGCACGGAGTTGGGACGTTTTCTTTCCAGCGGCAGGGCCTCCGGCGCAGAGCTACCGGCGGCGCTGGCGGGGGCGTGCCTGCGCGCGGGGGCGGGCGCGGGGACGCGCGCGGGGGCGGGGGCGGGCGCGTAAGCGAGGGCGGGGCCGCACGCGTGGCTGCGGGCGGGGGCGGCGCTCCAGCAGCTGAAGGCGGCGCCGGATGACGTCGGCGCAACGTCGCTCGTCCGCGCCAACCACGTCCTGCGCCAAACCGGGAGCGGTCGCTCAGTGCATCAACTGATGTCACTGCAGTGGGAGGTCCTAGGTTCGAGTCCTGACGGCGGCAGGATTTTCGACACTGGCTTTTCAGCTATGTCGAATTCAGTCGCTGTCTGGAGGAGAATTCTAGCGGCCGGCTGCTCTGATCGGTAGTTTTCCGTGGTTTCTCCGATCAACACCAGGCGAATGCCGGAGTTGTATCCTACCGAACGGGCCACGGACCGGGCGCGATCTGTCCTTTCTCTTCCTTGTTCTATCCTCTCCCCTTACACACACACTTGCACTATCATGCACTACACTACCACATTCCGGGAGACCGGTCGGGAGCTTAGAGCTTGTCCCGGCTGGGGCGGTGCCCCGCTGGTGGGAGAGTCCTGGTTAGGGAGAAACCTCACTACCTGACGTTAGGTCGGCGCCGGATCTCGCCATCCATTGGGGGAAGATCACCGCCATATCAGGAGAAAAAACATGCACTACACTAACGGGACTAATGACCCAAGCAGTTGACGTGCCCGGAAATACGACTCAATCAATCAATTAATCCTGCGCCAACCACCGGCCAATAGAGGGCTGCTGAATTTTTTTCCCCATATTTTATTTTGCAATATGTTTGCGAACAAATTGGGCAAGTTAAAGCCAAAGCAAAGACCTAAGCCAAAGTCCGGCATAACGTCGTGGGGTACGAATGGTTTCAAAAGTTTTCCAAAACACCTACTTTCTGTCCTTGAGTAGCACAGACAGCCATGTCGCTGTTTTCGTGCACTTCCCAAGCTGATGAGACGAAATGAAGTCGAAAGAGGATCTGGAAAAGATGACATAGACGTAAAGCCAAAGAATATGTTTGCCTTTTCGCAAAACCACTTCACGAGAAGTGAACCAAATAGTTCGAAAACAAATTGGAAAACTGGGTCTACAGCTTATCCCATTTTGCGTCCTGGTTAGGGGGAAACCCCTCTAGCTGACGGTAGGTCGGCGCCGGATTTCGCCATTTGGCGGGGGAAGACCACTGCCATCTCCGGAAGAAAAACATGCACTACACAAACTGGACTAATGATCAAAGCAGTTGACGTGCCCGGAAACACGAAAAAGTCAATCAATCAATCAATCAATTATCCCATTTTGCCTCTCATCTCCAGACACAAAAGCTTCGCTTTTTGGTTTTGGAAAACGGAAAAGTCCCTTGACAAACTTCGTCTTTGGAACAGCTGAATCCACTGAGAACGTTTGCTCGTGAATTGGTTTTGTGGAAAGGCAAACATATTCTTTGGCTTTATGCCTACGTCATCTTTTCAAGATTCTGTTTCGATTTCAATTCGTCTTTGCTCCCCAAGGACAGAAAGTGGGTGTTTTGGAAAACTTTTAAAACATTGGGCAAAATTATATGAATGGTAAAAAGTTCTCCTAAACCAAATGACATGAGTGGTTACATTATAATTCTAACATATAAATAATATTTTTGAAAGGTCTCTTAGTCCCGTCTCACCACTCCCACCTCTCTACAACCAAAAACGTGTTTTTTTTAAATTTCGCCAACTTAAACACCAACTTAACAAAATTCGCCAACTTAACAAAATATGATAGTATAAATTGTTTCCATATTTATCAAAAAATATTTTTTAATTTTTGTCTCAGACCCAAATTCAAACACAAAAAATATTTTTGAAAAAAATAAAAAATAATTTTATTGTGTCTTAGAACCATGGAACAGGCTCGAAAAAATCTTAAATGTTTGTCTTAAAACAACTTCTTGTGAATTTTTAAATTTTTTTCAACATCTAGGCTGCAGACACCTTGACTTTATTTGAATTTGAAAATTATGTTTATTATACCTTTGTATACATTGTTGTAGCACCCAGTAATATTTTGATTTTGGAATTTACTTACAAATTATCGTTTTTTAAAATCTATCCTTTGTGCTTATATATACAATAATACATAGAATACATCTTAAATGAACAATTTGTAGTCGATATGCAAGGTCTAAAGTATGATGTCGTCGAAGTCGTCTGGGAACGTTACTATTGTGTTGTACGTTAATGGCTATAATATTGGGATGGTTATATGGTCGGTGTTGGTATGTTGCACTGGTCATGTTGATTTCTTATTTTATTGTTGGGATCTGTAAGTCTGTGTGTATTGTGGCGTTAGTTACTGCTCAAGTGGTCGGCCAATTTGCGTGCTGTTATGGTTGCGCGCTGATTAGGCTCGTTTGATAGCGGATGCAACCACCGTGACGTGAGGTAGAGGCGAGTCACTAGAGATTGGATTTTAGTGTAATTACATAGATTTTAATGTAATGCGTTTTAATTAATTCACTACTGTGTGACGATGAGAAAAGGCACTTCTCAGGTTGAGAAGACCAGAATATGGCGTGGGGATCTTTGTACTAACCACACGAATCCCCTTAACCCATGGCCGCGAGGCCGGGACGCTGCTGGTAGGCCATGGCCTGTACGCGCACTGTCACACCAAGTACAGACAGAAATATATTTTGTCTTTTTTACTTGCCGTTCGCAAAACTGTAATCTTGGCGAATCGTCGCCATCTTAACTCAATATCTCATTTTTCGTTACATAATTTTTACATTTTTTATATTACAATTAAACACTGGTATATGCACGAAATTGTAAATAAGAATTTTAATATTTTTGTATTCCTTTGTTTTTGTTAATTAAAAATGTATTGTTTACTCTGTTGTCAACTGTTTGTTCAATCTTCTATACTAATAAAAGTTAATTCAACGGCGTGAAACCGACATAGATACCACAGAAAGTAGCGTATGAATAGATATGATTTTTTTAGGCTATTCTTCAGGATTGTCGCAGTGTCCTTGCGAAGTGTGGTAAAGATTAACACAACCTCAATGCGGAAAATAAATAATTTAAATAATGTTTGTGAATGCACCGCGACGAATTTTCGCCTCTCGCTTAGACCACGTGGTTCCTAATACACTCCGCCAGAGCCCAGTAGTGCTACAGCAAAACTAGTACCTATTTTATTCGCTAGAGGTCAGTAATGGTGCATAAAATTAAAAAAATTCATCTAATAGCAATGAGTTGTAAAATAAAATGGAAGAAAATTATAGTATTTTATTAAAATTTGAACCAATTACCTTAAAAATAATAATCTTAAACACCGTGGTTTATATAAAATTAATATTTTCCCTCATTCGTAAGGGTTGAATATGAAGATTGCCAGGGCAACGCCGGGTATTTTGTTAATATCTTATATTGCAAAGGCACATGTGCGAAACGTTGATCTGAAAATAAATATATAAAATTTAAAAGTTTTAATTCCTGGTATCTACGAAAAATTGATCCTATATGGACCAAAACTACCTGAAACGAGCCATATATCTGGATCATATATAAATTTTATTCGCTACTCCGTAGCGAGAAAGTAAAAGGAGAGGGTTCCAGTGCACGAGGCGAGCGGGAGGCAGGAGGAGGATTTAATAGTTATATATATAAACAAGATCTTATATACCAAGGAATAGTAGAAAACCATCAATCCACGGAAAGCACAATCTAAAAAAAAGGTGCTTCCCAATTAGATTAATGGTTTTCTACTATTCTCTATTTTACTTCCCTAAAAATATAATACTTTTAATTTTCTGAACCAAAATTCGTAAACTTTACATTAAAGTAAAAAATGAAACGCCTGAAAAAGGATTATCTTGATAGGATAAATCATGTAAATTGTAATATTACTTTCATTGAATTTAATAGAATTAAACTATTACTTAAAAATTCAAAATATGTCGTGCATCATATACCAAAATTCATAAAAAGATAAGCTAATGAAGCTAATGGGTTCATACCCCATTGATAAAGGTAAAAATCTTTCGCTGGGGCAAGCGCGCGCACCTGGATTTCGGGCAGCGAGTCGTCGTCGGGGCGGAAGAGGCGGGGGCGGCGCACGCGGCTGCGGTTGCGGGGGCGGCCCTCGGCGCCGCCCTCAGCCGCCTGCGCAGCACCCTGCGCCGCGCCGCGCCGCGCCGCTCGCTTAGTAACGCTCACATCAATTCGTTGGTTGTTTGTTAGTGATGCCGGGTGCGTCAACGGCTAAGGTTGATTGATTGATTTATTCACGTTTCCGGGCGCGTCAACTACTCTGGTCATTAGTCCCGTTAGTGTAGTGCATGTTTTTTTCTCGGGAGATGGCGGTGATCTTCCCCCGCTGGATGGCGAGATCCGGCGCCGACCTACCGTCGGCTAGTGGGGTCTCCCCCTAACCAGGACTCTCCCACCAGCGGAGCACCGCCCCAGCCGGGACAAGCTCTAAGCTCCCGACCGGTCTCCCGGCATGTGTGGTAATGTAGTGCATGTTAGTGTGTGTGTAAAGGGGTGAGGATAGGACAGAGATGAAGAGGGAAAGATCGTGTGCAATCCTTGGCCCGTTTGTTAGGGTACTGCTCCGGCATTCTCCTGGTGTTGATCGGAGAAACCACGGAAAACTACCGATTAGAGCAGCCGGCCGCTAGAATTCTCCTCCAGACAGCGACTGAATTCGACCTAGCTGAAAAGCTAGTGTCGAAAATCCTGCCACCGTTGGGACTCCAACGCTAGGATCTCCCGGTCAGAGGCCCAGCAGTGATATCAGTTGATGCCCTGAACCACCTCTCCCGGGCTGCTCAATTCGTGATAGAAATTATTTACACGTGGGTGCCTTTCTTCACAACTCTTCCAAATAGTCGACGTGGAAACGGGCTGAGGTAGCTCCAAGCACACATCACAGTTGTCTCTGCAGCGACTTTGAGTTCTAGGGTTCGAGCCTGACTGTGGTGGATTTTTGACACTTGTTACAACTAGTATAGGTGGAATCCCGCCGCTGTCTGGTGGATAATTCTGGGAGCCGACTGCTCTGATCGGTAGTGGCTTCTCTGATCCATATCAGGGGAATGCCGAAGCAGCACCCTAACACATGGGCCACGAGCTGTGTGCGATCTTTCCTTCCTCTTCCTTGATATAATGAATTATCCTCTTGCCTTACTCCCACACACACACTTACATGCACTGCAATATCGCAAATGTCGGGAGACTTTGCGGTTGGAGCGGTGCCTAGGAGGAGGAACACTGCCATATCCCAGGATGAAACATTATAACTAGGGAGCAGACTTTAATGAAATGTCATTTTTTTCTTTTCCCTTTAGAGAAATTCCGTTTAATATAGAAATTCATTTTATGTTATGACAAAAAGAAATAACCTATTTTTATACGTAATTTTTTGTATGTATCGTTGATTTCGACTAATAAAAAATTTCTTAACTTTTCCCTCATTTTTAATGCATTTTCGATGATTTCATCGATTTTAATTTCATTTTAAGGGTACTTGCATCAAAAATTATTTATAAGATGCAACACGTGTTCTCCCCAGAATTCCTGAGTACCTGAATACCTGGTAGTCTACTCTATTTCTTCGCTCATAATGTAGTCAGCCATTGTGATTATGTAAACTAAGTTTCGTATGACTATAAGCGCTATTGTCGGTTCGGCCCAGTTCACGATAACTAAAGACAGAGATTTTCTGGTAAAGAACAGTCCAAACCAAAAGTTTGAAAGCTGAGTTTACTTGAATAGAAGTAGCCTCCATTGCTTCAGTAACGTAGCCAACATCTTGAGTTGTACAACCGAACTGGTTTAGATCACATTTTTACGTCATTTTTCTTTGATTTTAGGGGATTTTAAAAATATTTTAAAAGCATTTTATTGATTATTTTTGGCGATATTTAGGTCATAAAAATATGCCCCTTATTATAACATGTAACATTACATTAATAATGATCACAGCATTTCAGCCGAAAACAATCAATCGAAGCGGAAAGTCACATAAGTTGACTAAAAAATTCCGTACATAAAAAATACCAATGTCAAGGAAGATGCCATGAGAGTTCTCCAATACACACACGTGCAATATTTCTTAAACAAGATGAAGGGATAAAATATTGAACGAAAGATCGGTAAAGACAATGACTGAACATAGCCTGATTCTTCAGTCACGTCGATCCATGTTCGTCAATAACGACGGGTCAGTTGCCATTAATTCACTTTCCCTTTTGCTTTTGTATGCTTCTCATCTGAGTATAAATGACTTGAACAACTATCTCGATAGCTGCAAATATCAGCATTTTCTATTAATTCTCGTGGAGTAGGAAAGCAAATTTGAGGGTTAGGCTTTTCATATGCTCCCATCAAATGATTTAGTTACTAATCGCAAAACTACCTGGAGTTCGCACACTAAGGTCTCGGACTTCACTCTCCTCTCTGGCAGTTAGAAGGATTCCGGTCATTTGATCCTGGAATAGTGCTGTAATTATTTGTTCAATTACTAATGTTTGCTGATGGTGTACTGTGCCCAAAATAAGGTTCCTAAAGTCGACTTTTCAGTCCCAGAGTTTGCTAGGCATCTGAAGTATTGACTTTAATTATCATTGTAACCTGGTATTGCAATAAGTGCATTTTATATTTGTAGTGGCACAATGATTATCTCCTCACAAACCAAATAAATTACTCTTCCAGATTAACCCCTATATACACCTTTCTCATTTCTAGCTTATGATTTTCTCTCCTCGATCCAGAGTTTGGCTTTAGACGCCCAGTACACTATTTTTGTATTTCTCGTAGACAAAAGACAAACAGGCTTTCAATATCAGTTCAGATATTGTTTTCCCTGGTCGAGAGGTGGTATTAAAAAGTAGAGCCTGAGACGTAGATGTAGGATCGAATTTATAATCTATGCTTATGGCAAAAAGAAATCATTAAGCAATACACAAGCGAGTGTCGATTTTAGACTTATTTATGAAAGCAGAATGAGTCTTCCTTAAGAGGACAATGTTGGAGAAAAGATCGCTCATTCACCTGGTACTGATTGCAAAAATCACGTAAAACATCGACCAGGAGTAAGTCGAGAAGCCAGCCGAAATAATTCTTTTTCAGATAGGGATAGAATTCGACCTAGCTAACTATACTTGGGTTTTTCTTCCGTGGTAGTTGACGTATATCAGCTGTTTTCGTTCAATTGGGAGCTTTCGTCCAATTGGGAGCTTAAATGTCACCACAGTGACGTCACCGTGATGTTTAAGCTCTCGATTGGATGACACCGTAACTGCTGATTTACATCAACTGCCAGGTTAGAAAAATCCAAGTATAGTGTCGAAAATCTGCCATCATTGAGACTCAAACTGTAGGACTTGTCGGTCAGTCGTGTTTTGAAAATTAATTCAGCTTCTAATGTGCACCGTTTAATAATATAACTTTGCTCGGTAAATTACAATAATAATATACAGTAAATGTAAATAGTTCAAAATAATACGCTGAACTTAAGAGTTGCAAACAAACGGACAATTTTGATTAGGCAGACCAATTCAGTTCTTAATTATTAGCATATTTTAGCAAATAACAATTAAGAACTTCTCCCTCATTGAAATGAGAACTGATACTTCTCCCCCATACATCACGTACATTTTTATTGTTCTTTGAGTAAATAAATCAATCAAAGCGCGTGCGGGGAGAGGCGGGTTCTGTCTACGTCACGGCAGTGCAGGGCTGTCAACTTCATTGACAGAAAACGGCGTAATAACTCGTCTTGGACTAGATAGCTTTGAGAAACAACGGAAGATTTTTTTTAAATTCTGAAGAAATAATTAATAGTTATAGAAATAATTGAGTAACATGAAGAAACATGGTACACAGGTCGATAGAGAGACCCAAAACTAGGAAGGCCGCATTGGAAAGGAAGGAGGTGGGGCAGCACTGCAAACCGAGCCGTGACGTTCCGAGTGGAGCTCATATTTTCTACCGGGCCGTGCTATGCCGGGCTGAGCGAGGACTAGGGAGCTCGAGGATCAAGGAAAAGTGCGAGCATAGTATTCATAGCTTCATGGTTGTCACACTGACACTCACCCGCCCTCTGCCAGTTGCCGGCGCCATTGTCCATGACTCCGCCCCGCCTATCCGCGCGCCGTTTCCATGGGACGCTAAGACTGACCTTTCCCGTCCACATTGTTGATTTTAACAATTTTTACATTATTATGCAAATGAATTGTTTATGTAAAATACTTTCAATTATCTGATGTATATTTTATCAAATTGTTGTATCACACATATTATTTCGCACGTTCCTTTTAATTTTTTTGCTACTTACATAATTTCTAAGCAAGAATCCATACCACAGATATTCTGCCTTCGTCCTTGATAGTATGATGACGGTGGTAATAATAATAATAATAATAATAATAATAATAATAATAATAATAATAATAATAATAATAATAAATTCAAGAAAAACGACAGCTTCATTTTATGATTGAAAAAAGATAACACAATCATTGGATTATTGTGGCTTGCTCAGTCCATAGCAACCATGGATTCCGCGAACTCTTGATCCCAAAAATCCAAATAAATAATTGAAGTGTATTGAATCACTTAATATTATTTTTGATTTCAAACTCTCTCAGCCCGGAGTCGAAATGATATTTCCTCCTATTTATTTTTCTTTTCTCGCGTTAGTAAAGAGTAATGTTGAAAACATTCCATCTGGAGATTTTGACAAAAATAAATATTTGGGAGGTCACTGGCACTCAACCTGTTTTTTTCAATATATGTTTGTCTTTTTTTTGGAGCATATCATACACGTTCAATGTTGAAGTTAATATTTATTTTTTAAGACAATCTATTAAATATTTAAATCATTTCTCATTCACTTTTATCAAAATAGCAGTGGTATTCGCATGATATTCGGTTTGTGACGTACTTCACATTTTTTCCTGAATTTGTCTAGTACGTACTTTCAATATTGGAGCTAAACTACAGATATTTCTTTCTTAATACAATATATTCCTCAGTTTTTTATCTTTGATCATTTGAAGACGTTCGAAAAAGATATGGATAATTGTAATTTTTAACAATCAGAGCAAAACCACAGTTTGTATAAATTCTGCCGCGTCTTGGGGGTCGTCCATAAATTACGTAATATGCACAAGGGTATTTGAGGGTGATAAGTTAGAGTATTGGGGGTGATAGTTTAGTGTTAAATAATGCTGATATGTATTATTTTTAATTTTCAATGTTTAAAGAAATAATACCTTTTATCCTTTTATTCAATCTAACTCAGACTATTAAGTGCTAAAAACCGGAAAATATTTATTTTTATGCGCTTAAAATATGTTAAAAGCGCTAAAATATTTATTATTATATAATTATAATATTTGGTAAGCCTGAAAATTACCGCTCATACGAGTACACAGTTAGTAATAATTTTTATAATTCGGGAAAAAACTGGAGTTGGTGGTTGTTTCCTTATCATGCAAACATTCTATTAAATAACAATTGATTCGCAATCAGTTACAGCAGCGTAATGACATCCCCTGCAACTGGTGTTTTAATAAAAGTCATTGCCAGTTTTAGCCATACATTGGTAAACTATGCTTTAACTTTATAATAACTTCTGTAAATCGTCTACTTGAATTTTTATATTATCTTTTTGAATCCGTTCTTTATTCATAATTTAATTAATTTAAATACCTATCTTTAGATGAAAAATTACCTTTTTTACTTTGAAAGAGTAATAGAAACTTCATTGTATTCTTAAATTATGACATTCTTGGTCTCGTAAATTATTTCTTCAATGTCTTTAAAATTTCTTAGTTTTCAAGCACTTCCCTGTTTCGTTGTGATTAGATCTCTTGACATTGTTTCTGGAACTCCATACCAGGTGCCCTCACAGCTGCGACCAAATTCCATTCATTTTCGGGTCATCACACCTATAGTTTCTTGAATTTCGTCATCCGAATACTATTTATCACAATTACTATACGACCTGGATATTTTTTTATTATAAATGCAGTTTTTTATTATAGATTGACTTTGATCACAATTCAGTTAATAAAATCGACATAATTAAAATTATTATTATTTTACATCTGACTCGTCGCGCAGTTTTACGTTCCTACTTTCCCGAAAACAATTCCGTAAAAAAATTCCTGCTCGCGGTCATGCACCCTCTGCCTTCTTCCGAGTCACAAATCATTCTGTGGAATTACTTTCTTGCTACCGCCACCGCTGTAGAGAGAAAGTTGTGTACTGATGCGCGAAAAACGGTGAATTTTCGGCAGAAAACTCTTATAACAGGGCGCTGGCAACAAAAAAGTTGATAAACCCAGATGCTAAAAAAAAAGTCCTCTTACATGTGATGTAGCCAGAATCCATGTTTTGTGGGACCTTGATACCGAAAAATCGACTGACGGCAAAACGTATGTCCGTCTATGAACAACGCTAGCGGTTAAACTGTTCGGCCGATTCTCTCCAAAATTAATATTTCCCGATCGATCTGACTGATGTCGTGGCCCCTTAAATTTGAAACAGATATTTTAATTTTGGACGGTCGTTTACATGAAGTCGCTGGGACATTCTGAAAAATTTTCAAAAAAATTTCTCCAACGTTTTCGATTAAACTTTGTTATTGGATAGTGAGAAGGACGTTTAGGAGAGTGGCGCAGGTCTTATGTTCGTTAAAAACTCAATTTTTTCGAAAATTGAAAAAAATTCAAAATGTTTTCAGCGTCTTCCTACTACTAAAACTATGAAAATAAACAGTTTTCTTAATGAAATGTGTTCATGAAAAACAGATCTAAAAATAATGTCATGTTAAGCTGTATGAAAAGCAGTTATAATTGTCAAATTTGTGGTGATATTAGATTGAAAATATTTAATTATCGCACAAAATGTTCCGCCATGAGATTTTGTAAGTTAAAGAGTTTTACAAAAAAAAACCGAATGAGCCGTTAATTCGGAGAGAAATTAAGGTATAAATAGTATTAAATAACCATTACTAAAGGCGAGAAAGTACGTGCTGTTTTAGCACTAGTTTTGTAGTTGAAGTTAATCTTCTGTCACTCGACGGTCTTGATTCCATTGTTCATTAGCATATTCCATGCTATTCTGTCCTTTCCCCACTGCACAATACTACGTTCTTTTTGTCTTCCCAATAATGCTCTATCAAAAAATATTTATGTATTAAATTTACTATTAAAAAATACTTTATATAATTAATGGAAAATATACCTTCTTTTACTCTTAGGGACGTATGTACACCCAACGTTTCTTCCCCTATTTACCCCGAATTATTCGATCTTGTCGTAATTCATCATATTTTATTTTATTTCTAAAACTATTTATAGATATTATCACTCGTTTCAATAATCCAAAAGCTCTAAAGTATTAAACTTAAAAATACTCAAAATAATTTATTAAAACAAAAATTTAGTGATCTATGTAATAATATTTGCTTCGTTGAAAGTATTTGTATGTAACTTAAGCAAAATATTCATTTTTTGGGTGACATGCAATTTGGAATATGGAAACTATAGTGCTCTACTTGAATTTCCATTTAACTTCCAACGCTGAAGATTAAGAGGGGAAATATATTGCATTTACCTGAAAGCCCGAGCCCTGAATCTTTTACTGAGAAAACAAAACCTTAAAATATTAAACGAAAAATGTAAAAAAATATATAAATTAAAATGTTTATAACTTAAAATACTAAATGAAATTTTTTCAACAGACATAAATTAATAGGAACCTCGAGGCACATAGCTATACTTGGGTTTTCGTCACGTGGCGCCTGAAGGTATTATCTTCAAGATGGGATATGACACGACTTTTTGCGTCTTTCTCAATCCTGCCGCAAGATGATTGCGACCTTGTCAAGCAGTGCTGCAGATCAAGCGACTCTAGCGGCACGGCTGAGAAAGACATGAAAAACCGTGCCATATTCCATCTTGAAGATAATACCCTCAGACGCCGCGTTATGAAAACCCAAGTATAAATTGCTTGCCAAAGAGGTCCGAGTTCGATTCGCGGAAAATCTCATGTGAAATTTGTTCTAACAATACGAGTTTGTCTCCTTCAGAGAGGCTAGTCCAACCCCTTTAAAGTCTCCTAAATTCTACCCCTGTCGTAATCCTTTCCCCATTCTGGCCGCTGAATAGTGACGCAGGAGCGTGTAGAAAGAGGCGCGTACGCGGAGTCGCTACCTGGCATTCCTCTTAACAACTGACTGACGAGACGTGACATACATACTGCGATTTTTCCGTATTTGCCTATGACAGTTCATGAGCTGTTTCGGTGCTAACCAATTGGGAGCTTACATGTCACTACAATGATGTTACTATGGTGGCGGTCAACCTTCCGATCGGATGACATCGTAACAGCTGATTTACATCACAGGCAGCTAATGTAGTAATCCAAGTATAATGAATATTAATGGAGGATTACTCCCAGAAGAGCTCAAAGCTCGACTTAGAGATGCGTTACGTTGATTAAAGGATTACGACGATTAAGACGCAACAAATAAAAAAAAATTGTTGACTATTAGATTCCGAGAAAAATGTTTAGAACTGATTATAGTATATGCTTGATCCACTATGACGTGTGCCCGACTTCTTACAGAAATTTTCTCGCCTATACTTTTTTTTAACGTAGCATCTGAGGGTATTATCTTCAAGAAAGAATAAGGCCCGACTTTTTGGTCTATCTCGGTCCTCCCCAAGATGACGCATCATCGCGACCGTATCCAGCAGTACTGCAGATCAAGCAACTCTAGTGGCAGGACCGAGAAAGACGCGAAAAGCCATGCCATATTCCATCTTGGAGATACTACCCTCAGATGCCTCGTTAGAAAAAAAAAACAAGTTAAGGCGTCCTTCCTTCCTTCAAAAATTCTCACCAGTCTTTCAAATATTGCACTTCACTAATTTTTATAAATTTTAAATCATACGTTACATATTATAATTTTAAAACATAAGCGTTAAGTAATTATTTAGGGGAGTCAAGCTTGCGTTACAAGGGGAAAGGTGTTTTCCAAAAACACTCCAAATTTGAAGGACATTATTTATGGACGACTCCTTACCTTCAAGTTCATAATATTTGATATTGTGTTCCAATAAATAAACGATCAACGAAACTGAATAAACTGATTCAATTTCTAGCGTGCATGCCTGGACTTAAAATGGACTGTGATAAAGGATAAACTGATTGTGTACTATCAAATTTTTCTAACAAATATTATGTCCAAGGTATAATAAAGAAACTTATTAACAAACCTCATTAAAAATATGTACCCCTAAAGATCCCCATACCAGTTTTACCACTAGACGAATGATACCAATTTAGGAGTAAAATCACTAATTTGGCAACAACGTATTCCGTTCCACTCTATTGTCACCTTATAACATAGTTTGTATGTTGCATTTTCTCACTGTCCTTTACTAGTTTTGAAGGTAAGGAGTCGTCCATAAATAATGTCCTTCAAATTTGGTTGCCATCTGTCCTCCTTTTGTAGGACATGTCCTTTTTTAACATTGTTCTCCCTACTTTTTAAAATTTATATGAAATGTTCTCCTTTTTGCTCTGTTGAATTGGAAAAATATGATTATATTTTTAAAACAATTTAATTAACCAAAGGGACTTCATGTTTTGAATATCTACATTTTTACTCGAATAAATGGCCTGCATAATAGATCATTAGGCTTATTGTAATATAAAACTTAATGCTTATTGTTTGGTGGATAACGAAGGTGAGTGCGGGGCGAACTTATCCAACCGGAAGCTTTAATTGTTAATGACGCAAAGTCTAATATGATTTTCAAATACTATTAATGGTTTGGGATTGTTGACTACATTTTCTATTACATCGTGGACTATAGAAATGTAAAATACCCTTCTGTTCATTGAAATGTCCTTTTTTTTGGTAAAATGTCCTCCCCTGGGAAAAAAAATTCTGGTAACCCTGCCTAACATCGCAAAGAGAATGTTATTAAAAGACAATTGTAAGCCAAAATCAAGTCTAATTTTATACAAGTACAAAACTACTAACCATTTAAAATAATTTTACAATTTTGTTTTGGTTAAAGAACTGTATTCCGGAAACATTTTGAAATAGAATGTTTGTAATCATAATTTACAAATTTTTGGAAACTCCACATATTTAATAAGAAAATTAATCATAAAGAGGGAAGGAACGTACGACATTAAATTACCATATATTTTTATATGTTCATAACACTCCCATGAACTTAAATAAGTTGAACATTAAAAGGAAATTATTTGAATTTAGTATTGTTAGTCATTTCAGTGTTTTTCGCAGTGCTATTCGGGGGAAATGTGCCAGTCTACCTGGCAACACTGATGCAGTTGCAAAAAGAATCATTAGAAATAGTAGTAAATTGTCGGAAATAACAATCGTTTATCAATTCTTTTACAAAAGGAAGAGATCTACATACATGTATAATAGATATAATATGAGATCTAATATGAACATATTTGGAGGGAAAATATTTAAAAAGCAGTGCTGGAAATGCTTGCAACATGGCTCTCTCAGTACGCTAAATCAGGCACTGCGCTGCTGATGAAATCTTCTGGTGTTTTGCAAGTGGCAACGATGTGCTTTGTGGTGCAGTGTCTTGTACCAAGTTGCATTTATTGTAAGCTGTATCTAACTGGAATCGCCTGACAGCAGTCAACAGGAGGGACGCCTGACAAGTGCAGGTGTGTAAGCACAATTTCAGTATTAGCCAGAATCATTTTCGTAGAAATTGTAAACGTTTTGTAGAAAGTTTAAAATGTTCGTGGCCGTTTTTCTAGCTCAGCGAAATTTTGAGTGGAATGGCAGCTAAGGAGGTTCATTCCCTGCCTTCTAATGGTGTGACCGAGAGCAACGGTACCATGGAGCTCAGTCGGTGCGAGGCAAGTGTTTAGCAACGCGCCAAGTATATGCATTGACATTGACAACACTCCCTAACATTCCAACACTTTTTTATAATTAATTTTCTATGTGCTAGTTAGCTTATTTTACGTGAGACCATCCGGAGTAGCAATCCTGTTTTCCGAAACCTGAAATTTACATGAGCTGTCTAAAATAAATTGAAGTGTAAAATAAGTAATTTTCCCATTTTTTCATTTCCTAACTAATGTAATGTTCGGAGTGCTTGCAAATGAATCAGTAAATTACATATTTTGACATGATGAGTTATCTTCTCCAATGAATATATAATTAATTGTTAATTTTTAGCTATATTAGAGTTGTTAAAGAAACGTTCATGACACTTTGAGACTAATTATTTAAGAAAATATAAAATCATTTTTATATTGCTTCAAATGAATTTAATAGTATTAAGAGAAAATTGAAAATTTTGAATTTTAATACAGATCATGAATTATGCGAGTGCGAATGGAGAGTAGCCAATAACGAAGATTACGTTGCAACAATTAGTTCTATTCCTAATAAATAAGGTTTAGATAAAGTTTTATTTCCATGTAGAAGATTTGGGTACTCAATTGGTCATATATTCGTAAATATTCAACTTTGATAATGTCATGTACACGATCATTCTGATGAGTGATGCACTAACATTTATTTCATTATTCACTGTAGTTTATATAAAATATTGAACTTTGTAATAATATTAACCCCTTTAATAACTTCCCTTCATTATGTTTGATTTTTGTTACCATATTATATTTTTAACGCCAAACGTTGAATCACTCATTATATAAATCACCATCAGATTAGGAGTAATATAAAAAGTGCCAACTCGAAAATGTCTCAACATTAATTAAATCTTAAATAATTCAAATATTGCACTTTGAGCAAAAAATATAAAGTGATGTTTCCAGTCTTGTTTAGAAAACCCATCGTGCTAGTCAAATGTATTTTAAAACTGATTTATAAAAAATCATATGGAAAGGAAAAGAAATAAGACAAAAAATGTATTTGGTCTCAAAATCAATTCCTTTGTCACTTGATACATTGGAAACATTGTCTGTCCGTATTACTTGGATACATCTAAACAATTTTAATAGAGGGCGTTGCTTGGAAATTTCGTGTCGGAATTGTTCAAGACGCTATAAAAGTACTGTTGGTGCTTCTGTAAGAATTTCATAGAGTCAATCTATCCAATTAATATTTTAATGTCTGTAAATTTTTAAATAACGTTTAACCCTTATTGCATGATTTTTATTTTTAATTGCAATAATTATTTTTCATTACATTTATTTATTTTAATTAAGGGAAAAATAATAAAAAATCAGAAGTAAATATTGCTTGAGAAAAAAAAACTAATTTGTGTTACTCCTCCAACAAAATGTGCTATATTTTATGATTTAAAAAATTACTTATTTTTCAAATCTGTGATAAAATAAGTACCAAACATGTCAATAAAATAAGTATCATTCGAATTTTTGTTTGATTATTTTACTAAAAACGTTTCGTTTCCGATATACGGAATCAGTGTGTGTTACTAGCCCCCACCCCACCCCCATTTCATTGCACAAGTTCGGGAACAAAATCTCCTTTCCATTGTTTTAAAGTCCCGATTCATGTCGCCACTAGATTACTATCACTTTATCGTATCGCGTTTACCGCCTAACAATGCACGGGATGACGTAAACGCATTATGTACACGTGTAATAGTGTAATATAAAATAGTTCATAATTAAATCGCTAGAATGCGTTTATGACCCGAAAAACATTATGTAACAGCTGAATTACTCTATGCAATAAAAGGTTGAAGTTCAGTAACCCAATTGGCATAATCGATACGTGTTAAGTAATTTCTGGATACCAGGAAGGGTGGAACGTTTACGTGCAAATGACTACTCTTCAGGGAACGGGGGAATAGTTTACATTTTCCCTTCAGAATGATATAACTTTAATTCCTTCTTTAAGTAAAAGTACACATTGGGCTGAAATGCAGTTAGTATAGCATTTGTGCACCCGCGCGGAACCGGAAGAAATCTCCTTGAGCGGCACATGCCATTTCTTTGATTCTTCTTTCGGAAGGTGACTTTGTTGGTGTCTGTGTATGAGAATTTTTGAACTATACGAAAAGAAACTAAATTAAATATAATTGAATGCTGTCATTGTTGCTTTACGCGTTTTCTTTGTTTCTTTTTTCGGGAGGTTTCTTTGTTGTCTCTGAGCGTGCGTAAGATGGAAAATTTAAATGGAATCTTTTTCGCTGATTTACGAAAGGAAAGCCAATTAAATGTAATTAGGTTGTGCCAGGACAAATGGTTACTTGCCAAAAAATGTGTGTGTATTAGATGCCAAGGGCAAATGGAATTAAGAGAGGAAAGTAATTGACGATAGTTACGAGTGAGTGCCTGCAAAGTACCTGCAAGTGAAAAACATACGACAAGATTGTCAGTAACGAAAATCTCGTGGTTTAGGGAGAGCAGACTTCAAATATGGTAAGTGTTTTTTAACATCTTATATGTAGGTAATGAAAGCGAGAAATGAACATATGATGAGTGATGTGGGAATTTCCAGTCACACTGTAATGGACTAGAAGAGTTTTTGTAGGGAAATATATGTAGAAGTTGTTAATGGAAGTGAGAAAATAGGTGGAAAGGGAATTGTAGTAAAAAATTGGTGAAAGCAAATTTGGAGAAAGGAAATACGAGAGGCAAACGTATGGTGGGAAAGTGTGTCTTTGGAGGAGTGGAGAGGGGCACATACCGTTTTTTTAAGTAGTGCAAAACAGAAGCAAAGAATTGCTGTTAGGAATAAAGGAATGTATGGAACTCACTTCGTAAAAAGCGGAGTATTGTAATTCTGCACCAGAAAACGGCGAATTTTCGACAGAAACATTCCTTTTCTGGGTCGTGACCAGAAGTGGATAAATAGTGTTCCTACAAATACAGTAAATTAATTCCTCCAACACGTTATGTAGTCCTTTATGGCGGTATCCTCTTAACACGTGGTGGGTCCTTTATTTATTTAACGCTAAAAAAGTTAAAAACAGTACGACATGCCATGGAGAGAAATGTATTCTGTGCAGGTTTTCTTATATTCTTGAGATCTCGAACCCAGTAGAATTACGAATACACATAGAAATTAGCGTGTTTGGCGAAAATTGATAAGAAAAATTATTTTCGATATAATAAAACCTTTTTTCAAAGGCAAATCATTGGTCTATTATCCCTCTAGGGTTCTTCGTGAAGGAATCGACTTCCTGCCACGAGAACATGGAGAGCGATAATTTGAATAACTATATTACCTTGATGTCGATAAATCGATTGACGGTAAAACGTGTCTGTGATCAACGCTAGCACCTGAACCGTTGAGCCCATTTTTTCCAAAACTGATATTTTTCAATCAATTTAATTGGAACACAAGGACCTGCGAGTTTGAAAAGGTTGTTTTAATTTTTGGGGATACTATTTTACATTTTCAAATTTTCCCAAAAATGTCTCCACGATTTTTTTATTAAACTTTGCCCTCGGTTAGTGCAAAGACTCTTAAAAGAATGTGACAGGTCCCATTTTCGTTTAAATAGCTAATTTTTCGAAAATTGTGTTAGTTTTTTTGCCATCTTCTTACAACTCCAATATTAAAAATATAAGAATATTTCCTTAAGGGGTCGTCCGTAAATTACGTAAAGATGAAGAGATAGGAGGGGATTTGAGGCAGTGTTACGCAGAATTACTTAAGAAGTAGGGGACTTAGTTTATTGTTACGTAACGTTAATTGTTTTTACATTTTCTGAAATAATTCCTGTATACTAAAATATTAATATTAATTCCTAGATACTAAAATATTAACTAGTTAATTTATGATAAGAAAATTATATCTTATTCGCCCTTACTTCACTCAAAACTTGCCCCTAATCTTATTGTTGGGTGCAGACAGCATCGCCAACAAATTCCATCTTCAATTATCATAAATTTTAATATACAAAACAAATGAAATGAATACCAATTGCCTTTACTGTGCTATAATTTACTTTCACGTCTTGCATTTACAAAAGGGAGAGGTGGCGCAATTATTACGTAATTATTTAGGAGGAGAGTACAAGCGTACGTTACAGGGTGGTGCGAGGGTATTCAAAATATTTAAAACTTGTGTTACGTAATTTATGGATGGCCCCTAATGAAATTTTTGTTGTTGAATGACATCTTGAAATAACCTCATGTACCATATTTCGAAAAGTATAGAGTAGTTTTGACGTAATTTTGCATGAAATGTAGACAATTTTTAAATAATTATTTTCTCAAAAACTGGTCAAATTTTACTTCCTCGCCACTGCTTACATAAAAGAGAAAGCATTTTAATGCTGCTGAAAAAATCGGCGAATTATCGACAAAAAAAACTTTATTGCCGGGCTCTGAAAACAAAAAAGGGGATAAATCTGGTCCCTATAAATATCGAATTACTTCCTCTAACACGTGTAATCAAAAGCCATATTTTCAGGGTTCGTGTTACCAAAAATTCCATTGCGTAATTTTGCATCAAATATATATAATTTTTAAGTTTTTTAAACAACTTTCTCAGAAAGCAGGTCTTACTTTCGTTGAAATCCCTGGCTTTTCGAAAATTGTAAAAAATAAAATTCTTTCGTTTTCCTACAACTACAATTATGAAGACTATTCCATCTGTGAAATTAAAATCAATAGTGTTAAATTATCCTTATAATGTTCCCCCAAGCATGACGGTGTATCTCCAAAACTTTATCGTTTTTTCTATCCGATTTTTCTTACTTCTCCTACCTGCTACTCTTAAGCTCCGACTCGTGTATCTTAGGAGGCAGTGTGTATCAACCACAATGTGCAATATCTTGAATTTTAATATCGCTTTCAGTTATTATCAATAGTAACAACATAGGGAGATTCGGTGAAGCATTTGGTGACAAAATCAACGAAATGATTTGTATATTCCGTGCTTTGTTAAAGTAAATTAAGAAGTGCTGGGAGGCAGTGGTATATAAAGAATCCTTTCTCATTGTTTAACTCAATATTGCAAATCGTAGAACATTATGGTCGAAAATTTATACCTATCTTTATTAAGTTGCAACGTAAATGCGTATTACGTAAGCGTTTCAAAAAGTCAACATGACCTTATTTGAAGTTGTTTTTGATGAACACATTTCATAAAGAAAAAAGTTTCCCTTCATAATTGTAGTTCAGGAAGACCCGAAATAATTTTTAATTTTTTCAATTTTCAAAAATCAATGTTTTCAACCTGCGCCATTCTCTTAAACGTTCTTCAGACTATCCAACAACAAAATTTAATCAAAATTGATGGCGGCATGTTTTTTTAATATCACAGGGGCTTCATGTAAATATCTCCCAAAATTAAAATATCGGTTTCA
Source organism: Teleogryllus occipitalis (assembly GCA_011170035.1). NCBI lineage: Eukaryota > Metazoa > Arthropoda > Insecta > Orthoptera > Gryllidae > Teleogryllus > Teleogryllus occipitalis. The sequence goes on along the minus strand of BLKR01001307.1, from coordinate 238,755 downwards.
AATTCAAGGGGCCGCGACACCAACCAGATCGATTGAGGAATATCAATTTTGGGGAAAATCAGCTGAACGGTTTAGCCGTTATTCACAGAGAGACGTTTTGCTGTCAATCGATTTTTCAGTCAAGGATCCTCAAAACATGGATTCTGGCTACACGTGTTAGAGGATTTTTTTCTAAATTTAACAACTGGATTTATGCACTTTCTCGTCGCCAGGGCCGTGTAAAAAGAGTTTTTCGGCCGAAAGTTCGCCGGCTTTTCGCGTAGCATTACATAACTTAATGTTCATTCTTCAAGTTCATTCTTAAACGCGAGAAAGTAAAAATGTTGAAGTAAAGAAGGTATGTTTGTTAGTTCTAAGTTAAATCTATTTCCTTTCATAAGAACATTATCTACATAGTACGATAATCATGACCGTTAACAATAGCAAAAATGCTAAGAATATCCAACCGCCATGTTGCCACTGAGAACTGCCAGTGCGTCAAATAAAGCACGGGAAATTCGAATAAGCAATTTCAATTATTTTTTGTAATTTTCGAAAATATAGAGAGTTTTCCGAAAACGGAACTATGACGCTTCCCAGGTTATGAATGAACTGTATTTTGGAGACAGTGATGCCAGATGTGACGCTTTTCTGCTGTGCTGAATGAACCAAAAGTACGCGGTCGATGGTGTTGACGAATTCCCCAAAGGGGAGGAGCGATAGTTTAGCGCTAAATTAGTTTATCTGGAACCTGACAATTTTATGGAAGCGTATTTTATTTTTACCTCAAACCTAAAACTATTCTCAGGAGACTCCGGTCAGGGTTGCCGCTCGTCCTATTTTCGGTAGGACAGTCCTACAATCACAATGAATGTCCTGTCCTACAATGAAGCATAATGTGTCCTACTTTGAAAATAAAATATTAAGTTGGTTTCTAAAAGTCTGCACAATCGATTTCTAAACGCCCGGATATGATTTTATGAATACACTTAACATTCAGTTATCAACCCAACAAAAAAATTTGCATTTTACTACAAACTTCCACTTTTCGCCACTGCAGTAAGCGCAATTATTGCTCCGTTTGGATTTGAATTGTGATGGTCATGTCAAACGATCTATGGTTCCCAGGAAATGTATTTTAATCAATTTTTTGCGAATTTTTGTGTAGCACTACATGTGCAATTTTAATTCAATTATTTAAATTATTTGAACAAATATTTGCAAACAATTGGTGAATTACAAATTATTGTATTATATTATACATATTACTTTTATAATAATAATAATAATAATAATAATAATAATAATAATAGATATATAATTATTGTAAGAAAATAAATGCTGATATTAAAAATTATATTTTTAAATTACCTAAAATTAGCTCAATACACATATCAATCCAACATAATTTTACTTTTAGGTGGATAAAGCTTCATTTTGCAGTTTTTTATTGAATTTAAAACTTTTTTTAGATTTCAACTGTAAGTTCATTGTTTTAAAATGTATTATTAGGTCGTTGCAAATGAAATGACCGATATTTTTATTGGGGTATTTATTAAATGGGTATGGGTGGTGGCATGGGAATGGGAGGACAAAATGGCCAAATGAGTGGACCAATGGGACCTCCAGGAAACATGATGCAGGGTTACCGGGGTTGGGGCACCCCACCTCAGGCTCAGTATCCAGGTTGGTATCACTATACTAGTAACAACTAAGAACTGTTTGCCACCGTATTTAAAATTCCTAAAACATACTGTATTTTATCCTGTAAATGTTTATTACCAAAAAGCACATTTTACTAACTTACAAATTGCATGTACAAATATTTTGTATGTAAGATGAAGACCTGGTTTACAGCACTCCAATCCTGTTTAAAGGTAGAATGTTTCATAATCTTCTGCAAAGAACAAATCTGTAGCATTCTTGAAATTCCAATTGTTTGGGTAGTATTTGTACCAATATTTGACATGGGATATTGCACAAACAAATATAATCTAAAATCTTAATTTTTCCATTTATCAGTGAAATGGTTGCATATTGAGGCTATCAAGTTTCCAGTATTCTTGTGTGATATGTTATGCTGCAGTTACAATAATGAAAGGTCTAATAGGAAACTTCAATCTGTGACTGAACTTTGGATTGGTGGTTTCTGTGAGAAAGCTTTGTTTGCAGGTGTATTTTTTATTAAAAATTAATATAAAGTTAATTTCATTCAAACTTTTTTAGAAGTTAAACTTCTGTTACTCTTTCCATGCCAAAGAAATTGCAATAATCAATCTCCCTTTTCTTAGTTTTTTTTCTCATTGTATTAGTGACTGACTTATCGGCTTCATTAGTAATTAACTGATCCAATAAATTGGTAATAGAAACTGTACTGCTTTCTTTGGTATTATATTGTCAAAGAATTAATAACTTTTTCAAGAGTAAATGGTGTGGCAGGTAATAAATGATAAAGCTTCATTTAAAATTTTTCAAAGTTAGTCATAATGTTTTGACATGTTTTTATCCATGAAAGACAAAAATCCAAAAGAAGTGGAGAGGGCTAGTATGGTTAGTTGTCAATTAAAATTTAGACTTGTATTATGTTCCCATATGTTTTATGTTAAAAAGAGGGGTGCGATATGGGGAGAACTGTTTACTGTGTTGCGTGTAGAGTTCCAGAATACCAAACACTGCTAGTTAACTAAACTAAATTGAGTTATGACTAAAGATGGCAAAGGGCATCTAGTCCAGAACGACTTACTGCCATAACAAAAAAAAATATTTATATTCAAGTATACTCCGGGAATTTCATTTGAAACGATCTAATATAACAAAAGAATTATTTTCTGTATAAATTTTGATGTATATTCAATTTTATTATAGATATTAAAGATGTATAAATGGACACTTCAAACAAGAAAAGGAAATGTCATTAACCAGTTGTCAAATGACAACTGGTGACAAGAAAATACATGGCTTAAAAAAGTAAACGATTCTCAAGGCCCGTGCATATACTGTTTAGATACATTTGCCATTGAATTGAAAGGTGTTTCTGCCATCAAGCATGAAAATAGTGATTATCATCGCTCGAAGATGAAAGCATCGGCTAGTTCTCAAATGATGGAAAACTTCGTCAATAAAAAGGATACTCCTGAAGAAGTACAAGTTATTGTAACTGAACTAGCTCACATATATCATGCAGTAAAACATAACCAATCCTATATTACGTTAGGAAGAAATCTTTTCGTTACCAGGACCTGACAATATTTATTTCTGTGGAAAATTTACTGTTTTTAATTTCTGGTATATACGGAGTGATATACGTAGTATAGGGAAAGATATGTAATGCTGCGCGAAAAAACGGCGGATTTTTGGCGGAAAAAAATTCATTGCCGGACTCTGGTGACGAAAAAGTGTATAAAACCCGTTGCTAAATTAAGAGAAAAAATCTTCTAACACTTGATATAGCCATAATTCCTGCTTTGTGGGTCCTTGATGCCGAAAAACTAATTGGAAGCAAAACGTCCGTCCGTCCGTCTGTGATTACTAGTAGCGCCTAAACCACACTTATGATATTTTCCAAATTGAAGAATCCTCTGTCCATCTGACTGTAGTTGAAGCTTTGAAATTTTGAAAAACATCTTTAAAATTTGGACACACTTTACACTAAGCCCCCCGGACATTTTCAAAGTTTTCTCAAAAACAGCTCTAAATTTTTTCTTTAAATTGTTTGTATGAATAGAGTAGAATGGACTTATAAAGATGGCATAGATCCGATATACATGGTTAACTCTGAATTTTTGAAAATTGCAAAAGTTTGAATTTTTTCCGGTGTCCTCCTACACCTATATAATTGAAGAAAAAGATTTTTCCTTCAAATGAAATTTGTTGTCCATAAACAGTTCTAATTTTCAAAAATTACAAAAACAAGATTTTCTCAAAACGTCTCCAAGTTATTTCTTTAAATTTTTGGTACGGTTAGTGCCAAATGAACCCTACACGATGACACAACGCCATATTTCTCTATTTTGTAATTTCAAAAATTAACTAAATTTAATTTAGTAAAAAATAAACTTAATTTTTTTACTTGTCTCTCACGTTAGTAATACTTACTTTTAGAGGCGATTTCTTTACGTTATTGTATTTATAAGTACATGTGCTTTAAATAATGTCAAATAAAGTTTCTCAAAAACAACATTTTCTGTAAACATGAGCTCAAAATCCCCCATTTTCAGAAACGCTTAAACGCCATTTTCTAAAAAATGGCTCCAAATTTTTTCTTCAAATTTTTCTAATAGATATTGCTATGTACGCTGAATAATACGACGTAAAATACATTTTGGTATACTCTTTTGTTTTTTAAAAAATTACACGAATGTAATTTATTTTAAATATCTCTCACGCGTTTATACGTATATTTCATTGAATTTGTATACAGTACTGCATTTGTGAGTGGAAGTGCTTCAAACGACTTCAAGTGAAGTTTTTCGAAAATTCAATAGATTCCTGTGAAAAAGAGTTTCAAATTTCGCACTTACAGTAATGCTTAATTGCTATTTTCTTAAAAACGGCGTCAAATTTTTCGGCGAAAATTGCTATTTAGAACATTATAGCCGTATTTAATATTCTTAAAATATAATTTAGGTTGTACTATTTGAAAACCGAAGAGTTGCGAAAATTTTTTTAAAAAAATTCTTTGGGCCGCAATTGATGGAAGCAGGCAAGAAGGAGGGACAAGACTACAGTACCAGTCCACACCAAGGAAATTAGAAAACTTTACTACGAGAAAGTCTGTGACATTCTGTAGCACCTCTATTTTTTCTCGCAGCGTTACAATCCTTTCTCTATACTGTGTAAGCAGGAGGCGAGAAATTAAAAATTAAAATGGAGTAAATTCCCTTATTTGAAATGTAGTCTTGTGTGGCAACCCTGGCGAAGACGTTCAGACCATTCGTCATGAACATAAGTCCAATGGAATCTGTAGATGATTGTATTGATTATTTTACATTTCGATATTTTGGTACTGTTTCTGACACGAAATATCGCCTCAGAAATCTGCGCTAGAATACTCCTGTATACTGATATCTTTACTTTTTCTGGGCAAGGGAAGTGCAATACTTGTACTTGCATTTTGCTTCATCTAAGAGCATTTTCCTGTTAACAAATTTCACCATTTTTCCTTTTCTTCTTCGTTACAACGTCCGCCGCTTCGTGCTTTGCTATGGAAATTTATTTCTGACACCCCTCAAAACTTAAAACCAGTACTCAGAAACTGGTGTTTGTGTTTGCAGGTGCAGCTTTCGAGATGTGAGTGGCGCCAATCGAAGCACTTCAAAACAGGTCAGAGAGCGTAAATCATCATTGAAAATCAAAATTATAGCTCGAATGAGTGTTGCAGATTGAAATAAAAATGGAAGTGACGGCTTATTATTATTGTTGTTAATTTTTTTCATCTTCACAATGACGCAACGCTTTTCGTAACCCTCATTGAACGCAGTCGTAGTAGTAGTAGTAGTAATCCTCCGTTACTTTTTGTGTAGTAATTATCATTAGGAATAATCCTCAATTGCTTTTTTTATATAGTCCGTAAGTCGTGAAGAAGACCGCCAGGTAGTATTTTGCGTCACCTCCCAGCAGCTAGAATTGGGAAGGAATTATAATTGGATTTATCTAGAGCTGCCTCTGACGTAAATCACCTGTCATCCAATCGGAAGGTTTAAACGCCACCATAGTGTCATGTAAGCTCCTGATTGAATGGCACCGTAACAGCTGATGACCTGTCAGATTCAGCTCTGAATAAATCTCAGTATGGGATAGGGGTATATACGATTTTACTTTAGTTTGCTGAGGTTATAATGATTAAAATTATGCACAAATCATATGTAAACCTATGTATCAAATCATATGTAAACTGTGCGGATACGTATGACGTGTGCTGAAAATGCATTTTTTGAGAAAGACCATTTTTAGAGATGACACTTCCCACACGTGCACTGAATCTCTCTAAATTGAACTAGGGCAACAAAATGTTGCCAGGAGACATTTCATGATCTGCGCACTTGTAGATGAAGATCAATGTTCAAGATCTTCATTGCGAAGGATCCCTACGCCATCTGTTGAACCTTTACGAACTCAAAACTGGCAGTGCTAAAATATATTGAAGACTGTCGTAGCACGTTCAACAACATTTATAAAAATTATAATTGTGTAGATAGGCAATATACGCGTACGAGTATCAACAATATTTTGCCTTAAACTGCTTGAAAAAAATCCCGCAACTCCCGGTTTCTTAAGACACATTTCACAAAGAATTGCTTCTTTTGCTATAATAGGTTGTCGAAAATGTGTGTTTGTGAATACAACGGCTCCAAATCTTTAATTTCTTCCTCGAACTGAGTAAAGCAATTTGAGAATTAGCTAAGAGTCCAACTTCCATTAAAACTTCTGAATTTTCACACATTACAAATATCTTTTTTTCGTGAAGCTGTTTGATAATAAACTAGAAATTTTGTTCGGGAGGGAATTGTGCAACACTAGTATTTTGAATACTCTCGGGCGTGAAAGTTAGTTTTGCTTACATTTACGTAAAATTGACATTTATCGAACAAATATTTTCTCAAAAACTGTTTCAGTTATTTAAAACGTCTTGTACGAAAGGTTTCCAATACTATAAATCGCAAACTATGTTACATTTTCTTGAAAAGAAGCTCGCTAATAGTTATTTTCTCCAAACTTCTTGATTACTTTTAAAACTGATTGCATTACGGATATCTTATAATTTAATTAATTCATGAATTCGAGTTTTAATGATCTCTTACTCTCTCTGTTTGTCTGTGTATGTCTCCCGTTTTCTAATACTCTTTTAACCTAACCATCTAGACAATGCTGTTCGACCGAGGAAATTTAAAAAAAGTTGGTGTAAACTGAAGAAACATAGAAATAAATAATGCTTTTTCGTTGTTCGATATATGGTTCACAACAGTATTTTGTATTCAAAATGAATTTATTTAGAAAATTGACATTGTAAATACAATAAAATTCAGTAAGCTGGTGGTCAGCTGGATTTTGTAAGGGAACTATGAGCTTTGTTGGTTGTTCAACTCAGAACAAATCTGAGTGGCTGTATGAGGAGTAGTTAAGATTTCATGAAAATCGTTCGGGTATGAATAACTCGTAAAAGAGACACCGTCAACATTACCATTCAAAAGACTATTAAAATGAGCAGAGTACAATGATTTTCATAAAAAAATATTTTTGGAAAACACTCACAAACCCACGGAGACTTATCAAAGAAGAACAAGTCACACGAAAAACAAAACCGGCAATTTTTGAGAGTATTTAACAGGGGATGAAAAAAATTAATGATGCTTGAATTCTTTATCATTATTATAGTTTTACATCCCTAAAATTGCTTCGAGAAAACTCCCCTAGTGTCCTAGCACTAGTTTAATTTATGTTATCTTTCAGAGTCAGGTGTTTTGAATCATGCCTTGGGCAGTGACGATTCCGATGAAGATGAAGATTCGCCAGGTGATTCATCTTCCAATAAGGTGAGAGAATTATCATAATGAAACATTATTTAACGATGTCTAAAAGTTTAATAATGGGGATAGCTTGTTAATAATAGTGTGAAGATTCCGAAGATTGAAATTGTTTTAGACACCTCAAAATAGGATTTAATTAAACGAGGATTCTAAGTGAGCTTTTAATTGCCAGGCTGGAAGATAACTTGACGAGACATATTCCGAGTAAATTAACGAGCCGAGGAAGTACTTGGATTCCGTGAATAATAAAAGTATTTATTTAATTTTCTTCTTACAATAATTAAAAATCAAGGTATCCTGCACAGAATTATTTTCACGATGATGCCCCGTCACTTTTCATGGTTGCTAATCTATATATATAAAAGAAAGTCGTGTTAGTTACACTATTTATAACTCAAGAACAGCTGTACCGATTTGGCTGAAAATTGGTGAGCAGGAAGCTTAGAGCCAGGAGACGGACATAGGATACTGTTTATCCCGTTCGACAGCGTTCCTGTGTGAGAACGCACGTTTTTACGTGATTTCTCATGTCAGCGGTCATTGTTGCCTGTTGTAACCCATTGTTGTAACGCCGCACTGATAACAGAAGGCGATAATGATAGCCGCCTTTCGTTCGCCGTTATATCTATATATAGTCGTGTTAGTTACACTATTTATAACTCAAGAACGGCACCGATTTGGTGAGTAGGAAGCTTAGAGCCAGGAGACGGACATAGGATACTGTTTATCCCGTTTGACTGCGTTCCTGTGTGAGAACGCACGTTTTTGCACGTACGCAGTGCAACAAGGATAGTACAGTTTCTCACAGTGAGTGCGACGCGAGAAAAAGATGGGACCGGCTGTTAAGGTGGAACAGAGTTCGCCGGGTCAGCTAGTACTTGCTAAATTAACAAAGGGCGTTGAGGATTACGTGCGGTGCAAGTGAAAATTTGTTCGAAATGGATGGAAAGATGGATATTCTATTTCCTTGTAAAATTGGAAAAAAAATATTTAAGCCAGAACCTGAGTTGTTCCATGTAAATCATAGAAAATCTACCAAAAAGTTTATAGTTTGTATCGTGAATGGAAAGAAAACTAGTGGTGCTAAACAGCATACACTTTCTCGCCTTTAGTAATAGTTATGTAATACTATTTATTTCATAATTTCTGTCCGAATTAACAAATCTGTCGTTTTTTGTAAAATTCATTACAAATCGTACAACGGTGGGTGCAAAAAATATTTTGAAGCAAATATCAACACAAATTTGACGACTATAACGGCTTTTATATAGGTAAATCATGTCCCAATAATAAGACGTAATTCACAAAAATTAGCCCCCGAGTTATTATTGCATTCCAATCTGATATTCCCTGAAGGCTAGCAATTTGTATTTCATATATTTCAAATAGGGTTTAAATCATTTCTAAAAGATTAATGTCTAAATGTTTAACAAAAGGTCGAAAGTAATAAACGAATAAAAAATGAAATAATATACAAATTCTAACTTATGAAGCATCGAACCGCCTAGAATTACATTCACTAAGCGTAGCAAGTTTGTCGCCACATTACACAAAAAATATTACTCATATTTTCGAAAAATTCAACATGACCTTATTTCGAGATCTGTTTTTGAGAAGCACATTTCATTAAAAAAATGTCTTCACAATTGTACTAGTTGTAAGAAGACGCCGATGATGAAGCGCAGTAAATTCCGAGCGGGCGATTACGTTTGTCGCCAAATTACACAAATATTCATACTTTCAAAAAAATTCAACATAACCTTATTTGAAGATCTGTGGTTGATATTGCATTTCATTAAAAAATGTAGCTTCATAATTGTGGAATTGAAAATATATTTTCCAAAGATCCTAAATAATGCATTCGAAATCGCCAAAAACTTAACTGAACTTGTGTTTCTGTAATCAAACGCTAATACCTTCTAAAAGATTGGAATTGAAATGGAATTGAAAATACATTTTCCAAAGATTTTCCAAAATTGGTATTCTGGAATTGAAAATACATTTTCCAAAGATCCTAAATAATGCACTCGAAACCGCCAAAAACTTAACTGACCTTTTGTTTCTGTAATCAAACGCTAATACCTTCTAAAAGATTGGAATTGAAATGGAATTGAAAATACATTTTCCAAAGATTTTCCAAAATTGGTATTCTGGAATTGAAATGGAATTGAAAATACATTTTCCAAAGATCCTAAATAATGCACTCGAAACCGCCAAAAACTTAACTGACCTTTTGTTTCTGTAATCAAACGCTAATACCTTCTAAAAGATTGGAATTGAAATGGAATTGAAAATACATTTTCCAAAGATTTTCCAAAATTGGTATTCTGGAATTGAAAATACATTTTCCAAAGATCCTAAATAATGCACTCGAAACCGCCAAAAACTTAACTGACCTTTTGTTTCTGTAATCAAACGCTAATACCTTCTAAAAGATTGGAATTGAAATGGAATTGAAAATACATTTTCCAAAGATTTTCCAAAATTGGTATTCTGGAATTGAAATGGAATTGAAAATACATTTTCCAAAGATCCTAAATAATGCATTCGAAACCGCCAAAAACTAAACTGAACTTGTGTTTCTGTAATCAAACGCTAATATCTTCTAAAAATAAAATTCAATATCCGCAATACTCTGACGGAGACATAAAATTGGTATTCTCCTCGGAGTCTCTCAAGGCTGACTCCCATCGCTCAGCGGTTCAAGACTCTGGAGATATCTGTTAACGTTGCAGTTCTGAATCGCACGATAATCGAGGGCTGACAATGTTGACGCGGCCAATCGGATGGCTACTGCTTCACAATATTTTATTATAAACATTTTCAGGTGGTACAATGTTCAGTTCACACTCTACATTTGTATTTTTGGTGTAATATAAACTTAATGCTAATAACTTAGCTCTCAAAATTGCATTTTTGGGTGAGGAATCCGTTAAGCGGAGACCTCAGGGGATTTACATTTTGAAAAACTGTAAAGAAGATACAGAAGGGAAATTTATTATTAATTCGGGCGTCATGAATGGGATTTTTGCCTAACCAGACGGGACGTTTTCAGATGATTGAAGTAAGTTATGGTAATATTGTTCGGTAAGATATGTAATGTGGTATTCTACGGTTTCGAGGTCGAACGCTTTGTGCAGCTGTTGGTTGGAAATAAACCGTAGTGCATTTGTAATTGTACGGAGAAATAGGTTTTGAACGTTCAGTAGTTTTTGTTCGATCTTGTGACGTTTAACCAAACTGGACAAGCGTATAACAAGAGTAGTCTAAATATGGTTTTAAATATAGGTAGGGCTGTGTTGTGTGGAAGTGTAGCTGACTTATTGATTACTGTATTTAATTGGTGGAGTTTTGCTATAGCGCGTCATATTTTATTATTTATATGCTATTTCCAGTTTAAATGTGTACCCATTAATAATCCTAGATATTTGATGGGTTGGGTAGGCATGTGCTAGTTAATTCCTTCCTGATTTAATGAAAGTGGAGTGAGAGGATTGTGGTCTGAGGGGGATTATTTTTACAGCACTTGTGTTTGGATTTAATTTTATTTTTTTATTTTGGAGGCCCATCTATCTAGAAGGTTGAGATATAATTGAAGTTGGGTTTTAGTCTGTTCTAGTGAATGGCCGGATGTATAGATTGAGGTATCATTGACAAACTGCTATTTTTATTGATTTGAGTTTGGGTAAGTCCGCCACATACAGGTTGAATAACAATGGCGAAATCGGTCTCCCTTTTAGTAATCCTGCTTTGACAGTGTGAGGATTTGATTGGTGGAAGTTTTTCGTAGTATCTCGTAGGAAGTTTTTATTTTGATCAGATAAAAGGGTTTAAAATTGATTAATTAGCGTTTCCGGGCGCGTCAACTGCTAATGTCATGAACCTCTTAAGTGTAGTGCATATTTTCATGGTGGGAAGTGGCGGTGATCTTCCCTCGCTCGATGGCGAGATCCGGCGCTTACCTACACGTCGACTAGCGGGGTTTTTCTCAAGTAGGGTTCTCCCACCAGCAAGGCACCGCCCCAGACGGGACAAGCTCGACATGTGATAAGTGTAGATCTTCTGAGTAAGGGGTAAGAATAGGACAAAAAAGTCGAAGGAAAATCGCACGCGATCCACGGTAGGTTTTTAAGTTACTGCCCTGCGTTCACCTGGTGATGTTGGGAGAAACTACGGAAACTACTGATCAGATCAGCTGGCCGGTAGAATTCTCCAGACATCTCTTGGACTCGTGTCGAAATTTGCCACCGTCGGAACTCGAACCCTAGGTCCTCCCAGTCAGAAGCACTTTAATGACACTTATGTCCTGAGCCACTTATCACACGCTATTGATCATGTAGTTGCTAGATAACGTTTTTACGCTACGCTGAGTAAAAACTCTGTAATGCCAATGGTGCTGTCCTCAGCGGTCGAGCTCTCCCCGGTCCGACAACGTCCGACATAAGCGGCTGGAGCGGGCGCGCGCCTTCATCCTGGAGGAGGCGGAGGAGGACGACGAGTCTGCAGAGGATGAGGAAAGCGCCGGTGAGGACGGCGTCATGGACGACAGCAGCGAGGAGGACGGGCCGTCGGCACGAGACATCGACGGCGCGTGCCGAGCAGCCAAGATCTTCCCCTCGCAGGACGACGGCGACATAACCGACTACCTGGCTATGAAGTACGGGGGCGAGGTAGGCAATGGTTAATGATATAATAATTAATAACTTTTATGATAACAGACACTCCCCTAACACGTGTTCAGGAATATCAAATTCTTAACCTGTTAATAAGTCAGCGTTACTTAGCAATAGGCACGCACGAAAATACCTCAAACTATTATTTTATCCGAATATAAAGTGTGCAATGTTCTTGTATATTTTATTTTGTAAAAAAATATACAATATTACTTTGTGAGCAATGTAGTAGAACAAAATAATTAAATTTTCGAATAATTTAAATTTTAAAATGAAAAAAATACGAGGAAAACTCAAACAAAAAGGAAAGGTTTAATTATTAGCTTTGGAAGTATTAACACCAAGATTTAAAAGAGAGAGAGACACACAATTTTGCGTGTGCGTGTGTGTGCAAGTAAGAGGTAGAATAGACAAGGAATGGGGGAGGAAAGATCGTGTGTGTCCGTACGCCTGTTTGTTACGGCACGCCCTCCGCCTGGTGTTGATCGGAGAAACCACGAAACTACCGTTCAGAAAAACAGGCGATAGAATTCTTCATATAGCAGTTGAACTTGAAGCTATGGTCGAAAATCCCCACCTTCAAGATCGAATCTAGGGACCTCCCGGTCAGGAAGCAATTGCGGTGACATTGCTGCTTGGCTCATAGTCCAAATTAATTCAAATTTGGCGCCACTTGAATTCAATCATTTATAGCAATTTTTGGCGCTAATTAACAGCAAAGGGTGTATATTTCAAATATCCGCCTTAGTATTTTTTTCTCAAAACCCGGGCGGGCTTTCAGTAGAGAAAGGCAATACATTTTTCAAGGAAACTCTTTGGAATGACTGACTGCTTTGAAATTTTGAACTACTTTCAAGAATGGTCACGCCATGGACTGTAAAGCGAAAAACCAGATCGATAATATTCATAATTTGACGTGAGAATCAAATGCTTTCCAAATAAAGACGCGATGGAATCACATTGTTTTAAAAGCAGGTCGCTGAAAGTTTAAGGCGACTCGCTTCGCTCGTAATAAAGCCGTTAATGCAACTATCTATCCTACTGACAGTCAATTCAATGGCAAAGTTGCATTGGATCCCCAGAAGATTATTGGCGCGCAAGCTTAGCTCTCACGCATGCATTACGAGAGAAAACAATTTTCTTTTCGAACAGACAAGTGATACTGACAACGTCTTCAATACTCAATAATTCTTACGCTGAGGTAAATTAATAGTTCTTAAATAATTGGCTTTCAGAATTTTCCCTAGTGTCAAGGAGTAGAAAAGGCGTGTGTGATTTGACACGAGAATTCCACAGATGCTCTCCCCAAAAATTCAAGCTATTTTGCAGCCCTCCATCAGCCGATGCCCTTCTGGAGCCGCTCTACCGATCGTAGGGTGTCGGCGGAGGCCGCGGAGGAGTGAGGGGGAGGAGGAGCAGGATCCAGCGCTGGCGGAGGAGCGTCGTGCCGCCGCCGGGGCGGGGCCGCCGACCCGCGCCTGTGGATGGTGGCTGCCGCGCGGGCGAGGAGCGCGCCGTGTGCAGCTGGGTGTTGCGCGCCAGGCCAGCGCCCTGCCGCACTCTTCGCCGCACCCGCCTGAGCGCTGCGCGTGCACGCCGCCGTGGCGCGCGCCAGGGGGCTGCGCGCGGCCATCTGGCGCCGGAGGCGCTGCGCCAGACGCACGTCGGGGCGACGGCGGCGGAGACGGTGGGCGCTCTGCGCTCGCCTGGCACCACAATCCGTCTCGCTGCAGTCCCTGGATACGAGAGTAGCGTATTTTACGTCATCGATCCGCCATTTTGTTATATATGTCGTGTATAATCTTGAAATAAGCGATATTGTGGGAGTTAGAACTACCAATTTACAAAAATCCAATTATAGACAGTGGGTGCCCTGCACCTAGCCTGTGGCGCAACCACACAAGGTCTCGCTACAGTCCCTGGATATGAGAGAAGCGCATTTCTTACGCGTCATCGATCCGCCATTTTATTATGTGTCGTGTATACACTTGAACTGACAGATATTATGGAGTTAAGAACCACCAACCCACTGTAAAGTCCAGTTATAGACGGTAAGTTGTCCGCACCTGGGCTCCTGGCACCAAGGCTCGTCTCGCTAGTCTCATAGATACAGAGTAGCGCATGGCTTCGCCGTTCCCACCAGTTTATTATATATATGTCGTACATACAATTGAACTATGATACTGTAGGAAGTGGGAGTTAGAACCACTGAAGTACCAAACAATGATTATAGAGATGGTGGGCGCTCCCAGCCTGGGACTCTGCGCAACTGGCTGTCCGTCTCACCACAGGCTTAGATTGGCATATGTAAATAGAGGACTAGAAGGAAAGTAAGAACCGATATGAAAATTGACTCCGACCCAGAGAATGGTACACGTAAATTGTGGACACAGCCTACTTCAACCCTTCCAGTGGGAGGCGACACTTTATTTCAAAAAACAATTTCAGAGCCATTATTTTGGAAAACACAACACCTTCCCAATTTTCCAGACTTACGACTTATATTTTCACATATGGTTTGATTAAAAGGATTTAATTCAATTGAATCATCTGTTGAATGTATTGCATCAATTTGTTAAACTATTACTAGCCCTTTTTCAAAGCTGGCTGTATTATCCTTTGTCAAGTACAGAGGAGATGTATGAGGGTCATGGCTTTGTGAGATGTGCAGCGCGTTTTGGTTGTAAAGAAATTTGATTATTGCCATTTTTAAGTTCCTCTTTTTCTCATGTTGGCCATTTTATAACGCTGAATATCAAATGTGGTGATATATTTCGCCATTTGAGAGAAATTTTGTTCCCTAGAGCTTTTCATTTTGGTATAGAAACGAGTCTGGAAGATTTTCAATAAGACACAAGAAAAGCAGCAAGGCGGCAGTGGTCCCCTTTAACGCCCTTACCAGCTTGATCAGTCTGTTCCTTATCTGAGTTGGTTTGGTCCTCAATTTTACATGTAGAATTGAAAGTAAGTTTCATGAGAAGATAAAGGATTATTTGCCTCAATATATGTCCCTCTGATTCAAAGAGTAGCTCATTCGTGTGCGCTACAGAACGCCTTTTTATATCCAGTTGAACTATGAAGTATTGTGGGAGATGGGTGTTCGGAGCCATCATTCTACCAAAATTATACATTCGAAATTCTCCATACTGAGCGGTAGCTCAGTGCATCAACTGATGTCACTGCAGCGCCTCTGACCGGGAGGTCCTAGGTTCCCACTCCCACGGTGGCAGGATTTTCGACACTAGCCATAGCTAGGTCGAATTCAGTCGCTGTCTGAGAAGAATTCTAGCGGCTGCTCTGATCGGTAGTTTTCCGTGGTTTCTCCGATCAACACCGAATGCCGGAGAATACCCTAACAAACGGGCCACGGACCGCGCGATCTGTCCTTCCTCTTCCTTTGTCCTATCCTCTCCCTTTTACACACACACATGCACTACACACTACCACATATTCCGGAGACCGGCCGGGAGCTTAGAGCTTGTCCCGGATAGGGCGGGTGCCCCGCTGGTGGGAGGGTCCTGGTTAGGGGGAAACCCCACTCAGCCGACGGGTCGCGGGATCTCGCCATCCAGCGGGGGAAGATAACGCCATCTCCCGAGGAAAACATGCACTACACTAACGGGACTAATGACCAAAGCAGTTGACGCGCCCAGAAACACGAAAAAATCAATCAATCTACGTTTTTATCAGGGATGCACAAAACGTTTTCTGAAGATAATTGCGCACAGCATTACAATACTTTAAACATGTATGTCGTATGCGAGTAACTCAAAATTCTGAAATTCATCGGGCATTGTGTTCGGTCAAATTGAGCGTTGAAAAACAGTTTTGAGAAACGATGTAAGCTTTTGTTTTTCTAAAGGTTCCAAATTTTTCTTGAAATATTTGTGAAATCGAGTACAATATACTGAATTCTAATGTTGTTCTATTCCATTTTTTTAGAAATTATTACTATTTTCCAGTATGTTAACTTTTGGATATGTGACATATATATATATGTGACACTTGTTGTCAACGGTTAGTGAACAGAAGCGTAAGTTTAGTAATATGCTGAGTTAAAAAACCTTGAAATGTTGGAAAGTGGCGAAGCGGATATGTTGCAGAGATGGTTCCACTGAAAGAAATGCCAGGCTCTGCGCATCATCAAGCCCAGTTCCTGCAAGCGCTTGGTGGGTACGCATCAAGTCAGGCGTCCTATCACAGTCGCAGCGTACGTAACTAGTCAAATGGAACACAAAACTTTTTAACGCAATTCAAGTGAAAACATCAGAATCAGCGAGTATATTATGGCATGCCGTACAAATAATAGTAACTTAGGTATACTGAGTAACTGGACCAAGTAATCCGCCTTTCGAAACTACAATGAGACAGACTGCTGTAACGGAACTGATGGTAGTGTAAAGGAGTCCGTTTTTTTCGCTGGCCGAGGTAAGACAACATTTTGTACAGCCCAAGGATAGAATTTCAAACTTTAGGAAATGTAGGCGTCGAAGATAACTACAGTATAAACTCATTAACCCAGATCAATTAAGCTAGCTTTATCTGAAAGGGAATTTTAATTTGAGTAATATAATTTCAGAATAGCGATTTACGTGTGTTAAACACAAATATCATTTGCATTACGGTAAATATTTTTTTTCAAAACTGGCCCGGTTGGACGAGCTTCTACTTAGGAGGGGGGCTTTGGTGCATCGTATCCGGACATCAACCAATGAGCTTCAGACACCAGTTTGTTATCGGGTAACAAATGCAACCACATTCGAAATTTTCACATTGTTACAAGACATTGAAGCAGATTTCTATGAAGTTATATTTCTTTTAAATATTGCATCTTATACACCTTAATCGAGTTATTTTTGCTTGGTTACCGTTGAAATCTTGTCACTTTGTACCACTTTCAAAATGCTTGTCAATACATTTCTTCCATGCACAGAAAGCGCGGCGGCCGTCGTCTGACTGGTTCTTCAAACAAGTGCCCGTGCTGAGGTCACATGGTTCGTCACACGTTCGATATCCGTCGACGACGCCGGATCTTAACGACGGGCTTATGGCAAATGCCACACTTACGAGACTAATGACCATAGTAACTGTCACGTCCTTAACACCAAACACTCTCACTGTATGTAAGAAGGCCAAGAACGACGGCTGTGGTGGTGGGAGGCCGTAGACCTGGCCCAGAGCCGCGTGTTGCTGGATGCCGCATCGACTACACCAAGAGCCGCTCGCCGCGCGGAACACCAGTGAAGACGGCGCGCAGTGCACAGTCCGAGGCGCCCAGTGAGGACGGCGCGAAGTGCAGAGCCCGACCCCTCGGCGGTGCGTCGCTCTTTGTCTTTTTCTACTTTAACACTCGCTTACAACCCTAGTGAGGACGGCGCGAAGTGCAGAGCCCGACCCCTCGGCTGTGCGTCGCTCTTTGTCTTTTTCTACTTTTAACACTCGCATACAACCCTAATGAGGATGGCGCGAAGTGCTGAACCCGACCCCTCGGCTGTGCGTCGCTCTTTGTCTTTTTCTACTTTAATACTCCCTTACAACCCTAGTGAGGACGGCGCGAAGTGCAGAGCCCGACTCCTCGGCGGTGCGTCGCTCTTTGTCTTTTTCTACTTTAACACTCATACAACCCTAGTGAGGACAGTGCGAAGTGCAGGACCCGACCCCTCGGCGGTGTGTCACTCTTTGTCTTTTTCTTCTTTAACACTCCCTTACAACCCTAGTGAGGATGGCGCGAAGTGCAGAACCTGACCCCTCGGCGGTGCGTCGCTCTTTGTCTCTTTCTACTGTAACACTCGCATACAACCCTAGTGACAATGGCGCGAAGTGCAGAACCCGATCCCTCGGCGGTGCGTCGCTCTTTGTCTTTTTCTACTTTAAGACTTGCATACAAACCTAGTTAATAAAATTCAGCCCATGAACAGATTACATTTTATGCAATTTCATAATTTTATTTGGAACATTCTGCTTCATAAACTTCTATCGGTTTGACATCAAATTGAATATTTTTTTTTAATTATTAAAGGCTTGTTCTTAAAAATATTGTCGAATAATTTCTTCGCAAGAATTATTAGTCTAACTTGCAAGATGTTTTTCCGTGGCAGTTTGTGAAGATGTCCTCGTAGGCCGAGCTGCCAAAGAGAAGAAGCTTCCCCGAAGATTCTCGTCGACCACCAGTAATCTTCCGGTGTTCTTTCTTGATGTTGAAATTATCAAAGAAACTGTCCTAAATTGACTATTAATCAATTTGAACTGTTCACATTACAAAATTGCTCGCAAATGCCTCAAATGGACATCTTTACCGTTTACTTAATATTGTTTCAAATTGCAACTAAACGTTCTGAAATACTCGTACTAATACGAACACACTAGCCTTACATGAACTCGCGACGGCGACCAGATATCTTCTCATGTGCTAGCAACGGCGACCAAATACCTTCTGCCAAAATTACAGCTTTGATGAAACATGTCACCTTCGTTGTTTGTTTTCCAAATTTTTATAAGTAATTTTGCTACTTGCTGAAATTGGTTTCCCGACAGTCACCTATCTTCACGCCTACGCCTTTACTAAAGTCTGTCCCCATTGGTTGTCCATTTTCTTGTATTCGTCATGTGACATTTCTAAAATAAAAATGTATATTCTATAAACGCTCATGCCCCAAATCACAGCTATGATCATTTTGTCCTAGTAAACTCCAATGTCCCAAATTTATTGTTTATTTCGGTCTCGAATATTTCCAAGTCCTAATATTTACATCAAAATGTTTGCATCTAATACTTAAATATACAAGAAGGCTATCCAATGTCTTCTTTGTAAATGTCAACTTAGCCTTATAAGGGCCATGGTCTTTTGGGTCTCCCACCTTATTACTTAAGTAATTATAATTCGTAATTATTACTTAAGTATCATTAAAGTTACAATTTTATTTTCCTTTAAGTATGTTCTATTATTTCCTAGTAAAATGTCAAATGCAAATAAACTAGACGTACAATCTAAACTTTCTCGCATTATTGTAAATAGTTATTGTAATATAGAAATATTGTAATTTCTGTCATACTAAAAACTCAGTTATAACATGAATAAAGTAAAATTCAACTAATTCAAATTCGCCTCTGGTACACACCTGCGTTTATTTCGATAGCCAGGAACAGTACAATAATTTGTAACTTATACAAATGAAACAAACATGAATAAATTAAACTGTTACTATATTTGCAGTACTTCACACAAGTCTGCTTTGATTACAGTGAAGTAAGCTTTCAATTTTCGAATATTATAATCAGCGATCAAAACTTATTGAAGTAAAGAAGTGCGCTTGCGAGTTCTAAAGGCCGCTACACACGTGCAATTTGTCGGGCCAACCGGCCAGTCAATCCGACAAATTGCATCGTGTGGAGGCAAGTTGCCCAACAGAAATTTTTGTCGGGCGGTTGGTTGGACCTGACCACACAACCGCCGATTCCCCCACCATACTTCCTGATAAATTGTGTGGTATGTGGAAGTGTTGGGCCCAGCTACAGTGATTCCTGACCTCAAATCGCTGGTTCAAATTAGAAACAGTTGTTTAATTGGAAAGTTCTTTGGTTCTTGAGGGTTTTGGAGGTCGTTGATTACGAATATAAAGTCGAAAATTTCAATAAATAAAATTACGGATCAAATTCGGGAGAAAAATAAATAAAACAAAATGCAAATTTCTTTTCAAAATCGGTAATGTATTTGAAATAATTATGAGAAAGAAAACAACATAAAGAGAAGTAATTGTTTTTTTATAAATTGTAGTAATTACGTGCAATATAATAAGATCATCATTTTTAAACGGTTTAAGAACTCCCTTTTTCAAACACGTACTAGCAATGCAGTTGCAGCAACTTACGTGATTTTGAACGGTAATTACGTAGTACATAAAAGAAAGTTGCAAATTTGACCGTAGAATTATTATGTACTATAGCACTTTTTTTTCAGAATTTCGCATTCATTTTTTCACTTCAGTAATTAACAAACATTCAGTATTCACTTGGAATAAATCTTTATGTTAACTTGTGTTATCGTGTTATAGTTGTACAAAAACTTTGTCATACGTATTAATAACCTGATTGTATTCTCACTGCCATAATAGAACACGGTTGCACGTGGTTAGCTTTCGAACTGGGCTCTGAAGATGAATACAAAATATGTATTCGTCACATGCATTTTAACTCTATGACCGTAAGGGTAAACTACTCTGAGCATAAACATCTCTAAAGATATTTTTCCTTTTGACCAGATTTTCGAGGTTGGGAATCACTGTGTAACAGCGCATCATTTACCTCAATTTCCGCCGTGCATAGACGTTGCCTTCTCGAAATTCCAAGCACTACTGAAAAATCGGATTGTTCGTCGGACAGTGTGTAGCCGAGAGTGCAATTTCGTTGTCCCGACGGTCGGTCTGACAAATTGGCCGTTGTGTAGAGGCCTTAAGTTAAATTTATAACTTTCCATCAATCTATTTCCTTTCATAAGAATATTATATGCATCATACAATTATCACGACAACAATGGAATGAATTCGAAGAATTTCGAAACCACTGTGTTGCCAACTTGGACACCTGACAACGTGTCAAGCAAAGCGTGCAAAATTCGAATTTTTTCCAATTTTTTAAAATACAGAGAGCGCACCGAAAATGGGACCATAAGTGTTTTTTTACAGTTATTTGATATGATTGAAGAATGATTGTTCTTTGAAATAAGGGAAAATCTTAAAGAAAACAATCGGTGCCGTTTCTGACAAAATAAGTACTTTAAAATTTTAAAAAGGTCTATGTTTGAAGCAGAATTACGCCAAGAATTCCGTTGTCATTTCGGTATTTGTGTATCACTGAATCTTTACTTCAAGTAACATAAAATGCATGTTTAATACATTAATATTAATAAACAAAGAAAACTTTGATGTATACAGGTGAAGGGAAGAAAGAAGAAGATATCTAAGAGACCAACGGCCAAGCCTTTCAATGAATCTGCAATAAAAGACATCGGAGGAGAAGTAACACATGAAAACAATTTCCTTGTATTTGAAGGGAATCGATATTCAAATAATGGCTTCTTGTACAAGAAGTTCCCGTTGAAAGGAATCGTTAAAACCGGTGAGTTATCTTGGTATTCTTGTTATCTGAACGCATCATAAGAGGAGGTGCGAAAACTGATATCAGTGGGTGTATGTTAGGAAGTAGCCGCCACTCCAAGTTGCCGTCCGGGAGACGCCGCATCCAAGGCACGGGTGCCAACGTTTCCGCCGCCATTCTGTGGCCTTCCTCAGGGTGAATTGCAGGAAGGTCGTAGAATGGCGGCTGAAACGTTGTCAACTTCAATTCAATTCAATTCAATTCAATTCAACTGTGCCTAGGATGCAGCGTCATTCGGACAGCCACGTAGCAACTAATACATTAGATAATTGAGTATAGATACCTAAAACTTGGAGAGAATATGTATTGGCCACCTACACCCACTGCATCACTTCTCGGCCAACCTAAAAATATGATGATTAAAGGCTATATTTCAATTATACGTTTGCTCTGCCGAAAGGATACCTTTTCTTGGCAAACAAGAAATGTGCATTTGTACTACATTCAAACTTTTGTTGTTAACAAAAGAAGCTGTGATTTGCAAGTATCATATTGTAGTAAGGAAATTATTATGTGCAGTTTTTGCACATTGTTCATGCACTGTAACAATGCATACTTTTCACAAACGTTGATGTGGAATTATATTTCTTGTATCGGAAAATAAAACCTCTATTCATGTTACAAAGGTAATAATAAAACTAGTGGTCACTTTAAGAATATTACAGAAGAGTAGATCTGAGTTCCACATACAAATTTTCATTGACAAATTTGGAACATCCTGCAAAAAACTTGTTTGAACAGTATTGAAAATGAGCATTTTGGTACTCATTTACACAGAAAACTTGAGTTTTCTAGAAATTTCTTTTTTCAAGAAATCTCTAAACTTGAGTTTTCAAGAGAAATAATTTGAAGCATTTCAAACTATACTTGAAATTTTAGTTAACATTTTATTATCCATAGAAAAAGTTTAAAGAAAAATCTTGGTGTAGTGTTTGGATAAGATCTTCTTTTAATATTACCCATATTTTCCTCAAAATTGCACGAAAACTACTTTTTTTTCAAAACAATGAATAAAAGATGCTTTAATAAGTTCTCGCTTTTTTTGTGAAAAATAATGCTTTATTGCAGTATGTGGTACACTACATGTCACTCGAAGTATAGCCCATTACTAGCAACTACTTTTGACCATTTTTCTGGCAGCAAATGAATTCTGTATCGGAAAAAACGGCAAAAATTATCTCGGATTCTCTGAAAGACGATTTCACACCCTGGGTAAGCAATATCAAATATTTAGGAATTAATATTAACGAATATATGGAATGGGATGAACAATTCAACTATTTGGCCAGAAACGCATGGAAAGCTCTGAATTTTGTCATGAGGATTCTTAGAAGAGGGAGTGCTGAATCGCGTAAACTTGCGTACACATCGCTAATTCGACCTATTTTTGAATACGGTTCAGTTTGTTAGGATCCTTATTGTATAGGACAAGTAAATACTTTAAATAAGATTCAAAAAGTCGCGGAAAAATTTGTATCGCGAGGGAAAGTAAATTCAAATAGTTCCATTTGGAAATCCTTGCAGAAACTTCGGGAAATAGCTATACTGTGCTTTCTTCAGAGCTTGTAAAGGCGAACCAGCTTGGAAGGATATTCAGAAGCGACTCTTAAAATCATCATTCTCTAGCCAGCCGCCAGGACCACAATTGCAAAATTATGGGGATAAGGCAAAAAAAATTATTGACAAATTTTCTTTCATGAACCGGCCAATAAATAACTGGAACGAATTACCTGCAGTGCTGCTAGATACTTAACCTCAGAGTGTAGGAAAATTTAAAAATAAATTAAAAACCATAAGTTACTAATTTTAATAATTGTACATATGTTAGAGTAGACAAAATTTTGTATTCATTGTAGCTAAGACTCTAATTTTATATTCATTTAGTATTAGTCATAATTTGTATTCATTTAGTATTAGTCTTAATTTGTATAAATATGTATTTTAAATGTAAATATAAACTTAACAAAACTTAAATGTAATCATAAATGTACTTACGGAGAGCTGCCACCGGGATCTTTCCCAAAGCAGTAAATATATTATCGTAAAATAAACATTTTTCTTTTTGATAATCAGTATAGTCTCTTATTGTGTAGAAACAGTTATGCATCAGAAAAGATTTTACGTTAAACCAAAATTTATTCACTCATTTTATTTTTTTCATGTAATCAGGCAAAATGTTGTAAAGTAACGTACATGTATTATGGGTGAATTTCTTGTAGTAAGCTAACCTAATGAATGTGATTTCTACAACGTGTGTTGTAAATAAAAATATCAAAATTGCATGTTCGAGAAACGAATTTATATCAGTATTGCAAGTTTTCGAGAAACATCATTAAAAATCATTTGCATTCCTTGTACTCTTCTACGCAGTAAAGTATACGAACCGTCGTTATTGTAAATACGTATATAAATAAAACTTGTATATATTAAAGTCGTATATATAAACTAAAATATATAATGATGTGAGAGAGGTACTAAAAACTATATTGGTGAAATTTTGAAAAAAAAACAACAAAAGAATACATAAAAATACTTTATGTTAAAATTTATGTTTGTATGACGCGTTTATGTCATCTTGCAAAGCGCATTTATCACTATACCTACAAAAAGTTCGAAGGAAAATTTGAGGTCATTTTTGAGAAAATCTTGTTTATAATATTGCCCATATTTCACTCATAACACCAAAAGCACTCAAATTTTCAAAAAATGTAAATGTCAATAAAGAACGAATTAAGTATAAAAAGTTAATTTGAAGAAAAAACTCTTTTCTTCAATATTGCAGTTTTGGAAAAACCGCCGGAAAAAATTAAACTTTTGTAATTTTCGAAAATTCAGAGTTAACCATGCCTTAGCCCATTATTTCCAATACGCAAGTTTTTTGAAAATTCAGAGAGATCAACGAAAATGAAACCTACACTTCACTCCATGGGAAAACACATGCCTAGGTTAACAAGATTACCCCAATGGCAACAAGGTGGAAGAAACAACCCTTCCTACCGGGTTAGTAGGTCTACTTGTACACGGGAAAGCAAGGTTGGAGGCTTCGAGATGATAGCCCTATCACCAGCCAAACGGGAGCTAGTAACTAACCCACCCATATTTTTCATGTTATCTTTCTATACTAATATTGATAAAAACCAAATGGATTGTATGAGATCAAGGAACATACACAGAATGGCGAGCAAACCTAGAATCCTTGAAAACCGGAATTAAAAAAACCTGTAGGAACCGTGGAAAAAAACGAATTTGATTTGAAAACAGAGATTTTTCGTTCTTTTCAGATTTATCCCCATCGTTTAGCAAAAGAGTACGTACGGCATCGTATTCAATGAAGTGTTTGATTCAACTCGATACATGATAATGAGTGAAAATCGAAATAAGTATGTGAAGTGCCACATCTATGCATGAAGATTGCGTAGTCCTTCACTCGCGTACCATACAACTTCAAACACTATCAAAATGATCTCCCTTGTTAATATTTCGGCCATTCGTAGCACGAGTAGGCCTACTCAGGCACTGGACTTCGGTCCAGCGCACCCATTATGTGTTTTTTCTTTATTAACATTGTTAAAATACTTTTCTTATTTGTCTCCACCTAAATTTTAATTTAATACTTGATGAAAAGAAGCATACTTATAAAATATGTTGAAAGCCTTTATCAATATTCGGACGCGTTTCCTTGAGCCCTCATTTTGCTAAATGTAAGAGTAGTATAGGTTTGTTATTTTGACGACAGGATTCTAATATTAAATCTAGCTCGTTTCTAGAGGCAAAGTAGTTTCTATTGTTCGAGAGCGAACATTTCTGTTTATCAGATTTTGTTAACTTCGTTGCTATCACTGAATTATAGTTCAACTAATGTTAGTCAAGAAGTGATGTGATGTGAGTAAAGGAGTGTATTCCAGGGCTCAAGGAAACGTGGGCGTATATCTCACATGCGCCACTTTAACAGAAAAAGTATAAAATAACAAAGTCAATGAATTACAGTGTATGCGTTTCATGCACTGTAACCTCATAAAAAGATATACAACGAAACAACGCCTAAAATTCATTTACATGATGCAAATGTCGTTAACGCCACACCATTTCCTACCATTCATTTTCATTTACTCATAAAAAACTTTGTTCGCATACTAAGAGATGACGAAAGCAACTTCTGTGAATTTTAATTTAAAGCTACAACAATATACGGTAAAATTTCATTGTTTCAAGTCATCACTCTAGTTCATTGTTGGACAGCGACTTGAACAAAAGCGTTTGCGAGTCAGTGTGAAAGATGGATAGAATTGGAATTCATGGTGTTATCCAATTCTTTTTTATGGAAGGTAAAAACGCGAAAGAAATCCATGAAAGAATAGCGCCTACATTGATGATTCATGCCCTTCGTATGAGACGGTGAGACTTTGGGTCAACGAATTTAAGCGAGGCAGGACAAGCATCGAAGATGCCTCAAGACCTGGGGCTCCAAAAACAGCTGTGACGCCAGAAAAAATCGACAAAATCCATGATATTGTTTTAGCAGACAGACGAGTGAAAGTACGCGAGTTAGCAGAGGCCACAGGTATCACAAATAACCGAGTGCATTTTATTTTGCATCATGAATTGAGTATGAATAAGATTTGCGCAAGATGGGTGCCGCGATTGCCGACTGCAGAGATTTTTTTTTCTTTTAATTTGTTGCGTCTACCCCTTGACGCAACGCGTCTCCAAGCCCCTTAAGGGGCATTGAGCGCTTTGCACTGGGGAGTAATCCTCCATTAATGTGCTTTTATTTCTGAAGTAATCCTCCGTTAATTACTATATTTGTCAAGTCTCGTCACGTCGCAGTCAGTCAGTGCCTTTTATCCCTTCGGCCAGTGGCTCGACGACGTTAGATCCCGAGGTTCCTTGTCGGTCACCCAACCACGAACCCGCGAGTCTCGAATTCGCTTAACCTTCGTGACTTCACGGAGCGTAGTAAACGAATTCGGCTAGCGCCGCCGGCGCTAGAGATGAAACGAAATCGCATGAGAACATCTATCGAGTGTTTGCAGCTATTCAAGCAAAATCCGGGGGATTTTTTGCCTCATTTTGATACCATGAACGAAACTTGGATTCACCATTACACTCCAGAAAAAAAGCAGCAGTCAAAACAATGGATTGCAAGAGGAAAACCGGCTCCGAACAAGGCGAAATGCAATCCATCAGCAGGGAAGGTGATGGCGTCAATCTTTTGGGATGCTAAAGGTATTCTTCTTATAGACTACCTAGAAAAGGGAAAAACCATCACTGGAAAATACTATGCATCACTTTTGGACAAACTCAAGGCAGCTATCGCGGATAAACGTTCTGGAATGGCAAGAAAAAAAGTGTTGTTCCATCACGATAACGCCCCAGCACATTCAAGCCATATCGCCCAGCAAAAATTGACTGAACTTCGTTTCCAACTACTTCCATATCCGCCCTATTCACCTGATTTGGCCCCCTCGGACTTTCATTTGTTCCCAAAATTAAAAACTTTCCTGACTGGACAAAAATTTATCAGCAATGAAGAAGCCATCCAGATAGTCAATGACTATTTCGAGGGTCTTGAAGAAAATCACTTCAGAGAAGGGATTCTGAAGCTGGAGAAACGTTGGGTCAAGTGTGCTGAACTTCGAGGGGATTATGTCGAAAAATAAGGTAAGTTACAAAATTCAGATCAGTGTTTTTCATATCGAAACAAGTTACTTATCGAACGCCCCTCGTATTCTTGTGAGTATGAGCCACTCCCATAACTTCTAAACGGTTTACGATAATGCAGTTTCCGCTCAACAATGCGCAGCACGAGAATCATCTCTGCGTGAGTTCACGTTGTTATGAACTTTTCGGCACTTCTGCTCGGCCCGCCGGAACGCATGTGTTGCGTCCGTGCGAGTTCGCGCTGATTTCCAATTTCTGAAAAAACGCGGTCGTAGCCAAAACTGTTAAGAGCAAAGTTTCTGCTATAACAGTCTGTTATTTCATTAGAGTAAGGTTCCGAAAATTGGCGCAACCTGTTTCACAGTCGATCGAGAACTGATTGACGACGAGTGCATTAAAATTGGCGTAACGAGTGTGGTGATCCGAATACGACCGCGCTACTATTTGCAAAGTACATTCGCCAAGAGACTTCCGAGGGCCTATTATTCACGATCCTGCCGTCAGCATCTGCTGTCTGAAACCAGCCCGCCCCGAACCCGCTTCCGAGGTTGGAGAAGACTGGCGGGTCATTGACCTGCAAAGGGCGACCCTACCGGATTAGATGCGCAAGAAGGGTGATGTTTTTCTTGAAACCAAAAAGGTTTAAAAGCTGGGCTCTTCAAGCAAGTGAAAAACAAAAGACTTGTTGATTTCTAATAAGGTTTTAAGATTTCAGTGTGTATAATTTGCGCGGCCGCGCTTTGGCCTTTCCCTTATAAATTAGTTACAAGTTTTTTTAATTTTTCTATTGAGGTAGTTGAGCTGGACAAAATTCTAAATTTTACTTAATTTCAATTTTAATAGTTAAATTTGTGTATTTTACATCTCAAAAAAGCGTCTTTTCTTTCTAGGAAATCGCTTTTGCTAATCTTTCCAAACACCGAAAGAAGGTATCCTTAACGTTTCCATGCCGACACACACACATACAGCCTAGAAAAAGGTAGGAATGACATCTCATGATTCCTCACCTGACTAATTTCATGTGATGAGGTCACAATTCCACTCTCCGCGAAGTAATGCCTTTAGGCGATTCCGCGGAGAGGATGGAGGAGAAGGGAGGTTTGGTTTTAGTGAGTAAAAATCTCACACGCTGGGTAGTACGGGCTACCCAGTGTCTTTTGAAGATTTCCACCTACCCTCGTTAAAAAACAAAACAAAAAAAAACACACACACACACACACACAAAACACATCATTCAAAAATAACATACAGAAAATTTGTAATGCATGTAAACAGAATTAATATCTCAAACGTTCCACGAGCAATGTATCCCACAAGGAAAAGAGATGTTGGTCGACCGCCAAAGAGATGGAAAGCGTGAAGAAGTAGAGAAAATAATCCTACGTGTAGTTTAGGCGCCAATATCGTTCAAAAACGGTCGAACGTTTTGAAGATTAGTTCTTGCTGAGTTGATTCAGAGACAGTATTACAGTAGTCAGTAATGACTGATCGAGCGTATTCAAGGGTTTGAGACCGGACGTTGGCAAATTTTCGATCCTAGTTAGCTAAGTCTAATTCAGCCGCTGATGGAGAAAATAGCGACCGGCTTCTCTGTCACTTGGTTCTCCGATCAATTCCAGACGAATACCAGAGTAGTATCTAACAAATTGGCCATGAACCGCGCGCGATCATTCTTCTCTTATCCTTGTTCTCTCCTCTTCTCTCCCCCTTCTCGCATTAACACTTACATGCACTACAGTACCACATTAATTGAGACGAGATTGTCTTGATGGAAAATATCCCTGAAGCTATCCCACAGTAACTCATGCAAGCCGACATTCAAATCTGCGCCGTATGCTGTCATGTTTCACACATGATCAATATGCATTAATATGAACAAGTATGAGCTACGACAACTGAGAAGTCATCACGCCCACCTTTAAGACAATACTTGTGTAAGTTTAACCTTGGTATAATTAATATAATGCTCTTCATATAAGTGCATCTTTTGATGCTTCTTCTTTTAAAAAAGGTAACAAATTATGTTGATCTTGTGATCCCATGGCCATGAGGATATTTGGTATGAATTGACATTTATTATAAACTCCATTTGTCAACACATATTGTGCACATAAAAATAATGTCAGTCTGTTATCACATGAAAATCAGTATCATAGAAATAGCTTTCTATTTATTGTGTTAGAATACCTGGTTTAACATTAATTTTCATGTTATATCATTGAACTACATGTATTTTTGGATGATATAGACTTAATTCTAGCTCACTGTAATGTGGTATAAGCTTTTATTTACTAAAATATATTATTTTGAAACATAATATTCGTGAATGTATTTTGACCATTTACTACTAGGTTGAGCCACAGTAGGTCACAGCTTGTACCCCGTTTCAGCTCTAACGAGCATTCATTCTATATGCTGTGTCAGCTCAAATGACCAATACTCCTGAATGTTTGCACCACCTTCCACCAGGAGTGCTGATAATTACTAATAATACTTCGTCACGCTAGTACGCAGTGAAATAGTGCCACGCGGTGTGATATTTAGCTCTACAGGAGCTTATAAAAGGGTCTGCGAATCCCAGTACATTTGCCACTCAACGTTAAGCTGTTTAATATGTCATTTAGTAAATTTGTAATTCTTAATTGAGAGTAAGCCCGGCGTTTGGTCGTTAAACTGTTTTTAGTGTTTTATATGAAAGGTTCTTTGCGTTGTTGCCCGAATGGGCTATGATGGTGGCTAAGGGCCACATATAGGTATAACATGACTTTGGATTCTTTGATATGTTGAATGTATTAGTGTAATGACATTCTTTATGGCTTATTATATGTGAAATTGACTGGTTGTCCTTTATTGCAGCAGTATTTATTTATGTCGAATGTAAATGTAGCCCTAATAAGTCGCGTTTGTTGCGTTGGATGTGTATTCGGTAAACTCTTAAAGTTGAGGTTTGCCTTTTTGTTGCAGGCCCGTGAGGTTGTTGATACGGTGCCTGGCACTTTACGTAATCCATCCGAGTCTTGTCGGTTGCAGAATAGCGCATTTAACCTGTGTGTACGGACGTTGTTCGATAAGTAACTTGGTTCGCATACTAAGAGATGACGAAAGCAACTTCTATGAATTTTCATTTAAAGCTACAACAATATACGGTGAAATTTCATTGTTGCAAGTCATTATCACTCTAGCTCATTGTTGAACAGCGACTTCAACAAAAGCGTTTGCGAGTCACTGTGAAAGATGGATAGAACTGGAATTCGTGGTGTTATCCAATTCTTTTTTATGGAAGGTAAAAACGCGAAAGAAATCCATGAAAGAATAGCGCCTACATTGGGTGATTCATGCCCTTCGTATGAGACGGTGAGACTTTGGGTCAACGAATTTAAGTGAGGCAGGACAAGCATCGAAGGTGCCTCAAGATCTGGGGCTCCAAAAACAGCTGTGACGCCAGAAAACATCGACAAAATCCATGATATTGTTTTAGCAGACAGACGAGTGAAAGTGCGCGAGTTAGCAGAGGCCACAGGTATCTCAAATGACCGAGTGCATTTTATTTTGCATCATGAATTGAGTATGAATAAGATTTGCGCAAGATGGGTGCCGCGATTGCTGACTGCAGAGATGAAACGAAATCGCTTGAGAACATCTGTCGAGTGTTTGCAGCTATTCAAGCAAAATCCAGCGGATTTTTTGCGTCGTTTTGTTACCATGGACGAAACTTGGATTCACCGTTACACTTCCGAAAAAAAAAGCAGTCAAAACAATGGATTGCAAGAGGAAAACCGGCTCCGAAGAAGGCGACATGCAATCCATCAGCAGGGAAGGTGATGGCGTCAATCTTTTGGGATGCTAAAGGTATTCTTCTTAAGTGTTGTTCCATCACGATAACGCCCCAGCACATTCAAGCCATATCGCCCAGCAAAAATTGACTGAACTTCGTTTCCAACTGCTTCCACATCCACCCTATTCACCTGATTTGGCCCCCTCTGACTTTCATTTGTTCCCAAAATTAAAAACTTTCCTGTCTGGACAAACATTTGTCAGCAATGAAGAAGCCATCCAGATAGTCAATGACTATTTCGAGGGTCTTGAAGAAAATAACTTCAGAGAAGGGATACTGAACCTGGAGAAACGGGTCAAGTGAGCTGAACTTCGAAGGGATTATGTCGAAAAATAAGGTAAGTTACAAAACTCAGATCATTGTTTTTCATATCGAAACAAGTTACTTATCGAACGCACATCGTATTCTGAATGTTGCAGTTTCTTGGTTTCTAGTGCAGAAACACACAAAGATGGGACGAGAGGGTCCAGACTGCCGTACGAGCAGTGACTGTTTGAATTGGAGCTCGTGACATGGTCCTGTGAACGACATAGTTTCGTCGTTCGGGCGACGCCGCCATTAAGGTCGCGAGTTCGGCCTCCATGCGGCTTTTGAAGCACTGCTGCAGGTGCAATAGGTGCTTTAGAAAGGCAACCAGGTTTATTGAAGGTGGTTTGTTGTAAAACGAATCCACAGTCATGTTTGTATAAGTCATGTTACGAATTTGGCAAAGAGCCTTTAGTGTTTTCTCTGACGTAACATATATTGTTTAATGAAAGAGTCTCAAGTGAGCTCTTTGACATTTCGTTGTATGTGTTTGTTGCGTTTCTGCGCTCCTAAAGTGGAGGACTTTGCAGAAACTCCTAGCAACAAAGTAATTCTGTATAAGTTATAAAGGTTTATGATTTATTTTCATTTTGTAAAGAGGCACTTTATTTTTGCCTGAAAACTAGGCGTGTATTGTAATTCTGTATGATTTCTCTTTCAGCATAGGGAAATATTATTGTGAATGTTTTTGAAGGCAACAACCGCTAATAACAAAGTTTGTACTGTTACTTGTCGAAATAAATGTTATATGTAAGCTGATTTTGGATTGTGTATATCTTCCAACTTGGATAGCTCCAATGAGGGGTATTCCGGGATGTACCAGTTCCTGTGTGTGCTTTCCTTTACTGAAAATTTCACTTTCTTCCCGAAGAATTCCCATGCCTAGGGTTTTTGTTAGGTAACGGTTAACATTCCTCTCCCTTTCCAAGAATAGGATGAGGATGTCAGGAAAGTAGGACAAATAAAGAGTAAAATGTTGTTGCATTTTATTTGGCAACTGGCGACCGTACATAGTAAATTGAATTATTGGTTAACTTTGAAACATAACATATACCACTATCGAGGAGGCGACGGCCTCCTGGTACACTAACGAGTCTAATGATTACAAATTATGGCGAATATTAGTTAAGAACTGTCTTCACGTGGCGCCAAAGTACGAGGTATGAATTGTGAATGTGCTAGACTTTAAAAGTGTATTTTCAATATCGACGGAGAATTACTCCAGAGCTTATACGCTCAACGCCCCGAAAGGGCAAAGGCACGTGTTTGGAAAAAGAGGCAGCGTAAGTTATACTGCGGTTTTCACAGAGCTGCGTTTGAAGGATATCAGCTGTTTCGTGTTTTGTCCAATCGGGACGTTAAACGTCACTACAGTGACGTCATAATGGTGGCGTTCAGCCTTCCGATTGCATGACACAGCTGATATCCTTCAGACGCAACTCTGTGAAAACCGCAGTGTAGCGTCCACCGTGCTGCAGGGGTGCGGCCGTCGCTGGCCGAGGTGGAGCAGCTGCAGGCGTGGACGTCTGCGCTGGTGGAGGCGGCGCTGCAGCAGCTGGCGCCGGGCGACCGCGTGGCCGTGCGCACAGGGGAGCTGGCCGGGCTGTGCGGGCAGGTGGAGCGCGTGGAGGGCGACGGCAGCGGCGCCCTCGTCACCATCGCCCCGCACCACCCGGACCTCAAGGCGAGTCTCTTCCCTTCCCCGGGGCTGCAACAGCGCGGACTTTCTCGCATTGGTTGTTACTTCGCCAGTTTTCGAAAATTATAGACCCGAAGCGGTAGCGCAGTGCATCGACTAATGTCACTGCAGCGTCTCTGACAGGGAAGTCCTAAGTTCGAGCCCTGACGGCAGCAGGGTTTTCGACGCTAACTTTTCAGCTAGGTCGAATTCTGTTGCTGTCTGGAGGAGAATTCTAGCGGCCGGCTGCTCTGATCGGTAGTTTTTCGTGGTTTCTCCGATCAACACCAGGCGAATGCCGGACCAGTACCCTAACAAACGGGTCACGGACTGCGCGCGATCTTTTCTTCCTCTTCCTTGTCCTATCCTCGCCCCTTACACACACTTACACTAGCATGCGCTACGCTACCACATTCTCCGGGAGACCGGTCGGGAGCTAAGAGTTTGTCCCGCTGGTGGGAGAGTCCTGGTTAGGGGGAAACCCCGCTAGCCGACGGTAGGTCGGTGCCGGATCTCGTCATCTAGCGGGGGAAGATCACCGCCGTCTCCCGAGAAAAACAAGCACTACACTTACGGGAATAATGACCAAAGCCGTTGACGCGCCCGGAAACACGAAAAAATCAATCAGAAATTTTAGAGAGTTCAACGAAAATGAGACCTGCGCTATTTTTAAGCGCCCTTTGAACTTTCCGAGAAGCAAATTTAAAAAGAAAAATGGAATTTTTTTGGAGAAAAATGATAAATTGCCTTCGTGTTAAGCAAAAATTACGAGGAAACTACTCCGCTTTTTATCGCAACAATCGTACATGTACTTATTTAAAGATTAATGTTTTAGAACATTTTTCATTGAAATCAAATGTAACATTTATAAAAGTTGTACTTTTCAGGCTAGTTTCAAAAATATTTGAACTGGAACTTGCGCCCATTTGTAACGAATGTATATAATTATTTTATTTTTTACTGAAGCATTGCTTCTTATTGCCTTCGATACGGAGGACGATATACACTGCATAACGTACCTGGATCGTGGTTAGGAGGGAAATATGAAAACAGATGAACGTTGCTGCATGTTCTCTTGTCATAGGAGAGAAATATGAAATAACAAATGGAGTCAAGTTAATTAGTAAATCATCTGAATAGTAAGTAAATCTGAATCATTAAAATTACGTGCAAAATAAAATCATAAATGTACAATGGGCGTAATAAGGCTAATAATGATCGAGCAGCGACAAAAGGACCTAGGGTCTTTTGGGCCTAGGGCCTTCTAGCCAAGCCAAGCCAAGCCAAGCCAAAAAAAAACACCCTTTGAAAAGGCCGTGTGCGCAGATGCCGTTGGAGTTCCTGGCGGGCGAGCTGCGCAAGGAGTTCTGCGCCGGGGACCACGCGCAGGTGATGGCCGGCGACCACGCGGGGCAGACGGGCTTCGTGGTGCGCGTGGAGGAGCACCGCGTGGTGCTGCTCTCCGACAGCGCCTGCCAGGAGATCGAGGTGCTGCCCCAAAACCTGCAGAAGAGCTGCGGCACCGTCTCCACCGTCGCCCCCATCTCCTCCTTCCAATGGGGAGATGTGGTGCAGCTAGAGTGAGTTGCTTTTCTAATGTGACGTACTGGAAAAAAAAACTCAGACGACTGTTTCTAAAAGAAATATATAACTATATTTACACAATAATTTACAAAATAAAAATCTCCGGCAACCTTTCTAAACCCTTAGCCGCGAAACCCCCGCGACCGCCCCTAGGCCCAGCCCAGTACCACTGCTTAAAGCAGGCTAGCAACGCGTGGTACGAAGCTGTCGGACGCAGAGTCCCTAACTATTTTTACAACATGGCCTGACGCCAAACCGGTCTTCGCCTCGAAGACCGCGTGCTAGGATAGCACCGGAGATATCACTCGGCCTTTCGACCCTCTACATATCCCGCGTGGGCGCAGTTGATGCAGCCTTAAGTACCCGGAGGCTCGCCCCCTCCCCTCGGCGCTCCCATGCCGGCGGGCGTCAGGAAGGCTCGACGGCCAGCCTCCTCTAGGAGTCTTGCGACTCGCACTAACCTTTCTCTATAGTTATTTTTGGAGAGTTTCCTGCCCCATCCCCCTGGCCTATTCAGCGCGTGTTCAGTTCGGCGCGCGTCAGCGTGCACAGCGCATGCCAACCGCCCCCAACCCCGCATCCGGCTTAAGCATGGGGGAGGACGGTTTTCCCGGCACGGGAAAGGAAGCGGTGCGCGACGCCACACTAAATTCATTTCAAATGGTTCAATTGTCCGCACACGTAATATTTTTTTTTTAACTTTCAGTTTTTGTCATTTACTGTTAGTGAATGTACTTCTCGTGCAACTTTTCTTGAACGATGACCATGCTTTCCCCTCCCTTCAGCAATGAACAGTTGAAGGCAAAAGCTCGCAGCAAGCACTGATGACAACATGTCAAGCATTAAAACTTTGTTGGCGCGAAACAAAAGCTAGTCAAAGCTAGTTGCTTTCAGAGTCGAGAACTTCTGTTTGTCTTTATTACCATTGTCTGAAGAAATGGCTGAGGCAGGTCCAGGCCCTTCAAGGGAGGCACCTAAAACTCCTATCTAGTGTCCCTGCTGTTTCCTACCCAGAGCGATGAATGGCCGCACACGTTGCAGGTATTACTTTGATTTTCCCGAGATTGGCATTACTGTAAATACTCTAGTGGCCGACTTTGTAACTAATACTCCCACTCCGCCCGCATTTCTTCAATCCATCGTTCAAGAAAAGTTGCGCGAGTAGTACAGATGTGTGGGTAAGGTGGGATAACGAACGTAAATGGGGGAGAAAACGAACGAGCACAGGTATGTATTTAAATATGTAAGAAAATATGCAAAAAAGTGTTAATATTTATGTTCAAACTTGTTCTATGTAATCATTTTCAGAATTGCGAACACAAAACGCCGTCGATAAAGCCTTAAATAAAATTCATTGCCGGTGAAGGAGCATTAAAAGTCAATAGATTGAACCGGATGCCAGTCCGCGCGTACGATTATGAACAGAAATACAGAGTAGTACATACTCGTACTGATAGGTTCCAAATTCTAGAGTTCTAGAGAGAGGATGTGATTTCGACATTGTACAGAAAGAACATTAAGGCAATCTGAGAATAGT
This sequence comes from Teleogryllus occipitalis, assembly GCA_011170035.1. NCBI lineage: Eukaryota > Metazoa > Arthropoda > Insecta > Orthoptera > Gryllidae > Teleogryllus > Teleogryllus occipitalis. Next base: position 202,823 of record BLKR01001307.1, on the reverse strand, counting down.
TTCTCAGATTTTGATGGAGTTACGTTTGAACTGTAAGACAAATGAGCAAAATCGAGATTGTGTATACATCCCTTTTGAAAACATTGCTCATTCTTGATTTCTGACATAAGCGATATTCGAAAAGTGGGGAGTAAGTTATTCGTAGTAAAGGTCGGGCCGTGGAGAAATACGTAATTACATTACTTTTAACAGAAAGATAGGATCCTGGAATATATATTGCAAAACTTGAGTTTCAGATGTTCCGTTTTGTCATTAAAATTTATTAAAATGTAAAGAAATATGTAGTAATGGGTAAAATATGTAATTAAAACAAAATGTTAAATAAAATGGAATTACTTTATCCAAAATATCTTGCAAACTGAAAAAGGAACATTGTTCAAATAAAAATGCGTATTTACAAGTGAATTCGTTTAGTATACTCCGATTTAAAAGTATCTGCACTTCAAAATCACGAGCCGGAACGAGAGAGATTGTTATTAAATCGGGAGCTCCAGTACAAAAAAGTATTAAGTCCTAACGAAGCTCCCGATTGGATGACAGTGTCCCCCTCTCCTTCCGTCCTCTCCCCCTACGTCCGTCCGTCCGTCCGTCCGTCTGTCTGTCTGTCTGTCTGTCTGTCTGTCTGTCTGTTCTTCCGTCCGTCCGTGTGTGAACACTCCTAGCGCCCAAACCATTCGTACGATCTTTTCCAAATTAAAGAACTCCCTGCCCTTCTGATTAGTTGAAGCTTTGAAATTTTGAAAAACAATCTAAAATGTAGGGGTACTTTACACGAAACCACCCGGACATTTTCAAACTTTTCTCAAAAGCGGCTCCAATTTTTTTTTAAAATTTCTATTAAGAATAGAGTAAAATACGTTATAAAGATGGAATAGGTCTTATTTTCACGGTTAACTCTGAATTTTCGAATATGGCAAATGTCTGGATTTTTTGGCGTCTTCCTCCAGCTATAAAACTGAAGACAGAGATTTTTCCTTCAAATGAAATTTATTGTCCGTAAATAGTTCTTTCATTAAGGACATAAAGATTTTTTTGAAAATTTTAGTAGTTTTTGTGCAATAGCGAGTGCAGTATTTGCAATTTAAAAAAAAAATGACTACAACAAGATTTTCTCAATAACAGTTTTTCAGTAATGTTGATTCTGATACATATGGTGTATTTGTAAATAATATTGTTCAGATATTTGTCTTAATTCCTTGTGTTGTTTATGTTTTCTACTGTTGCATTGAGGAAGGAATTATAATTTCCGAAACTTTGGGAATCTTGTGTGTTTCATTAATTGACCAATCCCGTGAATTACATCCCGTACATTTTTACAATGCTATTATTAGGAATCGAAATAACTCTGAACCTTGTTGATTAACAATAGTAGTCAGTTTTCTCAGTTGCTTAATTACTGTGTGTACTGCAGTGAAGTTGTTGCAGCTTCGATATTATTTTTTCGAAAAAAAAAATCCAACTTCTATTAGTATTGACTTGTATTTGGTTTGTCGAGAAGTTAACAGGAGCTCAGCCTCGAGGATTGTTTGGTTCTGTTTTGTTTTTTTGTTTTAGTTCTCAAACAGTGGGCATAGTAGTGAGTGTCAAAGGAAGAAATGTGTACATTTTATCCATGTATGATAAGATAATTGAAGCAAAACCACAATCATTGCACAAGAAAGGCGGACGTGGTTTCGTTTTTGCACCAGACATATGTTCTAATGCTGTCCAAAAGCACGATTATGTGAAAGTCATTGATGGGCGTCACACGGTAAGTCGTCAGTTTTTAAAGTAATTTTAAATGTTTACTAATTACTACCTGCAAAAATTCGGTTAAATTAAAAAGAATGTGCTTAGTGAGACGGCATTTTCTCGTTCCGCACACTTTATTTCACTTCAGAGTTCAACGTTTTTTAATTAATGCTTGAAATATGTTTCAGTAGTAATTAATTTTAAATTAATGCACCATATCGAATATTTAATTTAACTTACAATTTTACATATGTGGAAACTAAAGTTATTCATGCGTTCCAAGGGTCGTAACGGAGAAGTGAAGTTCTTGTTCGGCGAGTACGCCTTCCTGTACTCAAAAGTGTACGAGGACAATGGAGGGTACTTCGTGTGCAAAACGCGGCAAGTGTTGCTGGCCGGCGCACAGGTATGCATGCTTGTATTTTGCAGGTTGAGATGTAAACTATCTGACCAAGATAACTGTGGGGTTGAAGTTAAATCAAAATCAAATGTAATAGATTTTTCATTTTTATTCGGAATGGGAATAATTGTCGGAAAAGGATAGGGTAAGACCGAAAAGCTAGCCCGGACCAAAGTAATTAGAAAACGAACTAGTACGAGAAAGTCTGTACCATTCTGTTGTACCACTAGTTCATTCTTAGAGCGGAGACAGGCATATTATAATTATCAAAATACATTAACATATAACGTATTTAGGGAATAAATCACCAATGAATGGAAATTAAACACTCTTCATTGACAGCTTCTGAGTTGAAAAATACACAACACTGCCTAGTGGCTGTATTCGGACTGCTTGCTGACTCTCAACGCACAATGCATCACAACTCAGTTCTATAACTTTCTGATGGCCTTGAGCAATGAATATCTAGTCGAGGAGTTATGGTTTTCGACGCGGGGCAGAAAGACGCGTAAAATAAAAGCCATGCCTGTTCACCTTCCGACGTTCAGAGTCGGGACAGAGGGAATTCCCCTATGGCCTACGCCTTGGGAGACAAGCAACCTCAAGGTCTAATTCTACGCTGTCAGCTGAAGTTCGTCTCCTTCAATGTCCAGCCGCTACGACTAAATCGCGTGTCACAGGGATGGAGAATTTAAAACAGGCTTGAAGATGCATTCATTTCATTACGAAAATCCCGCACCTCTCTGACAATTGCATTAACCTTTTACTCTCGTAAGCAACGAGCATACTACACGCCCTACCATTCCCCCGGCGTGTCAAATACGCCACGAGGAAAATAGCTACTAGCTCGTATCAGTATATAATGTGTCATGTCATACAACTCATAGGGCATGTCCCAATATCTACGAATTTTCCTAGTATATAAAATAAAGCTTAAATTGTTGAATCGATCCGGGTTATTATTCTATTTTTAAACAATGTTGACGCAATAATAGGAGTACGAGCTGAAACGGGGGAATGCCGAGTATCGGCTTCGAGCTGCGCCGCCATTTTCCATTGTCATCTTACACAAGCCTCGTACGAATTGTAGGACCTCGCAGTGTTCAGACCGCAGAGTGCATGCATGGGTGGCATATCACACATGGCTTATGAGTGCAAAGGGTTAAATTCACAGGAATACCGTTTTATAAAGATTGTTTTCCCTCCGAAGGACATGAAAATCCATTGCGCTTCCGCGTTCGAGAGATTCCGTTTTATGCTGTGTAAAATGTCATTTAACTTCGCGGGTAGGAGAAATTTCCCTGTTAAGGAAGGTTTCCGGCTTGTACAGATTCCGCTTTTAACAGATTTTACTGCATTACCAAATATGCGCTCAGCGAAGCACTAAAATGGCGGGTGAGAAAACTGCTCTTCCTAGAGCCTTGTGGAGCTCCGGGCGTGCTGAAGGACCTTTTTGTGCGTATACATACTCTTTTACATTTGCTGGCGCAATACGTTTCGGTCCATGAGCAATGCTCCTACTCTGAAGCGTAGTGCGCCTTTCATTTAATTTTATACATTTTAGGTGAACTTCATCTCTTTACAAATACATTGTTTATCATCTTATCTTGTACCTCCGTTGCCAGATCTGTATACTACACACCCACCACTTAGCCATCACACACGACGTTACCGTCTCTGGCACGGGGAGCTGGGTGGGAACTACTATTAGCAAAACCTTTGGTATAGTTTTAACACAGTAAGGCAGATAACATATTGAAAATACAAGACAAATTCAAAAATACGAGATTAAGGCAGATTGAAAATAATAATAATAAATAGCAATAATAAAAACATGGTACATTGTTAATACAATTGTTTAAGGCAGATAACATGTTTTCAGCGGTTAACCAGAATATAAAATTAACATAGTATAAAAGCTCATGATTAAGGCAGGTAAATTAGATATAAGTATATTACATTAAATTAATATAATTAAGGCAGATTGCATTATTACCACTGCAAGGCAGATTAGGCACAACATAACAAAGTTACATATACAATTAAGGTAGATGATATAATAAAATAAGATAAAAATATAAGAAGTGCAATTTAGCTAAATCATTATGCTTTGATGGGCGTTACCGGTGACTAGTTACAATCATTACATTGATGTCATTATTTAGATTGGTCATAACCGAGATTTTGGGCATATGGTAGGGATTGGTTCCACCCACTGTAGCATTATGGCTGAAGGGTCTGTGTGCGTTGTGTTGAGCGCAGGAGGACCTGTTGCTGAACGGACGGGTGTCGAACGCGGCGTCGCCGCAGGGAATGCGGCGTGGCGGCGGTGGTGGCGTCGGCTGCCCGAACGGCTCGTTCCGGGACACCAGCCTCATCGGCAAGACCGTGCAGATCATCAGAGGCAACTTCAAAGGTGCGCGCGCTGGCGGCCTACCTCACAAGGGCCACCTCGGTGGTACAACCCGGAAGCTTTCAAAGGTTACCGGGCGATTGAACAAGACAGTCTTTGAACGGCTTCGAGTCTGGAAAAAAGTGAACCCCATCTTATTCTTATTACTTCAACTATTTTCACTCCCAAATCTTTATTTTCATCCATTTAATACTTATCCGTTCATTCTGACTATGTAGTGACGGAGCAAGATAATTTCCGTCCATTTTATATTTACTTTTAAATTTTTTTGTGTCGACGCAATGCGTCTCTTGCAGCCTTGTTGGGTATTGAGCTCTTTCCATGGAGTAATTCTTCGTTACTAATAGAAGGTAATTACGATCTTTATCATGTCTCGTCACGTCGGAGTCAGTGTCTTTTATTCCTTCGGCCAGGGGCTCGGCGTCGTTAGATCCCGGGGTTCCTGGTCGGACACCCAACCAGGAACCCGCGAGTCTCGAAATCGCTCCGAAAAACCTCCGTGACTTCACGAAACGTAGTACACGAATTCGGCTAGCGACTCCAGCTGTCCAGGGACGAAACTCAAGTTCACAATCTCTCCTTCCAAAACTAAAAACAAAAACAGCAAATTTTATGTATTAATAATCTAGTTTATCGATTAATTAATTAGATCATTGGTGAGATAGATACCTTCTAAAATAGAAGCCGAAGGTTCTAAAGACGCGGCTGTTGGTGTAGGCGTGAGGAGAGCGCTGGCTGGTGAAGGAGGGTGGAATTAGGGGTGTACACATTGGGTTAATTTTAGGAGAGATGACGAGAGTTCAGGGATTTTCTGGTTGAGACAAGTCATATTCTGGTTTTGCAGGTTGTCATGTATATGAAAGGATTATAATTTTATTCTGTGCTATTTTCAATTCCTAGAATACGGAGATCAACGTGTGTTGTCGAATGCGTGTTTGTTTAAATTTAAGTGATCAGCGAAGTGTGAGACTGTAGTAGTGTCACCTCGACTTGTCTTAGCAAGCACATCCGTGAACTCTCGTCACCTGTGCTAATATTAGCGCATTGTGTACACCCCTATCTCCAACCACCGACCGCACGCTCCTCACACCTACACTAGCAGTCGCATCTCTCGACCCATTGACCGCACCCCTTTCCCCCTACATACACACACGCGCGCGCCCGACCAATGCCGTCACAGACACGTCCGACCGAAAAAATGTAATCAAAACAGTTCAGTGGTTCAGGCGAACAACTGAAGCTGTTGGATATGTTACTGATGTAATCGAGGCTTCATCCTTTCGTTCAAGTGAACTCAGCTTGCAAACGTTTGGTTTGGAGTATTCTTTTGCTGCAAATTTCTGCCTCTGTTTATCGCGAAATCGACCGAACCTCCAATGGCACTGATAGGCGTAGTAGGAAACTGAGATTACGTAGTACGCACAATGGCTGACATTACAATACGAGGTGCTACCCAAAATATACGAGAAATGTACCGGTCAAACCAGTAGCAGTACGACATTGTGTCGCTAGATATATCTTGGTACATGTATGTCTTAGCTACTGCAATGCACAGTTGTATCATTTTGTTGCGCATCCAGTTGTGAATTAGAGTGGTGTGTGTCAGGAGGAGTTTCAGTGCTTCTGAGAACTGCCAAATGGATAACGTGAAAGAGCAACGGGTTTTGCATCAAATTGTGTTTCAATTTGAAGAAAACTGCAGCTGAAACCCACCGTATGCTGACAGGCATTTGGTGAGAGTGCACCGAGTCAAGCGAGAACAATTGAGTAGTTCAAGCTCTACAGGGAAGGCTGAGAATCTGTGGAAGATGACAAACATCCGTCGACAGTCGACCGTCAACATACAAAACATAATCGGAAATGATAACGGAAGGGCGCGATGTGATTCACAAAGACCATTCACGATGTTTGTAACAGACTGGGGGTTGTCGTACATATCAACGAATATCTAACTGACGACCCGAGCTGATGACATGAGACGTATTGCAGCGAAGTTTATCCCTCCGCTTCTCAGCATAGACCGACGAAACTTCATTATTCTGACGTGCACCGAGTTTCAAGAAACAGTTGAACATATCAACGAATTCTAGCTGATGACCTGAGCTGATGACATGAGACGTATTGCAGCGAAGTTTATCCCTCCGCTTCTCAGCATAAACCGACGAAACTTCAATATTCTGACGTGCACCGAGTTTCAAGAAACAGTTGAAGAATGTCCAAACGTCTTATCGAGGGTCATAACAGGTGATGAATCTTGGGTCTACGGTTATGACCATGAAACGACGTAGCCTTCACAATAGAAGACCCCATCTTTTCCAAAGCCGAAAAAATCTCGACAAGTTCCCAGCAACATCAAGTCAATGCTGATAATGTTTTTTGACATTCGGAGAATTGTGCGTAAGGAGTTTGAGCCACCTGGTCAGACTGTCAACGGGCAGGTTTACTGCGAGGTTTTGAGGCTACTGAGAGAAAAGTGTTCAGTGCAAACGACCAGTTGTGGATAAAGAAAGAAGTTCTTAGCTCCCGACCGGTCTCCCGACATGTGTGATAATGTAGTGAATGTTAGTGTAAAGGGAGAAGATAGGACAAGGAAGAGGTAGGAATGATCGCACGCGGTCCGTTTGTTAGGATACAGCATTCTCCTGATGCTGATCGGAGAAACAACGGAAGACTACCGATCAAATCAGCCGACCTCTAGAATTCTCCTCTAGACAGTGATTGAATTCCACCTAGCTGACAAGCTAATGTCGAAAATCCTGCCACTCGAACCTACGACCTCCCGGTCAGAGGGACTGCATAAACATCAGTTGATGCCCTGAGCCCTCTCTCCCGGTAAAATCGACGAAAAATGCGAAATAATTACCTATAAAAATGGCTCATTTCCTTTTGTGGTAACATAAAATTAATGACGGTACAAAACGGAATAGTTCTAAACTGAAAAGAAAATAACGACAATTCATTAAAATCCGCCCACTAATGATAAGTTTGGGTTTAACATTATGCTTCGTATAGTAGCATGGCCAAGGAACCAAGGACGCGTGTGATGCTTTGCACAGAATGATTTGAAAAGTTGTTACAGAGTATTCAATTATTGCAGAAATATTAAGGTGCAATCTGGAACATTATTTAAAATTTTGGTTCATAATGTCTTTACCTTCCGTGTCAATCACTTTCTCGAAAACTGTTTTGCACGTAGACGAAGGAATTACAAAGTTGCCATCGGATAGAAGTTCGGTTCACTGGCTTCAGCAGTTCGCGGACAGAGAGTGTTCGTTCACGGCCGTTTCAGTGAACTGTTAAAAGAGTTCGCGTCTGTGCACTCCACGATGGAGACCCTGGCTACAGAGAGTAGCGCGTTCCTCTGCGCCACCGATGCCGCCATTTTATATCCAGTTGAACTAAGCGGTATTGTGGGTAAGTTAGGAACCACCAATCTACCCAAAACCAATGATAACATACTCGAAATTCATAATAATGCGTCCGATTGCTCTCGTTTCTCCTTAACATCTGAATGCTGCCTGTTGGGGCATTCAAGTGAAAGGATATTAAATGGTGACGGCCGTTCGGGTTGCGCTACTCTCTGTGCCTAGGGACTCTACTCCACGACTTCACAGTGCGAGCGACTCGCTCTAGAATGGAGACACGCGCATGCGCAGAAGAGCCATCTGAGCATACACTCGCTCGCTGTTCGGAAAATATCGGGTAGCCCAATGCGAACTAGCGTTAGCAATAGTCCAGAAATTTCTTGTGCCTGCGTTAGTAATTTGCTTTGATTTGATTTATTTAGACAACAGTAAAAACTAAATGACGTATGGGGAGAAGTACCATCTGCGCACATTTGCTTAGGCACCGGAATCATTTTCCAACAATCTAACCGTAAATAGTTGAAAGATGAGTAAACGTTAAAAAAAAAATTAAAAAAATTAAAAAAATATTTTTATATTTATATTTTATAATTTATTTCATTTGCTTTCTTGCGTTTTTTCTATACTTGGATTTTTCTAACGTGGCCGGTGAGGGTAGTATCTTCAAGATGAAATACTGCGCGACTTTTTGCGTCTTTCTTGGTCCTGTCGCATGATCGCGAACGCATCACGCAGTGCTGCAGATCAAGCGACACTAGCTGCAGGACTGAAAATGACTCAAAAAGTCTTGTCGCATTCCATCTTGGAGATACTACCCTCAGCCGCCATGTTAAATAAACCCAAGTATAAAACGAAATGTAAATGTAAATAAAATGTGCCGAGGCTGCCTATCAAAAAGTTGGGAGGCCGATGTTTTTGAGGCAGAATTCATTGCATCCGTCTCCCTCTGTGACATCTCCGAGTGCAGAGATTCCGCGCGCGAACTCTTCAGAAGGCGCAAGGCGAAAGCAACAACAAAGATCCAAAAACCTTGCTTTCTATCATAAAATATTTGCTATTTTTGTGTTGCGTTATGGATCGGCAACTTTTTTATATTCGTGGTATGTATGTTATTGCAGTATTTGTGAAGACTGTTTTTGTTAAAATATTTACTTTACTGCAGTATAGTACATTAATATTTTTATCGTTGTTCTTGAGCAGTGTGGTTAGTAATTTTTGGAAAATAATTTTGTATGGTTTTGTTTAGCAGTATTTTTGCTGCTTCAAGCCACGAGGTTTATCTACGTGCTGTTTTTATGTAATATTATTCCTAACATTTCATTTTATATTTTTTACGTAATTTGTGTAACCAAATTATACGATATTTACACAAACTTTGTCACGAACTGTACATTGTCTTTAATAGATTCAAGGATTTGTTGATAAAAAAATGCATCTAAATGTTTAAGTCAAATGCAACTCGCAACATCCGGCCACAATTTTGAATCTATATCGTTAAATAAGTTCTAAACGAAGCGTTCTAGGGCCTTAAAAATTAACATCTTGAGGCCAAGGCTTCACACAATAATCTATAGGATGAGATCTTCCTAACGTTCTATTATATTTTTGCTGGTCAGGTGCTCCTCTATTACCCCACCTGCTCAGAGACGTGCAGAATCTGACACTGAATATGAAATTAATTACTTATTACTTGATATAATACGAAATTGAATAACACGGGTATAACGCTCTGCTCGGTAATAACGTTAAATATGAATAGTTTGTATTGACAAGGGTGTATTGTATTGTTATCAATTACTAGAAGGCATATAGAACGACTGACGAAGGATAAGAGGGTTATATTCCCAGAAGAGGCAAAAATATATTTGTAGATTTCCTTTAAAATCACCTCACTTTCCTCACTTTCCTCACAATCCTCACTTTCTGCGTTCGGAAGAAACGCTCAGCAGGTGGAGTTAGCTAGTTACGGTGACGGAATGCGTCATGTTCGCCACATGCCCCACTTGCCCCCCAAGCATGGGCGTTCAAACTAGACCCAGGCATAGGGAAAACCGTGAGCTAAAGGGCAACGTCGGACAATCAACCCAAAACGCCAAATACATCTCTATGCGAAGGTCTACCCTGATTGTTCGACATCATCGTGGTTTCCTAAAACGATTACGCATTGCGCAACTATTACTTGCAGTTTTTTTTAAATAAGACCTAAACGATGAAACGGGAACTTTTCCCCTAAACAACGATGGTGAAAAAAACTTCGTCAGGTTCCAACGTTGAATCCCAATTGGTAAACGACTGTTAAGAATAGCAATACCCTAAAAGCTTTGTATAATAATGTGAATTATGCATCTTGAAAGACAACCCCGTTGAGAGTGAGCAATAAACATAAAAGAAAACATCAGAATACATCAGAAGATTTACGTCAGGTTCAATGTTCTCTTTCAGCGTGGAACGTGAAGAAAAAAGATTACCTTATCTCCAGTGCTTACGTGCAGACCACTTGGGAGTAAGCGTATGATATTGCGCTATCGTACACTCGTATCCATGGTCCTCCAAATTGATCGATCTTAGCTCCGTTTACACCTGTCCCCGATCTTTTCTGCATGCTCACAATGAGTAAATGTTAATACTCAGAAAACTAGCTGCGATATAACAGGGACAACATTTCCTCCTGGTAAACAATACGTTACTAACAATTATTGAAAGACAATTAAAAATCATAATTATCGTGTAAAAGACCCAATTCATATTTCACTTATTGCTTGAACTTTATTTGAACATTTGTACTTCCCAAACCGCGAAAAAAGTTTGGCATGTTCATATATTTATTCATCGATATCCATGTTTCAGAATTAAGTAGAATGGAAAAAACGTAATTGCTAGTTCGGCTGCTCCTTGCCAAAACACGGTATATGAAAAACGAGTTATTTTGAAAAAAGAAAGTTACAACATTTTTCTCTGGCCGTCAGTATATAGATAGCTAACGGAAGTATTGAAACTACTGAAGATATTCACAATTAAGTCTGATTTAAAGATGTTACTTATGCAACAGCCTACAATATTCGTATTACATACAACGCATTTTTTACTATAATGTAGGTTATTGTATTTTGACATGGAACTGTCGGGTTGAGTTTATAGTTGAAGTGCTCAAAAGAATAACGGCAGAGCCCAACCAAAGTTCGTTTCGAGAAAAATGACTTTTTCTGTTCTCGTTCACGTTCACTTTCACTCCGTTCACAAATTTTTGAAGGTCGAATTTGAGGGTTTTGCCACACCTCAATTCATTTCATATGTCAGCATATGATAGGTATATGGTAGGCGTTTACCGTTATACATCTAACTGAAAATGCGAGACCAGTTGTATTGATAGGTGAATTCGGGGCGCATCACTTCAAAGGTTATTAGTCCCGTAAGTATAGTGCATTTTTCTCGGAAGGTGGCGGTCATCTCCTGGTAGATTACGAGGTCCTTCACCGACCTACAGTCAGCTAACGGGGTTTTCCGCCAAACAGATATCTCCCACCAGCGGGGCACCGCCCCAGCCGGGACAAGCTCTAAGCTCCCGACCAGTCTCCCGCAAATGTGGTAGTGTAGTGCATCATAGGGTAAATGTGTGTAAGGGGTGAGAATAGGACAAGGAAGACGAAGGAAAGATCACGCACGGTCCTTGGCCCGTTTGTTAGGGTACTGCTCCGGCCTGGTGTTGATCGACGAAACTACGGATCAGAGCAGAGGCCGCCAGAATTCTTATCCAGACAGCAGCTGAACTCGACCTAAGTAGCTAGGGTCGAAAATCCTGTCACCGTCGGCACTCAAACCTAGGACCTCCCGGTCACAGGCACTGCAGTGACATCAGTTGATATCCTGAGCCACCTCTCCCGATAACTTGGCTGGTTGGGATCTGCCATTATAGCCCTGAGCGCATCTGTTCAATAATCCATATTTCTGCAATAAGATTGCCCGCTGTTAATAAATTGCCGAAATTGTGTCAAGTGTGCAACATGTCGCCAAATGTCCCCTTTGCCGAGGCGGCGGGCGGTTGGTTGACGCGCGTGGGCGTGGTGCGCAGGCAGCGTGGGCGTGGTGCGCGACGCGACGCAGCGCGTGGCGTGGGTGGAGCTGCACGCGGGCTGCCAGAGCATCGCCGTGGACCGGGCGCGCGTGGTGTGCGTGGGCGCCCGCCCGTTCACGCCCTCGGCCACGCCCTTCACCTCCGCCACCACGCCCTGCGCCACGCCCTTCTCCACGCCGGGCACCACCCCTTGCGCCACGCCCTGCGCCACGCCGATCTACCGGGACGGCAGCTCCACCCCCTATACTACACGTGAGTATCTCCAGACTGCTTGGGCTTATACTTGGGTTTTCATAACGTGGCGGATGACTTTAGATCATTTACACTTCCCGCCTTATAAAATGCGATTTTAATTAATTTGCGAACGTCCTTCTCAATGGGGCTCATGGCCTCAAACATGTACTTCATGGCCTCAAACATGTACTTATCACTATTATAAAGATTTTATTTTATAAGCAGGAGGTGTAAAAATGATCTAATGTCATCTGCCACGTTACGAAAACCCAAGTATATTTAAATATTCTGCAAATGCGCCACAAAGCGACGGAGTCGCAATTCGTTGCCTTTCGTCCTACGCGACGGTACGAGAGTCATGATTTTTGACCATGTACTTCCTGGATTTATTCCGGCCTCATAAATTGTTCCGAATTTTGTTGCTCAAAGAAGAAAGTGATATATTTTTATTTGGTGTGGTATAGGTTGTATCAAGAATCTTGAAAATCAGATTGATGGACAACAGCAAGATAAAATAATCAAAGATAAATTGATTTAATTTAATTAAAATAGCCACACCCAATTTAATTTCATTTATTCGGTCAAAATAAAACAGTAAAAACTGTATATTTCGTGTGGCGGAGAAGAATATTTACGCACGTTTTCTTGAGTACCAGAATCCCATCCCAACATTTTAACGATAAATATTTGAAAGTTAACACAACAGTAATAATAATAATAATAATAATAATAATAATAATAATAATAATAATAATAATAATAATAAAATTTATAAAATCGGGAGATTATCAACATTTGAAAAACCAAACATTTTCGTTCCCGAGTTCAAGAAAAACTATTTGCAACGATAAACGAACTGCAGATTTGATTTTTCTGCATTGCAAACAATATAGTAACTCACCCTCAGCTCTACTGCTACCACTACAAGCAAAAGGAGACCTCAACAAAACGTGCGCATAGTGAAGCTACATTTAAGTCCAGAAGCAAAACAAAGGGCCATCTCAGCATTTGCTCAATGGATCAGGGAAACTGGACAAATATCTCATCGAAATGGGGGTCATTGACCCAGAAGCTGAAGTACATTACTTCCAATTGATTTAAATTTCAGTTTTGATCGTATAAAAGATTCATAAGTGAATCAAAAGCTTTATCCGTGCAAATTGATAGATAGTTCTAATTAAAAATTGCGAGCAGGATTACCAAATATGAATAGATAATCATAGTGATCTGTCGACACTTCTATACGAAATCATCAATTATTGGAATGCACAATTAATATGTAATCATAAACGAAGAGTTCATTCACTACAACTTAAAAGAATATTCCTTTACTTTGTAGGAACATTGAAATTGAGTTTTCGATTCGAAATTTAACAATATTGGCGTGTAGAATGAATTTGTTATTTGATAGTTTCAGAATTTGTTGAATAATTAATTAATAATTAATAAGAATAATTAACATTTCAATTATTTTTCTCACATTCAGATTGATCATTCTTGTGTATTGTTCGTGTTTGAATGTTCACAATGTAGATGTAATAATCTCGTAGTAACGTTACTCGTACGTTTTTCAATCTACTTATGCACAAATCACGCCAACATTTTTTAATCTAAAAAATCCATTAAAATCTCAAAAAATAGCCGCATAGTTACCATAGTTACCACTATTAGTATGCATTCGAAAATTTCCCTCAGTGTCGGACATGAGATGTGTGTTGTAGCGTCAGATGTGTCATAGGTGATGTGTGTTGCAGCGCCGAATACACCGCGCCTGGGAGGGTGGACGCCTTCTCCCTGCGGTTCCTGCACTCCCAGCGACAGCGTCATCTCAACGTGAGTTCTTGCACTTGGCAGCGGGAATAATGCATTCAAATCGCTGGAGGAAATCAGAGAAATTGTGTAAATATTGGACTTATATGTCACTAACTTACTAAAGGCGCTGGCTTTCTCTTTCTCTCTCTTTTCCTCTTTACTCTTGTCCTCTACCTATCTCGTCTCTTTCCCTTCCCTCTTTCTCCTTCACCTCGCCGCTTATTTTGTCTCTCTCTCTCCTCTCTTCTCGCTCCTAGCTGACTTAAATACTTTTACGTAAACCTCACGCTTGGATTTTTGAAATTACTTTAATAACTCATTTCAACATTCGAAAATTGAATGGTTTAAATTTCTCCCCTCCTTGTATATTTCAGGAATGCCACAGAGTCACTAAAGTCATCCAAAATCAACTTTTTAATCCAAAGTCACTATTTACGCATGAAAGTTACCAAAGTAACTTGGAATTTTTATATTAAAAATTATTTTTTTATTAAAATTGACGCTTTTTAATATTTGCTTAGATGATTCGGACGAGCCGCACAGCATTATTAGCCGACGACTTCATGAAATTAACAACTAACGCGCTCTTGAAGAAGTTCAAATTGGCGATGCTGCTGAAACTGAAATAAAAAATGAGAACAAACCAATTGTCCCTTTTTTTCACATGCGTGTACAAAATCATTACGAAGTTGCTTGTAAATATTTAATATATAAATCATTATAATTTTTTTTAAATACTGAAAAATTTGCAAACCCTTCATCCAGTTAAATGGCAAAAGTCTTCGAGTTTGGAAATGAAAATAGAATCTGCTTAAGGACTTACCATTCATTGTACTAGATGTGAGCTCTTCTCCAACTAGAAAAATACGATTGTGTAGTGGGAACAGTGTAGACGTCTACTATCACAGATTTTCCAAAACAATTTAGTCCATTTGGAGTCCATGTTATCTTACTGTATTGAAAATCTTGAAGGCTCTTTTAAAACATTTCCAAGGAAATGCAGATGTGGAACGTGGATTTTCCGATTCCAGTAACGTTCTTACCAGAGATCGTTCTCGCATGGTAGAGGTCTCTGAGTGCTTATTTGGCCTTTGAAACTGGACTATGCAATCAATTTAATAATAAACACCGGGAGCGGTAGCTCAGTGCATCAGATGTCACTGCAGCGCCTCTGACCGGGAGGTCCTAGGTTCGAGTCCTGACGGTGGCAGGATTTTCGTCACTTTTCAGCTAGGTCGAATTCTGTCGCTGTCTGGAGAATTCTAGCGGCCGGCTGCTCTGATCGGTAGTTTTCCGTGGTTTCTCCGATCAACACCAGGCGAATGCCGGAATCCTAACAAACGGGCCACGGACGCTCGCGATCTGTCCTTCCTCTTCCTTGTCCTATCCTCGCACACTTACACTAACATCCACTACACTACCACATATTCCGGGAGACCGGTCGATAGCTTAGAGCTTGTTCCGGCTGGGGCGGTGCTGGGCGATGTTGACTTCATCTTTCTTCTGATTGAAGCTGTTTTCGCATCTTCTAGAAAACTTTCTTCTCAGCCAATTTGGTCTTCTCACGGTTCTCTTCCACTTCCTTATCTTCATCGCTCCTCTTCTAATCAACGGTCTTAACGAGAACGGGATGCCCTCACCAAGGAAAGCTCTTTCGTTAATGGCACAAAATGTAGTTTGTTATTAAATTGATTGATTGATTTTTTTCGTGTTTCCGGGCGCGTCAACTGCTTTGGTCATTAGTCCAGTTAGTGTAGTGCATGTTTTTCTCTCGGGAGATGGCGGTGATCTTCCCCCGCTGGATGACGAGATCCGGCGCCGATCTACCGTCGGTTAGTGGGGTTCCCCCTAACCAGGACTCTCCCACCAGCGGGCACCGCCCCAGCCGGGACAAGCTCTCAGCTCCCGACCGGTCTTCCGGAATATGTGGTAGTGTAGTGCATGTTAGTGTAAGTGTGTGTGTAAGGGGAGAGGATAGGACAGATCGCGCGCGGTCCGTGGCCCGTTTGGTAGGGTACTGCTCCGGCATTCGCCTGGTGTTGATCGGAGAAACCACGGAAAACTACCGATCAGAGCAGCCGGCCGCTAGAATTCTCCTCCAGACAGCGACTGAATCCGACCTAGCTGAAACGCTAGTGTCGAAAATCCTGCCGCGCCGTCAGGACTCGATCCTAGGACCTCCCGGTCAGAGGCGCTGCTGTGACATCAGTTGATGCACTGAGCTACCGCTCCCGGTGTTAAGGGTTGAAGACAGAGAAGGGTAGACAGTGTCTCCCCCGCCCCGTACTCTTAGCCACCCGCCCTGGTGTTTCACAGGCAGCCGAGCAGTCCGCCGAGGCGCCGGTCCCGTAAGTACAGCAGATAAGCCAGGAGCCCCCTGCGTACGGTCCAGCGCCAGGCACATCGCTCGCCGTCCCAGCTTCGCCCTTGGCCCCGCATCAACGGCTGCTGCTTCCATGCGTCCTTCTGAACTGCTATGCAATGGCACTAAAGCACAATAAACTTTGATGGAATCTTTTTTAGTTGTTTTCATTTATGAACTGCACGATTCTTTCGTTTTTTGTTGTTGTTGCTTTTTTTCCTTTCTTCCTTTCTTTCTTCAGAAACGCGTTGAACGTTCCGAAACTGATATAGCATTAATTTAGTTTTATGATGAAAGAAAATCAGTACTGGAGATAGTGTCACATAAAGGAATCCATTTTGTAAACCTTTCTGTCCTCGGTTTGCTGACTTCTGGACTTTTCTGATGACAACGGAACAAGAGAGGGTATTACGCGGTAAACGTGCTCACAAAACAAGGGTTTGATTTGAAACTTCGTGTATTGACAGTGATAAAAAATTTATTATAATATGCGTCTGCTTCTTTCCTCATTGGATGCCAGTCTGCCTGAGGGAAGAGGCAGATATTCCCCAAAATATTTCAGAAAAGTTGTATTTCAGTTTGCTCCAAAACTAAGCACAAATAATTTAAGAAAATTGTATTCACAGTGTTTTCTCTCTGAAATGCAGTTTGTTCTGGATTGATAGTTCCTCTGAAACTATATGCGGTCAATATGTGTTAAATATTTCGAATAAGTTTAGTAAAACTCCAAAAATATTGAAACTAGGAGGGGCTAAGGACCCCGATTCTTCCCTCTAAACCCCACTGCCTGGGGAAACATGAAACTAGTTGTGCTACAAATAGTGAAGATTTTCTTATATTAGTTTCCTTATCTTTTACTCTGGTTCTGCCTCACCCTCTTCCTTGCTCCTAGCTATCGGCACCTAAAATATATTTTTCTCACATTTTCTTAATTTTCGGTTCCCTAATAACAATTAAAATATAACTAATATGAATATTAGAGAAGAGAGAAACTTGGTTTTTTAATGCTCATTTTCATTGAAAAATTTGGAACAGTTTTCGCGGAAATGGTTAAGCTTTTCTGAAAATGAGCAATTTGGAACTCATTTTCACAGCAAAGTTTTGAATTTTCTATAAACTTCACAGGACATCTTTTGTCGAAGCACTTGAATTCACAAATGCAATAATGCAAATAACGCCCTGAATATAAATATTATCAACGCTAAAGCTATTTTTAAAAATACTGCATTTCTGAAATGTTTGGAAAGTCAAAAGAATGCATGAAAATGCCGTTTGTGTCATATTGTTCAGTGCATTTATCACTCTGTGGAAAAATTATAATAAAAATTTGAAGCCTTTTTGAGAAAACCTTTTTTAAAATATTGCTCATATTTAATTCACAATTGCGCGAAAATTACTAACGCTTTTAAAAAAATTACGTGATATTAATTAAAGAACTAAGTGTGTAAAATTTACTTTATTTGAAGAAAAAATGTATATCTTCAGTGTTGTAGTTGATAAAATTTGTTCTCAACAATTTGTTCTTCGATTGTAATGTGCATTTTGAAAATATCAGTGTTTTTTAGTATTTTGAGTGTAATATGGACAATATTAAAATGAAGATTTTCTCAAAAATGATCACAATGTTTTTTCTTCGAATTTTTTGTACCGATGGTTCCAAAACACTGAATAACATAAACGCCATTTTGATGTATTATTTCAATTTTTCAAAATCTACGCAATTTTTGTTATATCTCAAGTCGTTAATGTTTAAATTACCCGCATATTTTATAGGTTTTTGCTTTCTTGCTATGAAGTGGAGAGAAGGTTACGTAATGCTCCGCGTAAAAACTGTGAGCTTTTGGCAGAAAAAAACATACTATATGTCCTTGGTAAGGAAAAAGTTGATAATTCCAGCGGTTAAATTTAGGGGAAAATCCTCCATCACCTGATGTAGCCAGAATCCATGTTTTGTGGGTCCATGATACCGAAGGACATGACAGCGAAACGTCAGTCTGTTCGTCTGTGAACAACGCAAGCGGCTAAACCGTTCAGCCGAACTCCAAAATTAATATACCTCAATAGATCGGGCTGATGTCGCGGCCCCTTGAATTTGAAACCGATATTTTAATTTTAGGGGTACTTTACATGAAGTCCCTGCGACATTTTCAAAAAATTGGCTCCATGGCTTTTGATATAATGTTGTTGGATAGTGTGATGGTTGTTTAATAGAATGGTGCAGGTCTCATTTTCGTTGAAAACCCTGATTTTTCGAAAATTACAAAAGTTCAAAATGTCTCCGGAGTCTTCCTACAACGAAAATATTTAAGGTAGATTTTTGTATTAATGAAATCTGTTCCTTAAAGATAGATTTTGAAATAAGGTAATGTACAATTTTTTGCAAATTTGAATACTGGCGTAATTTTGCGTGACAATATAGGTCAGAAAGTACGGGCTGTTTTAGCTCCACTAGTTTAAAATTATTTTATTTTAATTTAAACCACATAAACAACAAAGGTCATGAGCATTTAATACGTTTCAGAAAAAGTTCATGACCATCCATTAAAAGTCATTTTCTTATTTCTGCTTGTCATCTATTCATATATTTACTTTATATTACAATACAAATTTTAGTACTTTGTTTAACCATCTCTAACCTTGTAGCAAGCCTTGATTGTGAGGCTTGGTGTGAATCAACTTTAGGCACTCTTCACGAGTCACATGTGCCCATAATGTGTGGATGATAATTTTAATTCTGCTCCATTTTGGGGCTTATGTATATTTTTCAGACTGTCAATATCACATTTTAGGTGAAGAAACGTGAAGATTCAAAACCCTGTTTTCCATGAGTAATGGACGCACGTTATAAGCATCTATGAAAGGAGTCTCTGCAGTGCTTGCATTAAACCTTTATTAGGGCAATTAATAGATTTTAATAATGGACAAAAATGACATCTATGTATATGATCCCCAAAAACTATAAGAAGCTTTTTTAAACAAACGACGCAATAGCACCGTGCAAGTGCATGAGTACGTTTACAATACCTTTAATTCGCAGAACTTAATCTCTTATCTGAAGTACATTGCGAGAAACATCTGTGCAATCTGTTTGTGGCCTGATCTGTCGGTGTTTCCCCTCAAGGGTTACGACACGTGAGGGAGCAACAGTCATTCAGGCTTGCCAACTTGTTGTCAAAATGTTACAAGGTAAGCCCATATTTTTTCAGCTTACGTCTAAAAGTGCCTTTTTCCTAGTGGTTACTGACTCTTCCGTTTATTCGATATTATTATTATTGCGATTTGATATTACTTGGTAGAATTGATTACCAGGTCTTGATTTTTTGTTAAATCGAGATTCGATGTTTCTTAAAGGGTGTCAGAACTGACATCTTATGTTATCAGATGGAGTGAGCATCTTATTTAATGCGGTCGTGGCGAAAGTACAATTATCGTGTTTTTTGTGTGAAAGAAGATACTCCGCTCAATTGGTGACAGGTGTGTTTGCTTCAGAGGTGAGTCGATCACAATTATTGTCTGCGACCATTGACATTGGTCTTGGTTAAGCGCATTTCATTTCTTAAAACCGTACATCAACAGTTTCCTCAAACGTCGAACATAGTAGCAATTTTATTTTCGTCATAAGTGGTTATTTTGGATTATTTTTCCAAAACATTATTGCATAACAAAATGTATTTTCTCCAACATATATTTGGATCATAAAAAATAGGCGTAAGTAATAAGTCTAATTGAGATTTCAAAAATCTGTCGTAAGCTAAATATTTTAAGTAGGTTATTCCTTAACACTGAAAAATGAACTTGCATTCATTTTGTAGTGTGATGAACAGGCATTCATCACACTACAAAATGAAAATTGCATCGCGAATACGTAAATGTTCGACACATTTATTACTTTTGAATTGCTTGTAATAGATACATCAGCATAGAATGAAATGATCATTAGTGTAAACGTATCAAAAATATGTTCTGAAATTTCAACATTAATATTTTCTTGAAATTTGTCTTTATTCATATCTTTTGCAGATGAGTTCGACAAACAATCGCGCCAACCAGAAGAATCCCAATCATCTTCCATCAGGGCCAGGTATATTATGATTCAAATATGTGAACATACGTTAAACAACTCAGCTGTAAATTACAAGATAAATTACTGTACGAATGTTTTAATAAATGGGCGTAAAATTGTGTCTTTCACAAGTGTACGCAATTCAAATACGCAAATGTTAAAGTATCGCGTGTACGCGATAGTAACACTAAAATGATAAGATACGTGATATTAAAAAACTTAATAATTTTTTTTTTGTTTTTTAAAATAATTCGAAAATCGTTATTTTTACGAATTAAGTTTGCTATGAATAAATTAGATAGTATGATGTTCTACATGTCAACCATTATGTTTCAGGACAAAAGTCTGGTTATTCTGGAAAAGGGACAAAAGCTGACCTGGATAACCATGCCAATCAGTTAAATCCTAACAATGTGCGACGTATGTATAATATTTTGTTTTATCTCAATTTACACTATGGAGCTATTCCTATCTCCATTATCCACACGCGCACATGTACAATTACACCTAATTTAATAATTTAAATGTGTAATGTTGTCTTTCGTTAAAACTTTATTTTTAATTTTAAAAAAGTGTCATTATTATGATTTCATTCGCTTTTTCCAAATTATTTGCTGTAGAGTTTTTGCAAGGCCGAATAATTACTGGAACATGCGAGTAAATGATAAACTGAAGGCTTCTAGCCAAATTGGATTTACATAATTTGTAATATGTGCAATGTATATTATGTATGGGGTTCGGGGAGAGTAAATTGTGGAAGGTGTGTATAAATTAGATTGACTACCATGAGGGTTAATTTTGATTCTCAGTGCTTCAGATTTCAGAATCTCAGAGTACCCTTAATAAAGGAAAAAGTTGGAACCGTTTTTCAGAAAATAATTATATTCCCCAAAATTATACTTGACCTTATTTAAAGATCTTGAAAATCAGGTTTTAAACAGGCGAAAAATCTCAATCTTCAATTTTGTAGTTCTAGGCCGAAAACATTTTGAACTTTGGCAATTTACGGAAATGCATAGAGTTCAACAAAAATTAAACATGTGCGATTTTTAAGCGATCCGCAATCTGAGTAAAAATTGAATCCAAAACTTTTGCACCATTTGTGAAAAAATTTTGAAAATTTAATACTTTATACAAAGGACCTCAAAATTAAAACATTTACTTTAAAGTCTCAAGGACTTGAGCTCCTCCTCCTGATAAATATTGGAGAAAATCGTCTAAACGGGCTAGTAGCTGGTATTGATGACAAACACAGACAGACGTTTCGCTATCAACCAATTTTTCGGTATGAAGGACCCACAAAAATTCTGAGTACACAACATGTTAGAGGAAATAATTTACTACGTATATGAACAAGATTTATCCACATTTTCAAAATCAGGGTCCCAAACTTCGAGTTTTCCAGAATTTTTTTTGAAAAACTTCAGAAAATTTTTCGAAAAATTTCCACTACCATTACAACATTTTCTTTTGCTAAGTAAGTACGAACTATGGTAGGAAATTGAAAATGAATTGTAGCTGCAGAAACAAATTACCAGAAGACGAATTCTCTCAGACGACTAAGTGACGCGACATTCCACTGAGCACGGACTCACGACGTGCGGCACAAATATTTTCAGACGCCAACTTCTGCTATGCTCCGAAAACATTTGCGGAGGACAGTGTGCAAGGCAAAGGTTTGCAAGTGTGGACGTGGCTTGTGCTTTTGTTAGATACCCAGGAACTCGAAAAAAACAAACACAAAAAGATCTTGGTATATTATTAATTTCCAATGTGCGCAAAACTTGAAGGAAAACGATGCGCGCAGAAATTGAAGTCCATCCATGTGACAAGCACCCATGATTTCGTTAGATACCCAGGAACGATGCTTCTTTGCTTAAATCATAAAGTATATTTTGGAATAATTGTGCAAATATTGATGTCTTCTGAAAGATATGCCCGACACACAAGAGTTTTAGTTCTTAAACTATTGCAAATGTACATTTACATTATGAGTTGTCAGGGTCAGCTTTTTTATTTTTAATTAAGTGGGCATCTTATTAATCTTGCCCATCCTTTTCTAAAAAATCTACAAATAATTATGACTTACATTAGGTAGGCTCTATGCACAAGGATGTTTAGTTTTAAACATCTTGTGAAATACAGCTCTTTTGAAATTACGAGCCCCAATCTGAGCTCGCATTTTTATCCGCTGACCGTTTTTACCACTCATTTGGCACAATTTTATCCCTACGATAGGGGATTTTTATAGAACGTGTCTGGCAACCCTGCCGAGGAGATGCACGCTATTCTGATCCCGAAACTCGAAATGGATTAAATGGATTGATGGCGGATATATGTCACGCATAACTGTGAAAATGGATGCTTATGAGCAGAAACTTGGTATACAGTACTTCAAGAGTTTGATCTAGTTACGCTGTTCCAGAAATAATTAAAATATTTATTATTGGAGGAATTTTGTATGAAGCCTCTATGACAAGGGCATTCATAAATATGGAATAGTTTCTAAATCGCTAAAATTTTGAAAATTGCAAAAGTTCACATTTATTTTTGAACATGTTCTACTCGCCTCTAATAGTAAAGCCAGAGATTTCTTTCTTAATACAATTTATCCTTCAAATGAGATCTTTGAATATCTGGCACTTTTTTTTAAAAAAATATGAGTAGTTGTTGAGTAATAATACTAGGAGGGGGGAAAAGTTTTTTAGTACGCCGCATGGTAATACATAGTCGGGCTTGAACAATCACGCCAGTCAGGTATATCCTATCAATGAGAGACGTAGGTAGATCAAATATAATCAAACGGAAGTCCAGTGATAAGAAATATATACTTTGTTTTTCAGATGTCAGTTCTGCTAATAAACAGGCGGACTTGGATAATCACGCCAATCAGTTAAATCCTAACAATGAGAGATGTACGTATGTTTTTCTTTGTTTACCTTGTAATTAATACACAACAGACAAAAAGTGCAATAATAAAATTTTCCTTTTTCTATCAGTTGGGAATACAAAGGCTAGCTTGGACAATCACGCCAACCAGTTAAATCCTAACAATGAGAGATGTACGTATAATAAGTTTGTTCACACCTATAGCTCACAGTTCGAGAGATTTTTTTACACGTAATGAAGCATTGTAATATCTTATATTTCAAATTTCAATTTTTAAAATTTTTTTTACAGATCAAGGCTCGCAGAAATCTTCTTAAACAGGTGAGTTAACAGTGAACCTGAAGGCATTCAACATCTAAAAATACTCTCAATGTGCCAATTTTTATCGAACTGACTGCTTAAACGTAAATGGTAATATATTTGGCTATGAATCTTATACAAAGGTTTGTTCGTTCTCTCCCAGCGCTCAAAATACTTGACCGCTTATGATCGGATAAAGGCAGAACTACTTTGTTGTTTTATGCGTGTCCTTAGCAGTTAAATACAAATTGTGCTGCAGGTTGCCTACACTTTCGTAAGAAGGAAATTATAATGCTTTACAGATTTATTGCTAAGAAATTGCGTACACATAAAGGGTTCGACTACGTGATCATTTCGTTCAGTTTTCCTTTTCGAGCTGAGTTCCAATACATTTTTACCGGAACCGGACGCCTGGCGGCAGAAGAGCCCCCTTGGCGATGCAAGAACTTTTGCTCTACAATTGCATTGATGGAAAAAGAGGGGTGAGATACTCCAACGCACCGGTTTTTGCTCGTTCTGCGCAGCACCGGTTTGCATCACGAACCAGATGATCACAGCAGGGGTTCGTTTGAAAAGCCAGACTAGACACTTGCCGCAACATTGCATAGAGAACAAGAAGTATTAAGAATAATTTTGAAAGCGGTATGAAGTGATGATTTTCAACGGTGACCAATCAAAAATAACACGTTGAAGGTGTACCAGATGCAATATTTAAAAGAAAATTCATATATATCATTCAATGACTTGTAACAAGGTGATAATTTTGGTATCTGGCTGCATTTAAAATTTCCGCTAATATTGTGACGCAAACTGGTGCCTGAAGCTCATTGTCTGAAGTTGAATATGATGCGCAAGAGTTTTCTCTTGTTTTCTCTTTCCATCATGCATTACACTTTACATAATGACTTACGTCATTTACATTTCAAATTCCATTAGTTCCGAGAATATTGGTTTTGAAAACAGGAGCTTATTATCAGTCACTGTGTGAACTAAGTATCGGCTTACTCTAAAATATCGCCCTGCCAGTCTCATACATTATAATCGACATATTACGGCATAATATGGCGACATAGTATGGCGTTGGAATATCGTGTTAACTCAAATTATGTCAATTTTAAAATTCAGTCGCTATTGCATCCCGTGAGCAATAAAATGTGTTCAAATTCACAACGATCTTTAAAACTCTTAGAAAAGTAAAACATTTTACATTTAAGTTTTCCTCTGATTTTGCAAAATATATAATTTTGTTAAGAACAAACAATTAAAATTTTTTTTCTCCAAGATGAAAACCAATACAAGCTAGGAGAGATTTTCCAGATAATAAAAGATCTTATTAAGAATTTTTAATAGCTACATTTAGTGTTCAGAGGCAAATTAAAGGACCATCACACCATTTGTCCAATGGATCAAAGGAAACTACCAAAAACAGGATCGAGATGGGCAGGGGAGTCATTGAATTTTGTTACAATTTGTTGTTTCTGAGTCATATAATTAATTAATCGACGCAACACGGCCCGAATCCCCTGATTGAGCGTAGAGCGTTTTTGCGGAGTAACCCTCCATTAATATTTGTTATGTATGTCTCGTCAGTCAGTTGAGGGTGACCGCCAGGGAGCATCTCCGTGTACGCACCTCTTAAACCACGCGTCCCTGCGTCACTACAACCCAACGGCCGGAATTTGGAAGGAATAATGATAGGGGTAGAGTTGAGGACACTTCACAGGGGTTGCTGTGACACAGGCAGACTCGTTTTGTTGGAACAAATTTCACATGAGCCTGTCCGGGAATCGAACCCCGACCTCCATGGTGAAAGGCAAGTGACTTCGCTCTGAGTCACGAGACTACGTTATTAAAAAGGATCGAAGTAAATTGTTAGAATATGACAAAAACTAACCTTATATGCAAAATTTCGACGTACCAACAATAATACATTTTACTCAGAAAATTACAATAAACATTCAAGAAGACAAGGTTCTCTGAAGCAAGATACCATTATGGAATGTCAAAATAAAAACAAACCTTTTTCGAAAACTGGATCCCTGAAATAAGTATAGAGGTGCTTTTCAAACTTGTCTAACTTAAATGTGTTGCATGTGCACATATGTACTGAGATGTATTCTATACTCTACCATTGACTAAATCGTGTAAATTGTAGTTAAACGTCTAGTATTTATTTATGTTCCAGGTTACACTGGTAAAGGCCTGGGATAAGAAATGTAACCAGATATCTTAAGCGCAAACAATGGGAGGCTTTAATAACAAGTGAAGTAAAAAGTGTGCATTACTTGAAATAAAATAATTTTTGTAAAGGTACTTACCTTATTGTAAATTTATTATCTGCCACACGTCAATCCCAGAAATCATTTAACTCAATTTCCTCAATCCTGTTAAAATTACGTGGATTATGAAGAGTTCATAGTACTACGTAATATTACTTACTTCAGTGACTGTTTCACCCATGTACTCAGTAACCAAAGATAAGAAATATTGATTCTAACCTTAACCAACCCCTGCAGTCTATCCACCAAAAATCAATGTTATGTTTATATGTCAAAAAATGACGAAAAGGAGCTTAATACGCTTTCATAAAATTGGAAAGGTTCGAGACAAACGATTTAAGTGCTAAACTAGCGCTCGGCATCTTGCGGGATTTTTCGACTCCATCGAGCGCGTAACTTTTGATGCATTCATAGTGAAACGTCTGACCTAATAATAAATGTCAAAGTTATTAACTATCATCAATTATTACAATTTATCGTTAGGTCATGACCATTTTTCTCGTTATTGCAATAACTGCGTTATAGATATTTTTTGATCCCTCTAAATAAAATAATAACTTACGAAAACTAAATTTTACAGGAGAGCAGTATATTTTGCCATCCCGTAATAAATTAGACGTCTTTCGCTATCGTGGACAAACAGACTACTCAACTTAATAGTTTACTAGTGAAAACCCGTCAAAATTTGACGGTGAGATCTGGGATAAATGTAAAATACTGTGACCAGACTAATGTTCACAATACGTTGCATTGTTTGGATCTTCAGGGTATAACGAAGATGTTCTGTGATATGAGTTCCCAAAATTTTGAACACGTATGGCCCATGGGCAGATGGCAATGCAATATCGGTGCCAAATTGCACAAAAGAAAGAGCACTATTATACTGACGGATGTTATTTCTAAAGTTTTTTGATGTGTCATCATGTCCTATATACAATTTGTATTTCTTCTGGCATATCGCCTGAAGGTAAACTTATTTTCCCATTTAAGCAACACAGAATAAATCGTTTGCAGAATTTCTCACATGCGAAGTGCAAAGCAGAACAAAACTGACATTTCATAGGCAACGACCCAGCAGAAAACGAAATGACCTCACTATTACGTTACTTACGCTGACTTTCTCTTTCCCTGCGTCCAGTTAATGTACGTTTGCGTCTTTTGGGACGCGTGAGCAATGATTCGGTATTCGACATAACCTGTGAACAACTTCACTACTTCAGTACAACCGAGCAAAACACACTGTCCGAATGTTCTCTACAAAATTCACCACAAAAGCAAATACATATAAACTGTCAACGCCACAATGCAATAATTACACTGAAACAAAACCTTGATGAATTGTAAACAAATCTCAACAATCAAAACAAAACATCAAACAGCGCCACCATGAAGCATCTATCGACTCATATATATCGATTTTGAAACAGCCACCCTTTGGAAGAAAACAATTGACTATTGATAAGCGTACTATTAAAGAAATATTTAATTAATTAATTTACACACTAAATGTTGGTGAATCAACACAAACAATATCTGATAACACATCTAGGGATCACATTCTTTCATTTAAAGGAAAAAATACTACAATCGGTTCAGTAGAAGCTCTAAACGAAGCCATGGCAAAATACCTTATTTTTTTAAATGCTAACCTTCCGTTAGGCGTGGGAGATATAACAATTCGTGATTGTATTTTTACTTTCTCGTACATGGAGTAATATACGTATAAAAAAGTATAGTATAGTATCGAGAACGTTATGTAATGCTGCACGAAACGGATAGTGTTAATTACACAGTTTAATATGGCATAAAGTTAATTGTTGGGTATCCTTTTGTTTTTTCAAAAATTATGCAAATGTAATTTTTTTTAAATATCTCTCACGCCGTTAAGATGCACATTTTCAGTGATTTGTAAACAGAATTGTATTTGCGAGTGGAAGTGCTTCAAATGACTTGAAATAAAGTATTCCGAAAACTCAAAATTGTTTTTATGAAAAGAGCTTCAAATTCCGCAATTACAGTAACGCCTAAACACCATTTTCTTAAAATGGCTCCAAATTTGTCAATAGAAATTGCCATGTAGAACGAACTTTTACTCTTCTTTGATATTCTTAAATTAATATTTCGGTTCAACTATTAGGAAATCGAAAAATTGAGAAAATGTAAAAGAAATGTATTTTGGGCAGCAATAGATGACTGCTGGGAAGAGTATGCGGCAAGCCCGAAGAGCTAGCTCAGACCAAAGAAAATAGAAAACTAATACGAGAAAGTCTGTACCATTCTGTAACACTAGTTTCTTTTGTTGTGATAAAGCGGTTGGTATTGATTAATTGCCGCCCCTGCTATTCCTGGATATCAGTTTAGATAATTTCACAAGCGTGAATCACTTCAACAATCGCCTGCTTTCACAAGCGTTGTGGTTTTACCAGATTTGAGGACATAATACATGCGTTTTTACAACGTTAATATTTTTGAATTTTTTATTATGTATTAGTTATGGTACGAATAATTGTCTTATAGTTTTCTTCTAATATTAATAGACTCATGACATTTCACAAATCGCTGTGTTTGTATTTTTTTCTGATTGGCTATGGATTCGACTATGGACAAGGAAGAAATTAGAAATATTTTAAAAAATCAATTTAACTCTCTCCTGTACTAAATAGCCTAGTTTTCTTTTATAATAAATTGTTTATTTTATACTAAACCAAATAAGCCGCGCCTAAAGTGGAATATTTCGAAAAGTATTCGAAAAATAAGACAACTTGCCTTATCGTATTCGATTTTATGAAATTCACATTATGTTCAAAATGAACATGTGTATATATCTCAGCAACCAGAAAGAATTTAAACGCAATCTGTGTTAAACGCTCGTGATTAAACATAAACAGGAATTATTTAGGAGTAGTCAGTATTCATCCAATTTTCATCACAGTTAACTTATAATTGATTCTTAATCACAGGGATCAAGAAAATAATGTATCATTATGATAAATTTTATTGGATTTGTGTTTGTAGTCATTAGATTTGTACCCCTTAGAAAATTAATAAGGTCCTTTAGGCAAGAAATGTGAAGATAAATAAAATGGAATGACAAATGGAAGGTAGTGGACTCGGATTCAGATGGTATCAAATATTCGCACTTCTTGGCAAACCATTTTCAAATCTTATAGGTGTTCAGCCACACATTATTTTAAATTTTTATATTCCTTGTAAATATCCCGCAATCTAGTTGCAATTCCCTACCTTAGGAAATATTTTCTTACTCAGCTATAATATAACTGTAACATTAACTTCTGTAATACTGTTATATTTAAATAAAATGTTTCTTATGTAAATTTGGCAAACCCGCTCACGAGCCAACAACGTTTTCTGAGAAACAGTTTATTTAGTGACGTGACTTTTGGTAAGTGACTTTTGCCAATAAATTGTAATCAAAGCGTCACATTGATTTGTATTTTTTAATGTCAGTGTTTAATAGACGCAAGTGATAGGAACTTTATTTATGTGAAATAATTTCTCAATGTTTATGTTATGGAAATAACTTCTCAATGTTCAAAGATTACCGATCGTTTGCATTAGTTACTTTTCAGAAATGGCAGTCCTTGGACAAGTCCATGATGTAAGTATATTTAAATACCATACTGTGATATTTTATTATACTCTCATTCTCACATAACTTGTAAATTGTGTCCTACGAATAATTACATCTTAATTTCGGTTTCAAATTTCTACCGCATTTAGAATTTAGGTAGCTTCTACAGAAAGCGTAAGTTGAAATAATGTGTTACGACCATTTTCTTTAACTTTAATTTCGTTAGACTAAAAAAGAATGGGGGTTGCAGGATTAGTTTATTCGACTATTAAATCAACTCTGCAGCTCGTTTGTAGATAGAAACTGTGCAGGAGAGCGAACATTTTTGCGAGCAAAATGTCTCCAACACTTTGCTAGTGATAATTCGTAATTTAACTTTATTTGAAAAGGGGAAGATACTGCAGTGCAAGAAAACGTATTTGTAAAACAAATATCAGTTCTTGTTTGCTATTATCGAAAATACTTTAGTAGGAGCTTAATAATAATATATTTCTAACAGTACAGTTCATTTTTACAGTGTAAGGATATTTATAAGACTTTGTAAATACAACAATAATAATATTCGAATGTAGAAAACAAAAGCATGGCGAAGTATTATTAGTTGGATGGCTCAAAGAATGCCAATGGATTCATCAGATATACTCTTTGGGATTCATGACTTGCAATTTGACAAGACGTATGAAATGAGAACACATTACTCTTAAGACAGCATTATAAATAAAAATACGTTTAAAATAATAGTATTTGGAAGATGAAATTAACATTCTTCTTTGAGTTTATTTTATTTGCTTATTGCACGAACACCCATTTTATAATTAGGATACGCGCCTGACTAGAGTAATTTATCAACTCGATGGATTTAACAACTGTTAAATAAAGTATATTCTTCACGAGACAAAACACGTCGAAATATGAGGGAATTTCAATAAAGTCGCGATCCGCTCCGCTATAAGGAAAGAGGATATTCCAGGTAACAAAATGAGCTATGCATTGCAAAGTCGCAATCAGCTCCGCTATGAAGAAAGAGGATATTCCAGGTAATAAAATGAGCTATACATTGCAGCAACTTTCGCAGTACAACCAATAAGCAATCTTGTGGTTTTAATTTGCAGGAAAGGGCCTTTCTGGGTTTCTCGCGACCTGTATTATAATATTTCAACCACTCATAAGCTAATTATTAACATAATTCAGATTTTGCATTTATAAAAGAATATTGTTTACACTCAAAGAACTGAAAAAAAGAAGTGTCGGTTGTACTAACTGCCACAATATTTTTGGCACGTACTCGTGTTACAAGTCACGCTGTTTGGAGGGTACATGTTTCGAATATTTCCTAGTGCCAGTTGCCTGAAATTTTAATTTATATTCATTATGTTGTGATTGTTTTCTTTCTCCCACTAGCTTCGGCACCATTATAGACTGTCTTTAAAGATAGTGTCCAATTTTGCATCACTGTCGCTAGAGTCCATAATGCAGCTAAAATCTTGTTGCGCCAGAGGGCAGGGGACAGAAATAAACCGATTAAGTGCGATTTGTGATTGATCCTGATCAAGACCCTTCTGCATTATAATGATCTTGTCTTGATACGTCATGCCCCAGACATTCATTGTTTTGTGTTTCTTGCCAAATTTCTGACCTGCGTTCCGTGAAGTATACTTGGGTTTTTCTAACCTGGCCGATGACAGTTGATCGGCTGTAACAATGTCATCCAATCGAGAACTAAAACGTTATCAAGGTGACGTTTAAGTTCCCATTTGGACAAAACCGTAACAGCTGATCAACTGCCATCCGCCAGGTTACAGAAACCCAAGTATAAGGGAAGTTACGGAATTTGAGACGGCGAGTTCCTGGTCGGGTGACCTTCCGGGAACCCCGGAATCTAACGGTTCCGAGCTAATGGCCGAAGGGGCAAACGGCAATGTCTGATTACATTAAAGGAGAATTGCTTTATTACTCCATGCGCTCAATGCCCCAAAAGGGGGCTTAGAGGCGCATTGCAATGGCGCAAAAAATACATTCATTGTTGCTTTCAATCGTAAAAGAAGTTGCGTATTTTGTTTGATTCATTTATGGTCAAAACATTAAATGTGTTTTATGGGAGAGAAGTTATAACCTGCGCACATTTCTTTGACCCCAAAAATCTCTACCCTTCACTTCACAGAGTAGGTAATACAATTTAATTATGAATAAAAGTCCCAAATGATGGTTGCCAACATTTCGAGCAAATATATTTAGCAAAAGCACTACAGGTGATTCATAGTATTGCTGATGATAAAGCAAGCTCCTTCCGCATCTTTTTATTTATTTTACGTGAAAAACTGAGCGACGTACTACGATGAGGATGTACTTCTGCCACGACAACATGGAGAACGATAATTTGAATAACTATATTTCCCACTGAATTCAAGAAGACGAGCACAGATAATGCAATTACATTTATGTCCAGAAGCAAATCAAGGGGTCATCTCAGCAGTTGCTCAAGGGATATGGTTACCAGTTCGTCAATATAGGAAAAGAGTACAAACCTTATATTTAAATTTTTTTAAACTGCTCATTTCCTTGCAAGTCGAGAGACAAGCTGTGATTTCACCGTTTATGATTTTCAAGTACTTCCAATTATGTGTTTTCATTATTTATTCTCTACGGGTTCTAAAGTAGGCTCTCAAACACTTTTTATAAACACTGTTTAAAATCTCTTAGATTTTAAGTAATAGTTTTTTGGAAATCAAGGTAAATTGTAAATTATTAAATGATGTTCATATTGTAGAAACAGATCATTATCCAACATAAAAAGTGTGAAACTGAAGAAACTTTTTTCTTTTTGGAAATTTATAATGTTTCACTTAAAGAGGTGCTGGCTACCAAGCAAGTAATATCGTCAGCTTTCCAATAAATATTGTTTATTACAAAAATTATAGATATTGCAACGTATCTAAAGTACCCTAACATCTTTTTTGTATAGTATAACAAGAAAAAAGCGTTTATTCGGAGCTGGATACACTTTACTACCTAAATACATTTTAAAAAACCTCTGGTATTTGAAAGTACTTGGTATTTGAGAATTTCTGAACTCTGAAGGCAGTGTTCAAAAATTGTTTGAATACTATAAAACTGAACGTTTTCAATAAATTTTTAATTGATTCTACGGTCAGCCAGTTTCTCTCTGGTGAGCACTGAGTCGTCAAAAGATAAAAATGTAAAATCTCTTTCCTGATTAGCGTTGTGAGAATGTTGCAAACTTTCAAAATCTTCTGTGTCTGTGGAAAAGCATTTATTTCATCTCTATTCATAATACTAGCTGCAAATCTTTGTTTAGATTTAGTACGAATCGTCAACAGAGTTGGAATGGCGTGGAACAGTGAAATTCTTACTTATAAAATTAATCTAATAATCTTCAGATAATTATATAGTATAGCTAAGTTAAAATATTTTATAGAAATTATGAAAGATCTAGAACTGTACACAGTACACTAATGAAAAGAGAGAGAGTACAGAGGATATCTTCTTAAAGAGACTCGTACTCTTGACGTCCGGTAACCCTTCCAAGGGATCATCAAACTTTGGGTTCTAATAGCACAACTGTAGATTCTAAAAGGTAAAAGTATTATTCTGCGTTCAGTGGTAATTTTGTGCAACAACGTTCATGCTGAAAAGCCCGTATGGTATTAGCAAAAAGTTCATTCTGACATAATGATATTGATTGATTGATTTTTTCGTGTTTCCGGACGCGTCAACTGCTCTGGTCATTAGTCCCGTTAGTGTACTGCATGCTTTTTTTCTTGGGAGATGGCAGTGATCTTCCCCCGCTGGATGGCGAGATCCGGCGCCGACCTACCGTCGGCTACTGGGGTTTCCCCCCTAACCAGGACTCTCCCACCACCGGGGCACCGCCCCAGCCGGGACAAGCCCTAAGCTCCCGACCGGTCTCCCGAGATATGTGGGAGTGTAGTGCATGTTAGTGTAAGCGTGTGTGTGTAAAGGGAGAGGATAGGACAAGGAATGGGAAGGACAGATCGCCCGCGGTTCGTGGCCCGTTTGGTAGGGTACTGCTCTGGCATTCGCCTGGTGCTGATCGGAGAAACCACGGAAAACTATAATGATATTGGTAAAAAATATTTCACAGCACTAAGAAAGGAAAAGTTTCGGAATGCCAGACATTCCTTTGTTTACATTCCTTTATCGTGTCATTAGGTTACAATGTTAATTGAATCGTGAGGAGTGTATTGTGCAGGAATTTTCAGCTGATAGTCAGAAAATTTAAGGACCTGGTCTATTTGCTGGTCTTCGGTATATGTCGATTTAAATAGAATGACTTCTAACAGATCAACTATCCGCCATTATCGAATCAGAAACTTAGTTACAATTTAATTTTTCTATATTGAAGTGAATAAAAAGTAAAATCGGAGAGGAACAATGTGGTTTTACTGCCGGTAGATCGGTCATAGACAATATAGTTACATTAAAACAGCTTATAGAAAAGAGAACAAGGAGAGGTAGGGAAGTTCATCTTGGTTTCATTGAAAGCGTATGACAATGTATCGGTTGCTAGAGTATGGGAAGTATTGGATGGACTTAAAATCAATGAGAACTTAATTAGAGCCACACAGAATCTATATAGGAAAAACACCTCTCAGACTAAGATCTACAGTAGGCTCTCGGATCCATTTCCGGTCAGTAAAGGTCTTCGTTAAAAGGCTGCTGTCTTTCCCCAACACTATTTAAAATCTATCTGCATCAAATTTTACAGCAGTGAGAGAAACAATGCAGAATAATGGGAATGATCGGGAAGGATAAATTATATACATTATATTTTGCCGATGACCAGGTAATAATTGAAGATGCGGACGATTTGAGTTTCATGATCCGTAAACTCAATGAACATTTTTTAATAGCAGGACTTACTGTCAACATGAACAAATCTGAATACCTGGCTGTTGGGAACAATGAGATTGAAGATCTTCTCCTGGAAAATGGGGAAAAATGTAAGGAGTAAACAAATATATATATATATATATATATATATATATATATATATATATATATATATATATATATATATGGGTGTACTCTTTAACAAAAAGGGTAATAGCCAAGAAGAAATTGAGAGACAAATAAACTTGGGGAGAAACGTGACACGAAGTATAGACTCTGTATTATGGAACAAAAACCCTCACTAACACTACTAAAAGACGTCTTTTCTCCACATTAGTCAAGAATGTTACAACGTACGGTTCAGAAGTTTGGGAAGTTGATAAAAGAACAAGAGAGAGGATGCTGGACCTTGAAATGGACTACTGGTGTCAAAGTTGCTGTTACAGCAGACGTGACAGAATGAAGAACGATGAAATAAGAAAGAAAATGAATGTAAAGATATCTATCCTTGACGAAATAGAGAAAAAACAAATCGTTTGGTATGGTCACGTTATGCGAATGACAGACGAAAGATGGCCAAAACGAGTCCTGCAATGGATACCGACAGAAAGACAGAAGAGAGGAAGACCCAGACTTGCATGGCAGCAGGGAGTGCAAGAGGCTATGACAAGAGAAATGCAGGTAGATCTATGATCAAATTGAGAAGCATGGAGACTGAGAGCGGAGACACGGCGACAGCTGTAGAGCAACTAGGTATGTATGTATGTGTGTGTGTGTGTATATATATATATATGTATATATATATATATCAGTTCCGATTGGATAACTGCGTTACAGCTGAAGTGCCAGAAGTCACTATTTAAATTGGAGTATAATATTCAATAAAAAACACATACGGTAGGTTAAGATATGTTTTCATAAATATTTATTATACTGGATATTATAATGAAATTTGGGCAACATTTTTGTTAGTCTATTCCGCATTAGCTGTGGCCATGACAAAAATGAAGGTCTCTTTTCAGATTGATTAATTAGTGGGGCGTCAACTTCTGAGTCATTAATCTCGTAAGTGTAGTGCATGTTTTATCGCGGGATGTGGCGGTGACCTTCCCCCGCCGGATGGCGAGATCCGGCGCCGATCTACATCGGCTTACGGGGATTTCCCTACCCAGGTAACTCCCACCGTGACACCCTCCCCCCAGCTGGGACCAGCTCTAAGCTCCCAGGTAGTCTCCCAAGTGTGGTAGTGTAGTGCATGTAAGTGTTAGAGTGTGTAAGTTAAGTTTGAGGATAGGTCAAGGAAGAGGAAGGAAAGGTCACGCGCGATTCATGGTCCG
Source organism: Teleogryllus occipitalis (assembly GCA_011170035.1). Lineage (NCBI taxonomy): Eukaryota > Metazoa > Arthropoda > Insecta > Orthoptera > Gryllidae > Teleogryllus > Teleogryllus occipitalis. The sequence continues at coordinate 167,102 of BLKR01001307.1, read as the reverse complement.
TTGGTTAGGGTACTGCTCCGACATTCGCCTGGTGCTATTCGCCTTTCGACTATTTTGTGCCGAAAATCCTGCCACCGTCGGAACTCGAACTCTAGGACCTCCCGATCAAAGGCACTAATGACATCAATTTATGTCCTGAGTTTCTTAACCCTGATTATTGTCTTTCCGAGTTACTACAGAGGGAGATATTTTCACATAGAATCATTTTTTCAGCTAAGTTCTCTGTAATGTATTTGGATTATAAATGTAAACAAAGTAACAATGTACATACGCTCTCATAAAAATACGTTTTTAGGGGGTTATCCGTCCGATAGCCGGTTATCCTTTACACTCTGCTGGGACGTATATTCAACCATACACTAGACACCAACACACTTGCGTACTCCTCCGGTCTGGGGTCAGCAGAACGCGAGGCCCTCCGTGACAACACATACAAGAGAGACAAGTGACAAACAGCCATGTCCAAGGCGGGACTGGAACCTGCGACCATTTGGATCGAACCACTGAGTTGGAATACGCTCTTAGCCACCTCCGTCATCCTGATCAGCTGAAAAATACATCTAAAAACTATTTCCCCAATTACAAATGACTTGAAAACATTTTTACATTCACATTTCCAACTGCACGTATTTTTTATGATCTGATCTTACCCATGGAGTGTGGATGAACTTACCTCTTGGGGTGTGGTATTTTTAACTATGCTGCGGGCGTGGTAGTTATTGTATCGGGGTTAGGTACGGCTACCATACCCTTTGGAGGTGGAAAGGGCAAGCCCTGATATAGAGAGATTGTACTAAGAAAGGGCCGCTTTGACAGATACTGCTTGACCACATAACTGCATATTAAGTTCATGTGCTCAGTTCATCAGTGCGTTCATTTGCAGATGAGTTCAAAGCGGGAAAGGTGGCTCAGGGCATCTCCTGATATCACTGCAGAGTCTCTGACCAGGAAGTCCTACGTTCGAGTCCCGACGATGTCAGGATTTTCGACACTAGTTAGATATCTATATTGAATTCAGTCGCTACCTGGACAAGAACTAGCTCTAATCGATATTTTTCCATGGTTTCTCCGATCAACAGCAGGCGACTGCCGGAACAGTACCATAACAAACGAGCCAAAAACCTCGCCCGATCTTTTCTTTCTCTTTCTTGTCCTATCCTCACCCCTTACACACAGATACGATAACATGCACTACACTATCACACATGCCGGAAAACCGGTCGGGGATTTATAACTTGCCCCGGTTGGGGCGGTGCCCTGCTGGTGGGAGATACCTGGTTGAGAAAAGTCATGCTTATCGATGGCAATGTCAACGCCGAATCTCACCAACTAGCGTGGAAAAATAACCGCTACCTCACGAGGAAAAACATGCACTACACTTACGGGGATAATGACTTTAGCAGTTGACGCGCCCGGATTCACTAAAAGACTATCTCTATCTCTTGCAATGCCATCGTTCGAAATTAACTCACTTCCGCGCAGGGGCAGTTGGCGACGCGTCTGGAGCGCGCGCTGGAGTCGCAGGACGAGGCGGGGGTGCACGAGCTGCTGCCGGCCCTGCGCCGCCGCCCGCACTGGTTGGGCATGCGCCTCGGCCGCATGCGCCTCGGGGACTCGCCCCTGCACCTCGCCATCCGATGCTGCCCGCAGCCCATCATCGAGTGAGCGGTTTTTTTGTTTTTTTTCTTTTCTTTTTTTTTTCTGTTCAATTTTCCCCTCGCCAGTATCCCTGGCGAAGCGAGAATTTATTCATAAATATGGGTACAATAATGCTCCAGCATTTCGACTTTTGGAGCTGTGAGGAGGGCTTTGACTTAAATAAACTTTTTTCTTTTTTTTTTGTTCAATTTTCCCCTCGCCAGTATCCCTGGCGAAGCGAGAATTTATTCATAAATATGGGTACAATAATGCTCCAGCATTTCGACTTTTGGAGCTGTGAGGAGGGCTTTGACTTAAATAAACTTTTTTCTTTTTTTTTTTGTTCAATTTTCCCCTCGCCAGTATCCCTGGCGAAGCGAGAATTTATTCATAAATATGGGTACAATAATGCTCCAGCATTTCGACTTTTGGAGCTGTGAGGAGGGCTTTGACTTAAATAAACTTTTTTCTGTTCAATTTTCCCCTCGCCAGTATCCCTGGCGAAGCGAGAATTTATTCATAAATATGGGTACAATAATGCTCCAGCATTTCGACTCTTGGAGCTGTGAGGAGGGCTTTGACTTAAATAAACTTTTTTCTTTTTTTTCTGTTCAATTTTCCCCTCGCCAGTATCCCTGGCGAAGCGAGAATTTATTCATAAATATGGGTACAATAATGCTCCGGCATTTCGACTTTTGGAGCTGTGAGGAGGGCTTTGACTTAAATAAACTTTTTTCTGTTCAATTTTCCCCTCGCCAGTATCCCTGGCGAAGCGAGAATTTATTCATAAATATGGGTACAATAATGCTCCAGCATTTCGACTTTTGGAGCTGTGAGGAGGGCTTTGACTTAAATAAACTTTTTTCTTTTTTTTTTGTTCAATTTTCCCCTCGCCAGTATCCCTGGCGAAGCGAGAATTTATTCATAAATATGGGTACAATAATGCTCCAGCATTTCGACTTTTGGAGCTGTGAGGAGGGCTTTGACTTAAATAAACTTTTTTCTGTTCAATTTTCCCCTCGCCAGTATCCCTGGCGAAGCGAGAATTTATTCATAAATATGGGTACAATAATGCTCCAGCATTTCGACTCTTGGAGCTGTGAGGAGGGCTTTGACTTAAATAAACTTTTTTCTTTTTTTTCTGTTCAATTTTCCCCTCGCCAGTATCCCTGGCGAAGCGAGAATTTATTCATAAATATGGGTACAATAATGCTCCGGCATTTCGACTTTTGGAGCTGTGAGGAGGGCTTTGACTTAAACTAAAACTACAACTATCTTAAAACTATATACATGTCCTCTTTGGGCTATTGCAGTTTAAAAAAAAATTTAATATTGAATTTATACTGAAAAAAGTTCTTGGAAATGTTCTTGCTTCTTATTGTTATATAACATTAACTTTCTCTTTCATACTTAATCTGTATATACAAACACATTCACTCACGCTTTCATACCACTAGCACTTCACTTTACACTTTTCACTGTACACTATTTACATGAATTTTCGCCACGGCGACGACTTTTCTCAAGCGTCGTCTTCGGTACCGGGCGGCCCAGGCCCGGCGGAGCGCGTTTCCGCGCCTCCCACGCGGATTCCGGCATCTCGGAGCGGCGACCGCCTCCCACGCACTATCTGCTCCCCCGCGTCGCACAGTTCAGAGAACTTGTACGGGGAAGTGCGCGGAAGGTGAATGCGACGTGCTTCGGGCCCTTTCTTCAATGGAAGGCCCTGTGCACGCCGCTGTTCGCCGCTGCGCGTGGCTTCTGCGCTGCAGACTCTTCGCTTTGTGTCTTTGCACCAATGAGATGGCCAGAGAAATCTACAGCATCTGACAAAAGGCGCTATATTGCGTTCGACGTTAAGAATCGGGGGGGGGGAGCTCTTGCGCATCGTATGCGACTTCAGCCAATGAGCTTTTCAGACACCAGTTTGCGTCACAGTATTAACGAAAATTGTAAATCCAGCCAGAAACCAAAATTACCACCTCGTTACAAGACAATCAAACAGATTTATGAAGCATTTCTTTTAAATATTGCATCTTGTACGCCTTCGTGTTAGTTTTGGTTGGTTATTGTAGAAAAATGTGAACCACTGTCAACATGTTTTTCAACACTTCTCGCTCTCCATGCAGCATGGCAGCCAGCGTCTGGTCTGGCTTTTCAAACGAAGTGTCCGTGCTGTGGTCACGTGGGTTCATGACGCAAATTGGTGATGCACAGAACGAGCTAAAATCGGTGTACCGGAGGAACTCGCCCATGTATTTCCACAATGTTAAGAATGAAGTACGGAGCCTTATGGGCTTTTCCGGTAAAGAGGCATACCCCTCCCGTTTTAAGATTTCAGAACTGTTTTAAATACGTATTTACATAATTTTTCATAACAATTAAATTAGTAACTTGAATACATTGTACATTTACAACAAATAGTAGTGAATATCAAATTAAATAAACTGAGGTAGTCTAGTATCAAGTTTCTATTTCACTTAAGATCTTTTCGATCGCGTAGCGATCATCGTCAGAGCTGGAAATACATTAGTAGATATAATTATACATTAAACCAAATTGTCTATAAATTAATATATAACAGAAGTGTGCAGTTGCGTAAGCAAACTGGATCGGTCGTACCTTGTAGCTGCTGGGCGGAAAACGAAGTTCTGCGGATTTTTGAAATAGCGGCTCGCTTAAGAAGGCAGGGCGGCGGTCGGGCAAGTGTGGGGGCGGGGCAGGGGAGGGCGCGGCCGAAAGGTCGAGAGGCGCGGCCGTTGGGCCTGGTGTGAGGAGGGCGCGGGTGGTCGGAGGTGGGTGGAGTTAGGGGTGTACACATTGTGCTAATTTTAGCAGAGGTGACGAAAGTTCAGGGATTTGCTGGTTAAGACTAGTATTATTCTGGTTTTTTAGGTTGTTGTGAATGTGAAGGGATTCTAATTTTAATCTGTGCCAGTACCTATTTTCAATTTCTAGGATATGGAAATTAATGAGTTTGTCAAATGTGTGATTGATTTGATTCTGTTATATATTAATTTATAGACAATTTGGTTTAATGTATAATTATATCTACTAATGTATTTCCAGCAGTGACGATGATCGCTACGCGATCGAAAAGATCTTAAGTGAAATAGAAACTTGATACCAGACTACCTCAGTTTATTTAATTTGAATTAATAAGGTATCTACATCACCAACAGTCTAATTAATAAGTAGTGAATATCTTTAGAACTTATTAATTTTTGCAGGAAGGGAAACGTTCAGCTGTTGCATCAGTCACAACCACAGTGCTACGTTTTCTAAGTGTTTCGGTTGCCGTATCATACTGTGCTCATAAAGTCTACACACACACACCAAGGGTACATCTAGTTTTGCCTATGCGTAAATACAAATGTCTTGTGTCTACATCCTTGCGAATAACACTGAAACGAACGAAACTCGTTTCGAGTTGAACTTTTCTTTATTGAATAGAGTATTTTTGAGTTCTGTACAGTTTCATAGAAAAAAATAGATTGTCATTCCGAGATACCTAGATTCTTAATGATGATAGCAATTTAAATTCACTTTTTTCCAGGATCGAGTGAAAAATTTTCTGCAGGAAAAGACTACTAATGGTTTAGGAACGACTTCTTTGCCCGATTAAACAAAAGACGCCCACACCTAAACGGGGAAAATCAGAAAGTAACCACACTCATTGGTATTCGATTAAGCATGTGACGCGCAAGCCCGAACGATTATTGTAGTTTCACTACCCGCACATTTTGTGGAGCTCTTTTGCGAGTTAGGAGTAAGAGTAGTGCCGGGACATGGGTTAGCAACACTAAACTATCAAATCTGTAGTTCGTTTATCGATACAAATAAGTTTTCTATAACTCGGGTGCAAAAAGATCTAGTTTTAAAAAGTTCCCCCCATGCTTTTATTCATCCAGCTATTTATAGTTAAAGGATGGGGAAGAGATTCTGGAGCTCAAGAAAACGTGTGCAGATTCTACTTTTTCTCTACATCACATAGTTTTTTACTGTTCTTTGACGGAAATAAATGTAATCAGATTTTAACTAGAAAGAAACCTGAGCATATCGGGGAATCCTTTGATGGTCGGTTAAGCATGAGATACGCAAGACCCTGCAAGCAGGCCTGGCGAATAATGTGGGTATGGAGGGTAGCTAAAGCCACTCGGAATTTGGGGTGGGAGGAATGTTTCATAACCGTCAAATTCCAGAAATGAACAAAGTTTCTCGGTATTGCGTCGACTCAAAAAGTATTAACTACGTTGTGAGATAAGCTCAACAGTGTTGCGATTTTACATGTTTTCAAAAATTGTTAAATTATCTTATATAAAAAATCAAAACGTAGCGTTGTTTTTGTATTGCGAAAATGAACTGCTGAAGTTACATAAAATAAATGTGATGACAATATAATTATAAACATGACAATTAAAAAAATCTGTTTGTACTTTTCCCTTCATGTACATTTTCGGTGGGAGATGGAGAGGGGAAGGGGGACCCCCATTCTGGCCAACTACCGACTCGGATATTCTTGGCTGTCCGGGATGAGCCGCATCGATGGGGCTGACGTTTCGGCCATCTTGTTGTGGCCTTCCTCAGAGCTATACTACTGAGCAGTATAGCTCTGAAGAAGACCACAACAAGATGGCCGAAACGTCAGCTCCATAGACCAAGATGCGGCTCATCCCGGACAGTCAAGAATCCAATGACTCCGGTACCGGAAGCCTACGAATCCATACCCTCTCGGAGTTAAAACCAATTGCCGACCCTGCCTGCAAGAAAAACGGGAATACCGTATAACCGAGCCCGTGAGCAAGCCGTTCTGCTCTGTCCGTGCGCAGACTGTTGTGCGAGGGCTTCCACCGCCTGCCGGAGGAGCGGGCCGAGTGCCCGGACTGCTGCCAGATGCTGCAGGTAACCAACAATGCGGGCAAGACCTGCCTGCACGTCGCCGCTGAGGTTTGCCGCGCCGCTATCGTTGGTTATCTCCTCAAGCAAGGTAAGGATTTGCTAGTGCACTATTGCATTACGTTCCAGAAATCGTACATATAAAAATCTGCTTGTTCGTATTTTATGCGCTGCCGTACCGTTCATTCGATTACGATCAAACTTTGTCAACTTATTGCTTATCGTATGACACGACTACTATAAAGGAGCTCACAAACTTACACGTCTAACATTCCCACGCAGACACCTGAACTGGGAACCGTTGAGCTAAGACTCGCCTTATCTTATCCAAACTAAACTGGCCGTTCTGCAACTTATAGTGTTGTCCAAAAAAAAAAAAAAAACATTGCGACGCGCTGCGTTTTGGACACACCTTGTAGTCGCGATTGATTATGGTCGTGATGACTTTATACGTGTATGCGGACTCGAGCATCCCTGCAGAAGCTCTACACAACCCGCAACAACCTCAGGTATTAAGGCGACTTTGCTGCATATTCTCCCCCTGCAATTGTGAAATGTTGGCTGGAATTATTACTTAAACGTTATCACGAAGAAGTAAATCAAATTTCCCCTAGAGTGTCATAGAGAATGCATGCCCAAGCTTGATGGAGAAAGTTTTAACAGTAGAATACTAGATAACCATATCCATAACAGGACACAGAACAAACCCGTACTCGCGAGAAAGTCTTTCATCCATTAAAATGTTTGCAGATCGTAGCGTAAAAAATTCTTATTAACAATCACGTGACCAGTAGCATGTGACGTGTAATACAGTGCAAAAAGGAAGCATTGCCGGGTCCACTAGTTTACCCTAAAATGTGCGCGCTCAGGATCTTGGATTATATTTGAAATATTAATTAATTTTGTAAGATAAAGATGAAAATTGCACAGGTTGCACTTCTCTCCATAGTACGTCGCATACAATTTTATCCGTTTTTGACATTAAATAAACAAACAAACAAATAAGGTAGAACTTTGCTAGTGCATCTTTTCATTTCAGTTCCTAACATTCGCGAGAAATAAATACACGTTCAGGATGATCGATCTCTATTAGAAAGACTAATTTCAAGTTGTTAAAAAAATCGAATCTAAAATAGGAGTCAACAACCCAATCATTTTAACTGCCACCCATCCACTTTCATTGCCACCCATATTTCTAATATGCTCCTGAGTGGTATGAGAGCGGCATGTGCCAGGGGCATGTGTGGAGGGCGGTTGGACGGCGCTGATGCTGGCGTGCCAGCGCACGGGGCTGGACGCGTGCCAGTGCGTGAACGTGGACAGTTCCTAACATTCGCGCCAAATATACGTTCGATCTCTATTTGAAAGACTTAATTCAGTTTGTTTTTAAAAAATAGAATCTAAAATGAAAGGCCACAATCCAAACCCACCCACTTTCACTGCCTCCCCATGCTTTGTAATATGACTGGTTTTGAGTAGTATATGAGGGTGGAAGCGCAAGGAGTATGTGTATGTGTGTGTGTGTGTGTGTGTGTGTGTGTGTGTGTGTGTGTGTGTGTGTGTGTGTGTGCACGTGGATGAACACTTGCGGGGACAGGAGGACACTTTCTAACATTCGCGAGAAATATAATCTGATATCTAGTTGAAATACTTCATTCAAAGTTTGTTTGTTTTTATTTCGAATGTAAAATCAAAGGCAACAACCCAAGCCCATCCACATTCACTGCCACCCATATTTTCCAATATGACTGAGCCCGAGTGGCATGTGCCAGGGGCGTGTGTGGACGCGTGCGCGGAGGGCGGGTGGACGGCGCTGATGCTGGCGTGCCGGCGCACGAGGCTGGAGGCGTGCCAGTGCGTGCGCGTGCTGCTGGACGGCGGGGCAGACCCGCTGCTGGCGTCGTCCGCCGGGTGGACGGCGCTGCACGAGGCGTGCCGCGTGGGCTGCGGCGAGTGCGTGCGCGCGCTGCTGGAGAGCCGGCCTGGGGCCGCGGCGGCGGCGGCGCGCGCGCTGGACGGCCGCTCGCCGCTGCACCTGGCCGCGCTGCACGGCCACGAGGACGCGGTGGCGCTGCTGACGGCCGAGGGCGCGGCGGCGGCCGGCGTGGACGAGGCGGACGCGTGCGGCCTCACGCCGCTGCACGAGGCCGTGCGCGGCGGCCACGTGCGCGTGGTGCGCGCGCTCAAGCGGCTGGGCGCGCGACTGCACCGCGCGGACAAGAACGGCTTCAGCTGCCTGCACTTCGCCGCGCTCGCCGGGCGCCCACAGGTACTAATCGCGCACTTTTTCTTGATACTCCACAGCGGGGGGTGCGGGGAGAGGCAGGTTCTGTGTACGTCACGGCAGTGCAGGGCTGTCAACTTCATTGACAGAAAACTTGGCGTAATAACTCGTCTTGGACTAGATAGCTATGAGAAACAACGGAAATTTTTTTTTAATTCTTAAGAAATAATTAATAGTTATAGAAACTATTGAGTGACAAGGAGCACCGAACGCACAGTTTGTTAGAAAGAGAAAGCGAAGACTGAGAAGTCCGAATTGCAAAAGACGAAGGTGGGTAGCACTGCAAACTGAGCCGTAACGTTCCGAGTGAAGCTCATATTTTCTACCGGGCCGTGCTATGCCGGGCTGAGCGAGGACTAGGGAGCTCGAGGATCAAGAAAAAGTGCAAGCATAGTACACCTACTATAGAACGATTTTCCTGAGGAGCCAAAAGGACACTTCGCGAAAACAAGAGAACATCACATGTATTTCAGGGAAGTATCCCTCCGCCGCGACAGCTGTTCGGCTACGCTCCTTCGTAAAGTGCTAATGAGTCCTGTCAAAACATCCCTATGCAGAAGTCTAAGAGTTTCGCTGAGGTATATGCACGAACGCGTGTCCGGGATATATTTAAATTTAATTTCGTATGTGGAAAATCTCTTAACATGCTGTCACAATCAGTAAAAGAAAACTGCCACGAATGTAAATAGGAAGCTCTCAATCGCAGCTCGCCACACAACAGCATAAAGGCCGAAACCACGTGCATCTGTTCGCATCTCGCAAGTATCGGTTTTAAAAAAATCATAATATTTATCGCACAACAAGTAAATTCAATGTAATATATGAAGAAAAAAAGAATTTTTACAGAAGAGCACATAACATTGCACTTCCTAATTTCAATTATTTCTCGTGGCGCACTATATTTTTGCCGGACGAGGACACCACAAAAGGAAGAGTCGAAGCCATTAACAAGTTAGCCAACTGCAAACGAACGAATGCGGGAAAGGAATCCAGTGGGCTCAAGGGCACGACGACCACAGAACCTTCAGTTATGTTGCCAGCACTAGCTGTCACTTTGGCTCATCCTTACGAAAATCGCTCTATACTCGGGCAACTGTTCTTGAACAATGGGTTGAAGAAATGCGGACAGAGTGGCGGTATTAGTTGCAAAGTCTACCACTAGAGTATTTATGGTAATGCCAACCTCTGGAAAATCAAAATCAAAATTGCAATGTGTGTGGCCTGGTCGTCCATTTAGTTAGGCCACAGCAGGGATACTAGATAGAAGTTTTAGGTGCTTCCCTTGAAGGACCTTGACCTGCCTCAGCTATTTCTTTAAATAATGGTAATAAAGCTGAACAGAAGTTCTCGACTATGAAATCAACTAGCTTTGACTAACTTGTTTCGCGCCATTGATGTTTTAATACTTGGAATGTTGTCATTAGGGGTCGCTGCGAGCTTTTGCCTTCAACTGTTTATTGCTGAAGGGAGGGGGAAGCAAGGTCATCGTTCAAGAAAAGTTGCGCGAGTAGTACATTCATGCATGAAACCCCGTGTGGTCTACAACACCACAACACTTCGCTTCATCAGGGGGACAAGTCCCCAGAGTAAGCACTTTGGCCTCTTTGTGCTCTAATCCGCACCTCCCACCGGTGCGCTAGCACCGCCGACAGGCTGATGACCGGGGACAACCGGAACCCAGTTTGCCGTCGCGGCAACCTCCCCGTACAATGCCTGGGTAGGGGCCGCTCTCCCAGCTCAGAGCTCCTAGCTATACAGGCTAGTACCGGAATCTCGACAATGCGCCGGGAACAAGTTCCGTCCTCTTTGCCCAGAGAACCGGGCCACTGCCACGACGAAACCGAGAGCCTAACTGAGGGGGTCTGAACTAAAGCGACTCGGAGTCCTCATCTCGTCTCCCCAATGCTTACCGTCAGCTCGCGATATGGGTAACGCCAGTACCGGAGCACTGAGGGGTGGTTACTAGATTTCCCGCCGGACTTTAAAGTGGGATCCGGAGAACTCCAAAAAGCATCCTTTGCCCATCCTCCTGCTCCAAGGTCGACGTGCCATAAGCCCAACTAGTGAGTGGCCAGTCGAACCCGGTCACCAGGAGCTTAGCATCGCCTTCTCACTGCCTGCACATTCAAGCTAACGACGTGAGTGGCGCCGCGAGACTCAGGGTCCGGGTGGTCGTCTACGACACTCCCCCAGAGATCACGACAACCTAAGCCATCGTGACCTCCCCCTGCAGGGTCCACCTAAAGTACGGGCGACTGTGACAGTTCTCTCACCACGTGCTGTGGTCCATCATGTGACCTGGTCCGAAGCAATCAGCTTGCGAGGATTAGTTTTCTTTCTCACAGCCAACGTTCAGCGTTGCTACTTATCTGACTCACACGAAGTCGTGGAGGCGATAAGATTCGGCTTTGGCTAAAGTTATGAACATGATGTCAAGACGTGTCATAGCCTATCAGTAAGCGTTAATGTTTTGAGATTTAATTTATCTGTGATGTAAGTAGTGCCATGTGCGTAGTAATGCGTAGCAACACCGCATCCAACTGTCAGTGTCGCTTATACGCTACCGGTCCTATACCCACGCATCTGGGCTGGCCACGAAATGAACCGCTGATGACATGATTGATTGTTAGTGATTGCTGGCGCTTCAACTGCTAAGGCCATTAGTTCCGTATGTGTAGTGCAAAGTCACCGTGGTCTCCCCCCGATAGATGGTTAGATCCGACGCCGACCTACCGTTGGCTAGAGGTTTCCCACACGGTATCTCCTAACCGGGCACTGTCCCAGCCGTGACAAGCTCTATAAAAAAGGTATGTAGTTCCATGTAAGAAAGACCCTAAAAATTCAACATGGTGGAGTTTCGGCACCGCCAACCCCATCGAAATGAAACGCGAAACTGCATTGAGGATACCGACGCGGCGTGTTTAAATGTACGTAGTGTCCAAAATGTCGATTTGTTGAGATCATTTTATTAATGTTGTTTTATGACTTATAAATTGTAACGGACATACGGTACCATAATTTAATATATAATTTACACATGAAACTAAAATTTTCGTAATCTTGTTTAAGATGAAATAGTAGACTCTTATTTTATAATCAAACTAATATAAATGTCATCCGAGAATTTATGGAATAAAGATTAAACCTTATTTTCTTACGCTCCCGCCTTGTCTCTGGTGATGTATGGCAGAGTAGTGCTTGTGTTTGTAAGGGATGAGGATAGGACAAGGCAGAGGAAGGAAAAATCGTGCGCGATCCTTTGCCCTTTTCTTAGGGTTCTGCTCCGGCATTCGCCTGGTATTGGTCGCAGAAACCAAAAACTTCGCAGAAAGTGCTGAAATATGCAGTAACCTTCAGATAAGCGAAATATTCTTAGAAATCATTAACAAATAATACATGCATTTGCATACACATTCGGGCTCAATTGGTAACAAATACTATAAATTAAAGACATACTTCTTTAAAAACTGCTAGTTTTTCCTCGGTTCCAATGGACCTTATGTATTTACCCCATCTTCGTATATCATTTTTGATCAGATCATGCACTTCTTTGAACAGATCTCTGTTTAAACGAAAATAGTTCTGAAATTTGTCATCATCAAATTCCTTACAGTAAAATCTCCAATGTTTCTCTTTTCTTCATGAAATCACTTCGTTCTCCTTTTTGTTTCAAAAGAACGCCGTAACATAACGTTTCTAACTCGCATTCGCTTTCGGAATCCGATTCAGAACTTAAATCCACTAACATCGCGGCAATACTCCACATCTTAGTCGGCGCTCGTACCGGAGTGACTTGCGTAGTGAGAGAAAAACTGCGGCCACCTTGCAGTGTTTGCCGTTGTGACTCACTCTGCTGTGAGGAATTCGGAGTTCGTGGCGTCACGAACGGACGTCACGGACCAGACCGGGAGAGGTGGCTCAGGGCATCAACTGATGTCACTGCAGTCTCTCTGGCCAGGAGGCCCTAGGTGTGTGTGTGTGTGTGCGAGGCCCTAGTGAAAACCCCGCTAGCCGACGGTAGGTAGGCGCCGAATCTCACCATCCAGCGGGGGAAGATCGCCGTCACTCCCACGCAAAACACATACACCATACTTACGGGACTAATGACCTTAGCAGTAGATGCGCCCGGAATCACTAATGAATCGATCTCAAATCCAGGGCCCGCGAATGCAGGACACCAGGCGAATGCCAGGGCAGTACCCTACCAAACGGGCCACGGAGCGCGCGCGATCTTTCCTTCCTCTTCCTTGTCCTATCCTCTTACACACACTTACACTAACATACACTACACTACCAGATATTACGGGAGACCGGTCGGGAGCTTAGAGCTTGACTCGGCTGGGGTGGTGCCCCGCTGGAGGGAGAGTCCTGGTTAGGGGGAAGCCCCACTAGCCGACGGTAGGTCGGCGCCGGATCTCGCCTTCCAGCGGGGGATGATCACCGCCATCTCCCGAGAAATAACATGCACTACACCCACGGGACTAATGACCAAAGCAGTTGACGCGCCCGGAAACACGAAAAAATCAATCAGGGCCCGCGCGCGTGTGTGCGTGCAGGTGTTGGAGTTCCTGCTGGTGGAGTGCCGCATGTTCGTGGACGCGCCGTCCAAGGTGGAGCGGCTGACGGCGCTGCAGTGCGCGGTGCGCGCGGGCAACGTGGACTGCGTGCGCACGCTGCTGTCCTTCGGCGCAGACCCGCGACGCTGCGACGCCCGCGGCCGCACAGGTCTCTAACTATGCCCTGCTCTCAGAGTTGCCAGCAATGTTCATTAGGGTGTCCTTTTTTTTAATTTGTTGCGTCTACAAATTTACGCAACGTGTCTCCAAGCCCCTTAGGGGGCGTTGAGCGCTTTGCGGTGGGGAGTAATCCTCCATTACCTATAAGTCATGTCACGTCACGTCGCAGTCAGTTATCAAAGAGGACCGCCAGGTAGCATCTTCGCGTACGCGCCTCCTGCTACGCGCTCCTGCGTCACTACCCAGCGGCCAGAATTGGGAAGGAATAAGGATAGGGGTAGGGTTTAGGACACTAAACAGGGGTTGGACTAGCCCTTGTGAAGCAGCGAAACTCGTTTTGTGTGAACAAATTTCACATGAGATTCGACGAGAATCGAACCCGGATCTCAGTTGTGAAAGGCTAGCGACTTCGCTATGCGTCACGAGCGAGCTTTATTGGCAGACTTCAAGTTTGTTCCAATGATGTCAAAACATGCATATACACAATTTTGTTGAGATCGGAGCATTCTAACCCGTGCCGACTTGATCGCAAACTCGCATAACGGACATGCCACCTCACCGCTGACTCAGCCCCGAGGCTAACAGTACAAGAATTTTAAAATACCGTGTCACACCTGTTTGCAGGTCGCCAATCTAACATAATGTCTTATGTTAGTGTCATAGGCAGAGCCGAGGACCTTGTGTTTTCAATAGGAAACAATATGAATTATTAATGTTAAACACCAAATAACTGGACAGAATTTACCATCAAATAAACAAGTGATTGAAATTTTAGTCGATAACATACGGGAGGTAAAATCAGTAGTTAGTGCAATGTTAAACTTGTGGTTCGTGAATGCGTGATATTTTAGGATAAAGAAAGAATTCCGACAAGAGCTAAGAGCAAAGAATTCCGACAAGAGCATTGTTCGCAAAATATTTATTAGCTTGTATTCGGAGTGGAGAAAATTACAAAAAACCGCAAACAAGTGTGAAGATCTTCTTAAGCATCTTGAAGAGGAGTTAAGAAATAATTTGAACAATCTATTTGATATTGCAGATCCGCATACTTTACAAATGATTACTTTCGAAGAAGACAGGATGTTTTTACTTCGGCCGAGAGAGCTAGGACGTAAAAGTTATCTTACACGAGTAGACCAAAATCTCGTGGATACAGAGAAAATGAAAGAGAAAAAACCGTGTGAAGCGTCCATATCTTCTGCTGTACCTCCTTCATCGTCTGAAGATTGAAATAACGAACTTCCTAAGTTCAGATGAAATCAACGTTGGTGAATTTTCGAGAGTACATCAATACAGAAAGCTGGAAGGTGTGTCACCAACAATTTCATTACCCCTAAACTAATGGTTTCGATAGGTATCAGCTGGTAAGAGATTCTGTATACATCCTTCAGCAGAAGCACTTGATCACATTACCCGAAGAACTCTCTCTTAATAAATCTTCTGTTCTTCGAATCAGACTCAAGAAGAGAAGATAACGATAAGAAACAATTAAATCGACTTTTAAGAGTAATTTATCTGAAATTCTTACTGTTCATTGGGACAGTAAACTGTTGCCTGCATGAAATATCAGGGATCCAAAAGAAGAAAGACTTTCAATTGTTACATTGGGGACAGTCAGCAACTCATCGTTTTCCAAAATTGCGGAAATCTTCTGGAAAAAAGCACACTACCGCTGTTTGGAACGTGTTAACGCACTGGGGTAACGAAGACAATGTACAAATTCTTTGCTGAGACATTTCTGCATCAGACACTTGACGTTTTAAAGGAGCATGTATTTTCTTGAAGAATATTTCGGCAGGGAATTGTTCTTTCCGTGCCGTCATCACATATACGTACTTATTTTACAATGTGTGTTTGAATGTAAAATACGTTATGTAATCCTTAAAAATGTATTTCTGTTGATTGTAACTGTTTATATCAATCCGTTGCTTCAGTGCAGTATAGCTGTAAAAGCTCCTTATCAAGGTATCTGCTTTTTAAAAGTTCTAAAATCACATGAAAGGATAATTTCACAAATTCAAAAGCAGTTCTAAAAACTTCAGACACAATATTTAGTATTTATTAGAAGAATTGTCTGGCGGATCACTCTTTGAAGATGTTGTAGACGTACAAATCAAAATGATAGCAAATTTAGCCAGAGAGGATCTACACATAGAAGAGTGATATATTCATTGGTGTGGAGAATTTGGATGGAGAATATTATGGTAAGCGCAATTGTTTCCCAATGACTTGAATTCTTGAATTATTAATTCGTTAATATACAATAATCTCCTAATTCAATTTAATCTTCATTTTATTGCAAACAATAGCCGTCTTTGTGTCAACGAAAAGCAGATATCTGACCTCTTGCTTGAAGATGGATACTAGTTTTATTCAAGAATGGCCTTCGGCCTGGAAAAGCAATTCTTCATATTTAGAAGCTCAAAGGTTATTTATAATGTTAAAATCTGAAAATGGCTGTACTGAAAGGGCTGTTAAATTAATGCAATATTTCAATGCGCTACTGACTGTGGATGAGCGAAAGTAATTTGTGTTGTGTTGTTCAAGAACATAGTTCACAATACCCTCATTGCAAGAAAGGAACACTGAAAATAGTACCCACAAGAAAAATAAAGACCATAACTCAGTCTAAAGAGTGAAAATGAATTAAATTGTAATATAAAAATATATTAAACGCATATCAGTAGTTTTTCACTGACTTAACACAACAAAATCAATTATTCCTAACATTCAAATTTCGCGCTCAAGTCGACACGGGTTAATATAAGTCTATTGAAACGAAATTTTATTTTTGAGTATATTTGACCCAATGGAAAATATTTAGGGGGTGAACCCAAAAACAATTAGGGTACTACTCCGGCATTCGCCTGGTATTGATCGGAGAAACCACGGAAAACTACCGATCAGAGCAGCCGGCCGCTAGAATGCTCCTCCAGACAGCGACTGAATTCGACCTAGCAGAAAAACTAGTGTCGAAATTCCTGCCGCCGTCAGGACTCGAACCTAGGACCTCCCGGTGAGAGGCGCTGCAGTGATATCAGTTGATACACTGAGTTACCGCTCCCGGTTTTTTCAGTCAAAATCAATTATTTTTGGATCTTTTCCGAGTTACTGGGACTTTAATAAAACCTCAGACGCCTCTCAAAAGGTCCCAGGCTGAACGGTTTCTTTCAATTTCTGCGCGCATTAGAAAATAAATAATATATATGTTTGAGAATAGTACATTTATTATTAATGTATTATATTAATAATATAATAAAATCTCTCTCGAGTCGCTGTCAATTTCTAACGGATCTTTTAATTTTTAGGGTTTTTTACATGAAGCCCCTAGAACCCCTTTTCAAAATTTCCTCAAAAATAGCTTAATTTTTTTCTTCTTTTTTTGTAATACAGTATATGGACATTTAATAAATTTGGCAATTTTACATGTGAATATTTGGTAATTAATATTTTATTTAGATATTTTAACCATTAACGGTTTAAATAATAAGAAAAGTGACACATCTAAAAAATTGTCGTATTTTAATTTGGTGAAGAAACATATGTAGAAAATTATATATTTTTACCAGTTAAAATTTAGTTAAGATAAATCGCAAAACTTTCGACGTATGCGTAGACTTTGTTTGGTCGTGGAATAAACGACTCCGATCAGAATAAAACAGTTCACCTGAGAAATGCCAATATTTGAGATGTCTCACTTTTCTTGGACAACGACGATTGATTATATTGTATATTGATTTTTTCTCTCAGCTCAAGACTTTTTCTCTGGCTTGAACAACGAAGAAATCGAGACTTTGTTGTCAGAGGGACAAACGACAATGTGGCAGCCAGAGAATATAGAGGCCGCCCCAATGCATTTCCTTGACAGCGGAGGCGAAATTTCCTCGTGAATAGTCTCATAACTAACGACTAATAAATGTTGAATACAGTTTTTTGTTGTTTGAGTAGCAGATGTTTAGAGAACCATAAAGATGTGTTACCAAAAAAGAGTTTTCTTATTTCTCAAAGCTGTATAATGGCTCTTTGTAATACATTGTCTCGCCAAAAAATAATGTTATAAAAGTTATTATCCAATTCAAACTTATCGTAATGGATGACGCTCTTGCATATCCAGCACATTGTATTCCTACTTCACAAAAATGGTCTTAAACCCATTTCTTTTCCGACTACCTACCAAATCAAACCAAGTTCCTAGAGTCCATATCTTTTCTAAAGACGCAGTATATTTCAAAACAATGCCAATGCCAATGTTTTCTCCAGAGCACTAAAGTTCAACCCATTAGCCATGTACGCGGTGTATGGGCACCCTTCCAAGATTGAAAGGATATCGCGAGAAACCTATCACGCAACCTTATTACCTCTGAGTCCGCGCAGGAGAGAGGGAATACAGCCCCGAATCACAGCACAAGTGACCGAAGGTTCTGGAAGGATTTACCGTTCAAATCACCATGCGATCCCGACAGAATAGGGAGTTTTTGCCCAGGCCAACTACTCCTTTGGTGAGAAGCGAGCACTAGCCTAACAAATTGTACATTGCGCTCTCCGCCATATTGTTGGCAAATGTGGGAGCGGTCATTTAAAACTGTGTGTCTTAACGCTGTTTTCACGGTATATTACGGATTCAAAACTTCGAAAATCACATTGTTATTGTTCCTATACCCCATGATAAATAAATTACGAAAAATGTAAATGAGTTTTAAAAATAACGTGATTGGAAATAGCTCGAATCGTTTGACTTTCAATAGATGCCATTTCGGCCCATATTGAATAAATGTTACATTATTATTTTTATGCCGAAGCAATTATAATTCCTAATATTTCTGTAGAAAAAGGGAACAGAAAAAACAACTTAAGTTTCAACAACACTTATAATGAGCTAGTAAACCACAAAATGCTTTTACGTAGGTACTGTGAATTCTGTGCAAACACACACACACACACACACACACACATACACACACACACACACACACACACACACACATCGCACCAGCGAGTAAACTTTTAAAACAATTAGCACTCTTTCCAGTTAACAGATCAATTGTACAAAATAAACATGATTCCAAAAGAAATTTCAGCGAAGATAATTTCATCATTCTTGAATCGTTTTGTTGCCCTCCGTAGCTAATGCAGTTTCTTTTTCTGAAGGAGAAATTCATATTATTCTTTAAAGTGAAAATTATTTAAGTGAAGATTGGCACGCAAAAATCATCATTCTCAAGAATGCTATGAAATGAACAAAACTCATGTAATCTATCTTCTAACTTTTACTTTCTAGTATACGTACGTATATACGGAGTAGTATACGTAGTATAGAGAAAGTTATGTAATGCTGCGGCAAAAAAACTGTAATTTTTGGGCAGAAAAAACTCGTACTGTAGGGCCCGCAGAAAAGATGGATAAATTATGTTCTAAAATGTAGTAAATTACGCCCTTTAACACGTTATGTAGTCATATTTTTAATAATACGAACAAGTTTTCGAACTAATATAATACTTTGAGTATATAACGAATATATTTTCTTACTCCTTATGCAGGTATTCTAGGACCAAGTAAAAGAATGAGTTTCAATTAGATGAAAAATGCTCATGTTACTAAATAAAATAAGTTTTGGTTGTATCATTTGGGTTATTGAAAGTTGCTTCTTGTAACCCTAATGCTTCTTTATATTGGCCTTGAGGTCACAGAACTAGGAAGCTCTCTAATATTTTTATTGATGCGTAAATAATAATTTTTGAATAGTAAAATAAAAGGACTTCAAAGAACTCATTTACATGGGAAATACCCACAACTCTCGTCGCGTGCGAACACAACACGCCTGTCTGCACCTGCCAGGAAACTAGTTGCCTACAATATGGCAGCCTTCAATTTGTAACGCTACACTAACGCTACATGTGCATCTAGGTAATAATATTCAATATCTTTGGTTTTTGCACGCCTTAGTGGGCAGCAATCGACTGCAATCTCGATCTTCTGTGCATGCACAGATGCACAAAGTGAAGCGAAACTTGAACTGCGCATGCATAAAATATCGATAGGCTTTCGATTGCCTTAACGTTCGAGTGTGTAAAAATTTCCTAATGATCTCGAGTCTTATCACGCCAATATATCGCAAAGAAGGGATCATGACGGCGGGCGTCTTGGAATAAACCGCGCTATTGTACAAGATTACAATTGAGGATTGTTGCTTATTCTACTATATGAGTGACAAAATTTACTCAAGGCTAAATTACGACTGAACTTGATAAATGCTCGTCAGACAACTCGGATGTTGCGATTGTCTCATATGTCAATACACATAAATAAACTTGACAGGTCTGACTGTGATTTTCGGATTTCAGCTTTTAAATATTTTTTAAACTTGTATGCGATTACTAAAACTAATCTCACGTGAAATCAAATTTGCCTATCTGTCCGTCAATATAAAATTAACTCAAAACTACTGAATCTACACGTTCAACACGAAATTTAAATACATTACAAATACTATCAATGGGATCAGCTTAGTTTTTGTTTTACCTTTTGATATGTTGTTCGGAAGTTACACTTGTTTTAACCCCACATCCCCCATCTTCCTCTGCTCCAGGCAATTGGCGTGAAACTTGCAGTGTCCGGGCAGTTTTCAAGGAACCTGAATCATTCAATGCTGGGTGTTGTGGGGTACATGGTCTGACCCAGGTCCCCTGGCTGAGGTTACAGAAAGCTATCAAAATAGCTGCATTGCCAGTGAGCGGTATCTCTTCATGTTGGCAGTGGTGCACTTTACCTTTCCCACGATTCCGTCTAGCCCCTAACAATTTTTTAAATATAATCGTAATAATATGAATAATGACATCTAAGGATACTATGAAATTAACAGCATACCCAGTCGGGTCAAAACACACCTCACGTGTGCAGGTGGACCGGAAGAGCTCTAACGTACCGGAAAGATCGACACATGGATCCAGACGATTATTTTGGAGGGGGCCATCATAGATTTTTGTTAAATAATAAACATTTGTTATTATATTGTATACTATTTGTGTAGTGTATATATACACAATACAATATTTTTTAAATAATTACATAATTCTGATATAAATAAATAGTTAAATCACTTTTGTCAATTAAACGAAGGTAACAAACAAAAACTGGGGAATGCTATGGCCCCCTGGATCCGCCACTGCCGATATACGTAGGTTACTTGAACTCACGTAGGATTATGGTGTTATCTCCCTTTCGTTTCAGAATTAAATTTGTAGAGGATTCGTAAATAATTCTGAAAATACGCCTTCTTTTAGCTCCAGACAAATACATCAGGGTTGTTTTATGCCATTTATAATTATTACACTTTTAACAAGCAAAATGGAATGTTTTTACGAAGTCGACGGTATCTTTTTAATACCCGGGACCACGGCCTCAGAAGGACTTATTCAATAAATTTATGGAAAAAGTTACGAAAGCCCCATTTCTTATGATATCTATATTTTCGAAAATTGTAAAAGTTTAAAATTTTTTGACGTAACTAATACAATATTGATGATAGAGATGTTTTCCTTTGATGAAATGTGTTCTTGAAAATTAGATCTTTAAATAAGATCATGTACGATTTTTGAAAGTGTGTGTAATATTCTCTTAATTTTTCCGAGTTTCTTGGTGTACAAAGATAAGAAATAGAACAAAAAAAAATTAAAGAAATGTTTGTATAAGCAAAAACAAGAAAACTGCCAGTTTCGTTTAGTTTGTGTATTTATTTCAGTGTCATTCCCTTTTTTCAGTTTTTACAAAATTACTGTCAATTTATTTCATTTAGTAATTCAAATTAGTTTTGCGATAATAAAATAAAATAATTAAAAATTCTGGTTTGGTTCTGCTATGGTGAGCGAGCCAGCTTCATGGACCTCGAAAAGTGGACTCAATATAGTACTCATTGAAGTTGACCACCCTTTTACTTGCCCGATCGTTCCCCAAGCATGTTTGTTTCTGTAGTCGCATAAGGGGGAGTGTCGCACGCACGTGTGGAGGGCGCACGGTGACTTCTCTAATTGAAACATAGTGGAACTCCATCATGACGACATGGAAGATGAAATTCCATCATCCAATCAAAAGCTCCAATATAAAAAAATGTAAGTCATAATAGAGCTTACAATTGGATGAAAGATACCCCCTTTCCGTACAGCTTGTGACTTTTCTGTGCCACTATATTTAAATTGGAGTGTATTGACTCCTTCACGTGGGCATTCTATACACGAAGTCATGCGCTGTGTATGTGGAACATGCGGAAAAGGTAAGCAATTCGTGTATTTTCTTAACTGAAATGTTATATGATGTTTTTAGTTTCAAAACAATGTTCACAAACATTTATATAAAAAGTAATGGTGCTAATATAATTATTTGTCAGTATGTATGCTAATTTAAAATACTTGTCTGCAGCGTAGTTTGAGGTTATGGGGCGTAAAGGGCACACTAAGAAACGTGGGAAAGGTGGAAAATCCCGCAAAAGGAAAAGACGGGACGATTCTCAAGCTGTACCCCGACAGGGCGAGGCCAGAATTCAAGCCAAGAAGCCGAAGTTGACCCCTCAGGAGCAGGACTCGAGCAGCGACAGCGGTGAGGAAGCTGATCCCTTCACCAGTTTACTGTCCACTTTCAACGCCGCTGCGCGGACAGACAATGTTGTTGAAACCGATGAATCTGAACCCAGTGACTCTGAAGTTGAGGGCAGTGAAGGTGACAGAGAGGTTTCTGTGTATGATCAGGACGATAATTTTGTTGAGGAAGACGATGAGGTAAATGAGAGTGAAGGTGATGATGGTGATGAAAACGACGATGCAGGTGACAATAATGATAAAGACGAGGATGACTTTGATGTTTTTGAAAATCAAGATGAGGCAGTGGATGATGTTTTAGCAAATGATCCATTCGTTAAGCATTTGTTGTATGATCTGGATGAAGATTTATTAGAAGTAATTCAATCACCCCAACCTTCCTATCAAGTAGTGCAAGAAATTTGGCCTGCACTTGACTCAATAAAATTCTATTTACCAGATGTCAAGAAGCAAGCAGTTATAAAAAAAAACAAAGTGTCTGTTGTAGACAATACCGTATTTGCACCCCATGGAAATGTACCTTCCAGAATCACGTACGTAGATTTAGCAAAGCTTCATGTTAAGTCTCAATTGCATAGTAATTTAGCCAATGCAAATGTGGAAAACATTGGAGAAGAAAAAGAAGTGCTGATTACACCACTACAAAAAGAAATCTTCACTATTGTTAATAATTATCAAGATTTGTTCTATCCATCAAGAACATTAGAAAATGGTGAAGAAATACGTTTCATATACACTCTTCATTCTGTAAACCATATCTTGAAAACAAGGACCAAAATTGTGAATCATAATATTAAACTTCAAAGTAAGGATGATGTGCCAGATGAATATCGTGATCAGGGCTTAGTGCGTCCAAAAGTTTTAATTTTGGTACCTTTCAAAGATTCAGCATATCGCATTATTAAAATGATCATAGCCCTTTTGCATCCTAATGACAAAGGTCATGTGATTAACAAAGCAAGATTCACAGAAGAATTTACAGGGGGTGAAATTGCAATGCCTTTTAAAAATCCACGACCAGAAGATTATGAAAAAACTTTTTCAGGGAATGCTGACGATAACTTTAAAATAGGATTGGCAATAACAAGAAAAAGTCTTAAGCTTTACGTTGACTTTTATTCAGCTGACATAATTATTGCATCACCTCTTGGCTTGAGAGTAATTATTGGTGCAGAAGGTGAAGCAAACAGAGATTATGACTTCTTAGCATCTATTGAAGTGTTGATAATGGATCAGACTGAAATCTTCCTCATGCAGAATTGGGAGCATGTTTTGCACATAATGAATCATATACATCTACAACCTAAGGAATCACATGATACAGATTTTGCTCGTGTTCGATCATGGGCTATTAACGGATGGACACGCTTTTACAGGCAGACCCTTTTGTTTTCATCCCTCATGTTGCCTGAAATAAATTCACTTTTCAATAAAAAGTGTCACAATTTTGCTGGTAAAGCTCGTATTGAGAAGTTTTATGCGAAGGGTTCTGTGTGTCAAATAGTTCTCCAATTGTCTCAGGTATTTCACCGTTTTACTGCAATAAGTGGCCAAACTACTATAGATGCAAGATTTGAATTCTTTACCAAAAAAATTCTTCCACAATTTACAGATTCAAACACAAATAGTGTACTGATATACACGCCATCATATTTTGATTACGTGCGAATTAGAAATTATTTTAAAAGAGAGGAAATAAGCTTTGTGCAGATATGTGAATATTCTAAAGATGGAAAAATTGCCAGAGCTCGGGATCATTTTTTCCGTAGTGAAGCCCAATTTCTGTTGTATAGTGAAAGAGCTCATTTCTTTAGGCGATTTCGAATTAAAGGTATAAGACATCTTATCTTTTATCAACCTCCCACCATACCGCATTTCTACAGTGAATTTTGTAACTTTATGGCTGACTGTAATCAGAGCCGCAAATTGGCCTGTGATAGTGCTAAAAGTGTAACAGTTATGTATGCAAAATCTGATGGATTACAACTGGCTGCAATTGTTGGCACAGAAAGAGCTGCACGAATGCTTTCATCTGATCGTGATGTTCACATGTTTGTTAGTGGAGATTGATTGTACAAATATTAGAAATATGTGTAACTATAAAGAATTCAGTACTGCTTAAGTTGAGGTGTTATTACTTCAGCTTTGGATGAATCCAATGCTAATGAAGTGTGAATGATAATATCACTTTAGCATGATGATGTGTGAATCTGTATTATTTAATCTTATTGTGCATAAAAATGAATATTTTTTAGATCTCATCAAAGTATAAATTCAGCAACACATTTAACCCTACTCATTCAACACTTTAAATTGCTCACACCAATCTGTTTTAGGCCATTGAAGAGCATGGTGGGTGAGTGTGAAGTTGTTTGATAGCTGAGAGAATGTGCGATATGATATAAAGGTACAGTGGTGCAGCCAAGATTTTTCTATATTGGATGGGGATGGAGGATAGTGTGTAGTTTCTAGTAGTTGACATGATATTTTCTGATAAAGAATATATCATGTATGCTGGTTTGAAAATATATTTTTGTTTGTTTGAATTATGGTTATTTATAATGTATTCAATTGAAATATTAAATCACAAATATAGTTTTAATAATTTCATTACTACATGAAATTATTAAAACTATATTTGTGAATATGTTTCATCAGCTGCTTGTGGGGGTGAAACCTCCCCTTGATTGTGCATTAAAGATTTATTAATGCTCTGAAGAAGATTTAATAAATAACTAAAATATTAATAAATGGCAAAGAAATGGTGTTTTGTTCCAAACTGTCAAGAACAATTCTTTCCCAAATCCCTAAACATGTGAAAAAATTTCCATTGTTCATCTTTCAATATTATCTGGGTTACAGATAATTGGTCAGCTCAGATGTTACTAGAAATAGTAGTCTTTTTATTTACTTTTTAAGAAGCCTCCACCCAACTTACCAATAACAGGAACATTTGCACCATTCTCATAAAAAGATTGATGAAACATTAGAAATTATTTGAAACATTGTCAATGATAAAAGTATTTTAATATTCCAAGATATTAATTTAACTATACATTTTTTTTTGTTGAATATGATAATTTATTCTCATACTAATTCTCATGT
The DNA here is from genome assembly GCA_011170035.1 of Teleogryllus occipitalis. Classification (NCBI taxonomy): domain Eukaryota; kingdom Metazoa; phylum Arthropoda; class Insecta; order Orthoptera; family Gryllidae; genus Teleogryllus; species Teleogryllus occipitalis. Next base: position 141,855 of record BLKR01001307.1, on the reverse strand, counting down.
CCATAGCTTCATTTCCATAAAGGTAATCCTTATTTTCAAACCTTTTTTATTCCTGGAAAATCGGTGAACTCACCACTTACAATACACAATGTGAATCAAACAAAGTTAAGAGTCTCAATGCAATGTCAGTGTTCTCATTTGTTTTAATCAATAAAATGACTTCTTTTTAACCTTCAGCTGATTTTTGGCTGGTAACCTTCAGCTGATATCCTTTTCATACCTACTACTTAACCAGGAAACTTCCGGCTTTTCATCCTTCAAAATAATTAGTTCAACTCTTTCACAAATTGACCACTGTAAAATTAAACTCTAATAATAAGTTATGAATTCAAAATACTATTAAAAAATAAGATTTAAAAAAATTAATTTTAATAAAAATATTAATCAAATGGCTGATTTGCACAGAACCCCTCCAATGTAAATGGAATCTTCATCATCAAGTTCTACTTAGCCATTGGTGGTATTTTACTTTAATTAACAATAAAATACACATATTTTATTGTAAGTCTTGTTACATACCCAAAGAAATTAAGTACTTCAGCAATAACAAGCCCCATGTTACTTGTATAATATGTAGATTTTGGTCTGTGTTTCTTATCTTGTTATTGTCCCATGCCTCTCATCCCATAGCAATTGTTATATAAAAAACTCGCTATATATGTATATGCACACAGCAAGTTTTTTTACGGCTGACGCTGCATCTCGCTTCCCAATCTCCACTTTTCTCTGTGCTTCCAATCTCCCTCCTGTAGTCCTCTGGCAGCCATAGTGTCTTGTACACCTTGGGCCCAGATTCGTAGTGGTCGACTCCGTTTCCTTCGGGAGGAATTCATTTCCATATTAATTTAGGCCATCTAAACTCCATTCTTTCTGCATGACCGTACCAGAGGAGGCGTTTGGTTTCAGTTTGGTCAATAATATTTCTTTTGACGCCCATAATATCCCTTATTTTCTCATTTCATACGTGTTCCAGTTTGGAAGTGCCACTGCTTCTTCTCCAAAAATCTATTTCAAGTGCAAGAAGTCTGTCTTGTTCTCTTTTATTCAGTTCCCACACTTCTGCACCATAGGTAGTGATACTTTCAATCCCCGAAGAGTAAATAATATGCTTTGTTCTTTTTGTTATTTTATCGTTCCACAGAATGGAGTTTAGTTGCTGTATCGCTCTTTTACCTTGTCCAATTTTATTATTAACGTCATCACTGCTTTTACCATTAGATGATACAGTGACCCCTAAATATTTACAAGTTTTACAACCTTTAATTTTTTCAATATCTATATCTTCCATCTTGTCATCTCCCACTTTCAGATACTCAATTTTAGACATATTAATCTTTAGGCCCCATTTCTCATATTCCTCTTTCAACTTACGGAGCATATAACTCAAGACACCCATATCACTGGCCACGATGACCTGATTGGCTTTCTCTAAATAGATCTTAAAAGTGTTGGTGCCATAGTACATCCCTGTCGAATGCCCTTTGTAACCAGGAATTCTGAGGAAACTTTATTGCCTATTTTGACCATGCTCATACAGTTGCTGTAAAATTCTTTTACGGAATTAACATATGTAATCGACACTCCATTCTTATATAAACTGGTCCACAACTTGTGAATGAATACTTGTGAACGCGGAAGCCTACAACTTCTCTGGTCCACAACTTGTTTTGTGGAACAGTGTCGTAAGCCTTGTGTTGATCTACAAAAGCTAGATGAGTTGTTAAACCTCTACAAACTTTTTTCAGTCAGGTTTCGTAATGTAAATATCCCATCTATACATGAGCGTCTTGGTCTAAATCCATTTTGCTCTTCAGAATCCTTCACTTCCCTCTCTATTCTTTCTTTCAAGATACGGCCATAATGATGACATGACACTGATTCCACGATAGTTGGAACAGTCTTTCCTATTACCTTTCTTTTATAGAGAAGTGATTATTGCAGTTTTCCACTCTCCAGGTTTGATATCCCCTTTCAGACACTTATCATATGTCTTGACCAGGATGTCATAGAGTATAACTGGTGTGTAATATATTAATTCGTTATATATATATTACAAGGATCGGGTGCTCGACCATTCTTACTTAATTTTACAGCTCTGATTACTTCTTGAGTCGTTACCGGTGGGATGTGTAAATTTTCTTCATTTGTACTCTTCTCATTTACTATGTCCTGCAACAAATTGGGTCTATCTTCCATAAGCAGTGCTTTATAATATTCCCTTCACTCTTCCATGCTTATTGGACTAATTCCTGCTGTATCATTGTTTTGTTTTCTCATTGACTTCAGTATACCCCATGCTTTATTGGCTCCAGTGTTTCCAAAACATATCTCTAAATCCTCCCCTATATTTTGCCATACTTCATTTTTTGCTGCAGTAACTGCTCTTTGCATGTTACAGTAGCAATTGTTACTGTAATATTATACACCGTTCAGGTGTACAATATCTTTATAATCCCCAAAGCACAGTATTTTAACATCTTCAACCCCCTATGTTTTTCCAGACCCTGAAATGGTAACAGTTGAAACTATTTTGACTAGAAAAAATTGAAATAATTATAAATACCAAAATTGCCTTAATTAGAATTATTGTCTGGTATAAAATTATTATTATCCAATTTCAAAAGTGATAACTTATTCTTGGATTTTGAGGATATTACAAATGTAATTTTTAGGCTTTTTGAAAGTTGATTTAGCCCATTTTAGTTTTTTGAAGTTTTTCTTATGTTATTAGGCCGAACAATAATTGCCGAACTATATTGCCCTTACTTGCATTATATTGCAAATATTCCCCTGAAAATTAGCATCCAAACCAAAAAAACACAGTTCTTAAGATACAATCCAAAAATATTTTATGTGAAGAACTTCCTATTGTCTTATGAAAGCAATTATGCATACTACATAGATGCTACTGCTCTCGGTCTTCAAGGTAATTGTCCAGATACTTTTTCTCCTAGAACTCCATTTGTGAGTTTCATCATTGCATAACCAGGATTACATTGAATTTTCAAGAGTTTTGAAACGAATACATCACGTAGTCCCTGGTACTTTCTTACCTGAAACAGCTTAAATTATTCGTGTCATAGAAGACATGATCTAATTTTTAGTAGAAAATTAGTTCTAATTAGTAGCAATAATAATGCAGAGTCCTGGTGAACTTAAAATTCCAATTTACCCAAAGGAAGAAATGCATTTCCGTAAGACAACTTTGCATTTTTTTTTATTCCTATTAAGCCTATTTTAGGATCATATTTCATTTTAGCCAATTTTATGATCTACAGGTATTTGACTGTATATCATGTATTTGACTCAGAAATGATTAAAACGGGAATTAAAATACCGATGTTAAGAAGTGAGGAATAAAATAGGTTAAAATCTAAGCACTGTGGCCCTAGTAATTAGTAGGCTATGAAATAAAACTTTTTTTCTGCATCGGGATCATTATTGGAAGATTTTGTAGGAAATTGTGGACTCCAATAAAAAACAAAAACCATGGATCGAATTGGTGAAGAGTTTTCTGTGACAATGTTTAATTTTCATTACATCAACTTTAATGTTATGTATTATTCAACATAACAGAAATAAGTTTACTATTGATTTCCTCAAGTATTTTATCTCAGGAACATAATTTTTTATGACCAGCAGTTTGGTACCTTTTTTTCCATACGCAAATATCCAAATGGATACAGTGTCAGTTAGGCACATACACAGGATTGTTAGATTGTCCCTTTTTAGGTGCTAACTCTAATTTTTCTTTTATTTTAGAAAGTTTCTGAAAATACACCATTTTTGAAAGGGAGAAAGTCTTCAATTTTATTCCTACTTGTTTGTTAATATTCTGAAAAATAGAAGTAGAACAGGTCTAGGAAAAACAAGACAACAGAAGAAATGTTACAAACTCTGAAAAGGGAAAAGAAAGAGAAAACACAAATTATTATTAGCTAGGCCCACTCTTTTAAAGTTGCGAATACATGCTCTCAACTTCTTTACCAAATTCCTGCGTATGTCATTTTATAATAATAATAATATTTATTGAGTCACATATACAATTTCAATCATGTATGACGAGTTAGATAGGATGTATGCTAGTGCACAAGTTTTCCTGGGCTCCATATTTTATTTTTCTCTTACTATAGACTATTATGAGTAATGGTAAAGCAGTATTTTAATATAAGAATATACAGAATATTAACCTCTATGTGAGAGAACTGGAAGCGACGTTCAGTTTTGATTTTAAATACACTGCTAACAATTTTTAACCCTCAACTCCTCTCATGTCTAGCAAAAGGGAGCTCAAGAGGACTTGGGCAGAGTGAAGTTACATTTACTGTCCAGAAATCAAAGCAGTTGGGCCACCTCAGCATTTGCTCGAAGGATCAAGGACAAAAAACCCTGATTAAGTTGGTGTCACTGATCTTACAATACTTGTTACTAACGATAGTAGTAATAATAATAACAACAACAACAACAATACTATTCTTTTAGAAATGCTTTAACAATATTATTGTTAACAATGCCTAATGCATCTAGCAAATTCGGCGTGAACAAAATAGAATTTTGGTCTGGCATTCTCCTTCTATATCAGTCCAACTGCAATTCAACATAGGCAGGACGGAATAAGCCAGTTCTTTTTTCTTTGCTACAGCTTGAACAGTCAAAAGGGATAAGATTTTTTTTTTTTTTTTTTAAAAGGGAAATAGTGTTGTGGTTGGTAAAATCCTTCACACTGTAGAACATGTTAAGCAGGAAAGCTTTCAATTTATTTTTAAATGTATATATTGTGTTTTATATCGTGGCTCAATTTGTTGTAAAGTGTAATGCCTCCTATTAGGGTACTTTTTTGATAAAGTGTAGTTTTACAATGAGGAACATGTAGGTTATCCTTTTAGCGAGTGTTGTAGTTGTGTATATCAGAATTTAGAGTAAAAGTGTTTTCCATGAGAATCTTCTTTGTGAAGACCACTATTTCAAAGATATACATGCATGGTATTGGAAGAATCCTTAATTTATTGAACAAGGGTTTGCAAGACTCTAGCTTATGAGTGCTGGTCATTGTTTGCAGTATTCTTTTTTGGATAATAAATGTGCGAGAGCTTTCAGGAGCATTTCCCCAAAATATTATTCCATAATTTTTGTTGTCTCAAAAGTTAAGTCCAATTTTATTCCATATTTTTGTTGCCTCAAAAGTTTTTACCAACTTCTTAAAAATATGCCAAGCAAAAATGCTCTATATCATAAATAATTTGCATCTATTATTACATGTATTGTAGCGACAAACCTTGTGTGTATTACCAGTTCAATGGGAAGATAAAGGTTGGTGATGACCACAGCATATGCTAATAGGAAATTTCCAGGAAATCTCTTAGAGTAATTTTCTTTAAAGAAAAGTCACACATGGAACTTCAAAAAAACAATCATTTATTCTAGGGTCAAAAGCAAAAAAAAAAAAAAATCCATCATGATTCAAAAGAACTCAGAAATCATCACCCTAATTTAGTAATACTAACTTATTCTACCTACTTTAACATAATATTTTAATTATTTAAACCTAAGAACTAATCTAATACAGTGGCTCTCAGAATTGATCGTACACCTTTCATGGTACATGAGTTCTTCTTCTTAAATATTTCTAGAAATAAAATATGTAATTTTCATATTACAAGTTACCTGGAAGAACTAATACAATTTGAAAGCAGAAAAATGCTATATTAGGGGTAAAATTATGTATTTTATGAGTTAAACAAATAAGCGTTGCACAGAAATGAACGTACACCAACAGAAGCGCGCTTTGAAAGTACCTGTTGAAATATTTTCCTGGGCAAAAAGCCGTGACAAACTGATTAGTCGATGGTCAAATTTGCAGAGAGCAACATCGAATAGAAAATGGCCCCGAAAAGGGAAACGATGGGAAAGAACGAAGATTTATTATGAATTTAGCCTTGAGGGAGAGTTATTGCAAAGACGGTGAGAAGACATCATTCAACTATTCAAGGTGTAGTAGACTTCAAGTACAATGGAAGATTAATTAATAAAATAGGTAGTGGCCAAAAACTATACACAACAAACGAGATAAAAGAATTTGTCAATCACATCAGCAGGAATCCTCGCCAAAGTGTCGTTTAAATGGCTCCATGGGTGGTTTTAACAACAGGGAGAACTATATTCACAGGAACTGTTCGCAGGTATTCCCGAACCGTGAACAGAATTTTGATTCTCTAATTCCCCAATAAAGTTTTAATGTCGCTTAATGTTTGTGCACACATTTGAACGATTTATAAAAAAAAGCTTGACATCGCCATATTACTTACAGATAGTTTGAATCCTCGACATCGCAATATTGCCTATGATATTTTGTGTATCAACTCCACTCCAATTCTTCCATTAATTGTCTATAAAAAACCATATTCCCTCCGAATGTTGCTATATTACGCATCCACAACGCCGTTCACATACCCACCCTCTCTAATAAGATAGCTCTCGATTTCCGATGTGCAAAGCGAGCGAGCCACTTGCTCAATAGTTGTTGAATTTTCCCTACCGAACAGCAGAGAGTATACTATCTCTGCTGCCGAACAGTAGTTGATGCCACGGAAACCCTCAGGATATTAAATGATGCAAGTTTGACATCCTGTGCTTCCGTATTCTTCATATTCCCGGCCAAATCTTCATTTGTTGTTATCGGTCGCCCCGCAACCAATGCTTCCATCACGTTCATGCACATTCTTCATGAGTTCTTCACGTCGATATTGCTGCAATATCTTGAATATTGAATGTCATTTAAACGAGAATGTATATTCCTAACATATCATTAAATACTTATCGATTATCATTGGGTAGTGCAACCGTGCAATCTAAACACGAGCCGCCACTGGAATCAAGAAAAGCTAGACACTGTTACTCATCTTTAATACCTTTAGATCCTAAGTGATCTAAATTCACAGGAATGTATTTATTTTCTAAAATAATGCGTGAACATCCTACATTACTAAACACTAATCGAATGTAGCGTTGCCGACGCTGTTGACTGTTTTAAAAGTATTTTCATATATTGAAAATTTGTTATGCGTAGCTTTGTTCATTTAAGTTCGTGTAAAATGAAAAATAGTAGCCGACTGTTACAGTCCTATTCAAAACTTCCCCAACACCCAATGACCTTGTTTGTTACGTTCATTGTGTAATATGAACTGATAAACCGGGAGAGGTGGCTCAGGGCATCATTTGATGTCACTGCAGTGCCTCTAACCGGGAGGTCCTATAGGTTCGAGTCCCGACGCGTAAGTGTGGGTGGCGGGATTATCGACACGAGCTGAGCTAGGTCGAATTCACTCGCTGTCTGGAGGAGAATTCTAGCGGCCGGCTGCTCTGATCGGTAGTTTTCCGTGGTTTATCCGATTAACACCAGGCGAATGCCGGAGAAGTACCCTAACAAACGGACCGCGCGCGATCTTTCCTTTCTCTTTCTTATCCTACTCTCACCATTCACATACATACTGTACACTTACAATTACATGCACTCAACTTCAACAAATCTCGGAAGATCGGTCGAGAACTTAGAGCTTGTCCCAGCTGGGACGGTACACCGCTAGTGGGAGATACCTGGTTGGGAAAACCTTGCTAGCCGAAGGTAGATTGGCGCCGGATCTTACCATTCAGTGTGGGAGATCACCGCCACATCCCTACAAAAACATACATTACACTTACGGGACTAATGATCTTAGCCGTCGACGTGTCCGGAATCACTAATCATTGTACTGGCCGAAAAAATACTTGCAGATATAGATGATGCGAATAGTTAGGTTTTAGTACGGCTACATTTTTTACACTTTTTTGCTAAAATGCCCAAAACTGAACATAAGAGATAACATGTAAGGAGTTCTTCAGCGTTATTCTCTTATGAGATCTTTCTCAATTAATTCAGAAAATTCTATCGCAAAATCTACATTTGATTCTTACTCGAATTTGCTTAACACTTCCATATTTTTATCCACTAATTTTTTAAGAAAACAAAACTCCACAAACCCAGTTTAATTTATATTCACTTTGCAATTGCTCTATTAATCGTTTTGTAGGCAAATGTATATAAACATTAAAAGGCAACTCTATTTTGTTTATATGAACAAGATGTTAGTTAAGTTGAATAAGAATAAGTTGTTAGTCACATTCATTTGAAAATCTGTATTTGCACGCTTAAGCACGTAAATGTGAGAAGTAGAATGTAAGGACGTAAATGTACTTTCAGTCTGTAGCCCTACTCATAGTTTGGTTTTCTCCGTATTCAATGGAAGTTCCTCAAATTTAAAAAGTTCCAAGTTCGTAGATTTTTGCAAATGTATTTTTAAAAATATAGTAATATGGATGAAAATGAAATGAAATCGCCGCGCGATTCACTTCGCATTAGAGATGGCAACTATCAGCATTGCCATCTTCGTGGAAGAAAATTATGACGAGTGAAAATTTCCTCTGTTTACTGGTTTAATGAACGCCTCCATAGAAGTATTTCGGTGGCGTTGGTTTTATTTCCCGACATACTTTCAAAGATCGCAGCGCCAAAAACACGTTTTTGAAAATTTGAAAATTTCGTAGAATCTTCTGTCCGAATCCGAAAACAAATCATCAGCTCCCCACCAGGAAACCGAAACGCGTCGAATGTCACCTCACATGTCTCGATTGGTGCAAGGGAAGTGGTCTAGCCGTGAGAGACGGATCCGCACACACGCACATTCGGAGATACTCAAATACTATACTTGTGTTTTCCTAACGTGGTATCTGAGGGTAGTATCTCCAAGAACGTCTTCAAGATGTCGCATGATCGCGACCGTATCAAGCAGTGCTGCAGATCAAGCGACTCTAGCGGCACGACCGAGAAAGACGCGAAAAGCCGTGCCATATTCCATCTTGGAGATTCTACTCTCAGATGCCTCTTTAGAAAAAAAAAAACAGTATACATAGGGACATAGAGTCAAGCTGTCCCGCTGTAGTGGCATGACAACCTAAAACCCTAATACAATAACAAACCCAGGCGCGGCTCGTCATTAAAGGCTGTAAGGCGGAGCCTCTCCTATAGAAATCGCTCCCTGAAAGAAAGGCCACTCTTCAGGGAAATTCCAGAGGGTAGGGGGCTTGTAGGTCCCGGGCACAAAATTGCAGCGTCGGTGGCGCTCGCCTCAAGACGAGTGCGTGGGGGACAGATGACGTAGGAGGTCATGTGACTCGGGCCTATATTAAGGTGCGTTGCAGAACCCCGAATCGGGTAACGTTTTCTGGTTTACTCGCGGCTAGACCTCTCTCGCCAAGTCTGGCGCGGAAGTGCTGTAGGCACGAGTAGGTGTTCGAGGTTCGGACACGGTGAAGTAAGCTCTATACTTCAGGGCAGATTGTCTGCCGAGGCACACCAGGTGCCGAGTTGCGAGTCGGCCGAATTGGCTAATCGCAGGCGCGGCCGCAAGGCGCGTGTTGGGAGAGGGGGACTGCCGCGGATAGCTCCGACAAACGCCTTAGAGTGAGGTCTGTAGAGATACTGTAAATATTTATTGTAAATAAATTGTGTATACCCACACGTGTCTGTTCCTTTGTGGCGTAGATCCCTACCCACGATGTTACACTATCTGGCAGAGAAGGCGATGAAAGCCGCTACAGCCCTTCAGGCTAACCCGGACGCAACAGGACCCCAAGAGAATCACCCCCGCCCAGACACCCGCGCAATCCCTTCGCGGCTGACGTACTCGACGCATCAAACTACATCGATAAAGTCCTGGCAGAGTTCGGTGCCGACCGGTTCCCGAACCTCGAATGCATAGAATCCCCAACCCTCCAGAATCTATGGGAGATCGTGGATTGTAGGAGGGTGGGTCTCCTCCGCAACTATTAGACATAAGAGCAACGTAGGGTGCAATTGGGCGAACTGTCGGCCCAGCCCCTGAAGCTGCATGGGTAGGCAACCCTTCGCACGTTTCTGTGAGGCGGGGAGCTGATCAAGGTAACGTACAGTTGCTAACCGATGCCCCTGCAACGACTACAAGCGGACATCCACCCAACGCCGCTGCTCCGGAATGCGGCACCTGCGACCCAGTAAAGGCTGCAGTAGCAGGACTAGTGCGCGCCAGGAAGCCCGCCGAATGCCACTGACGAGCGAAGGCATATTGTCCGCTCACGCCGCTATCACGCGCGTGTGGCAAGGACGCCAGGCCGCGGCGCAGTGCGCGGCCGTGGAAGAGGAGCAAGGCCTGGCCAGGCCTAAGCAAGGCCTGGCCCTGGCTCCCCTTTCACGGTCGCGGCCTGGCGTCCTTGCCACACGCGCGTGATAGCGGCGTGAGCGGACTCCATGTCTTCGCTCGTATGTCGACCGGTCGCTCCCGCTCCGCAGTTTGCCTGGAGTGCACCGACGACCACAGAGACGCCACCCTGTGTGTCTGTGATGAAACAACCGTGCGCGTGTCCTCGATGGACAGTCATCGGGTGAGTGTGTGGTGTGGGGAAAATGTGTAACTCTGTGATTCTCAACAGTCAATGCAAGTTTCAGTGGCAAACTATAAAAACATGTGTTAGTCTGCAAATTTAGGTTATACGGGTGTGTAAATAAGTGGCGCCCAATGTAAGTTTAGTATGTAAGTATAGATGCTATGTAGGTGCAACTGTATGTAAATAATGTAAATAAGTATCATCAGATGTAAATAGTAGTTTGTAAGGTTAATATAAGATTATGATTAATACCTAGGTTAGCGCGTCCGTCCCGCACACACAAAACTGCTCACCCAAGATAAAATAAATGTCATTATAAAACGTTATGCGCTCCCAGAGATGATATTTTAATTTTTAGGAGTACGTTATATGAAACCCCTGTAACACTTTCCAAATTTTCCGGAAAGTGACTGAGAAACGTCTTTGTTTTTCTGGCTCGAATAAATGAGTTAATTTATGGTGATTGTGGTATATTATGGTATTGTTCCGACTTTCATTAAAATCTCTGAAATTTTGAAAATTGCAAAAATCCTTAATTTAAAACAGACCATCTTTACGCCAGAGGTGACTCTTGAACAGTATTTCAAGTATATCGCAGTTTATGGAAGCTACATCTACCGTTGTCTTTTATTTTAAGCTTTTCTGAAATCGAAGTACTATGAAATTCCATCTTTAATAATTGTTCTATAAGACAGCGACACAAACCACTAACTTTTGGATAATCAGAAGTCCATTTTCACAAAAACTTGAGACCAGCGTATGAGTGCAAGTTTTTAGTTAGTGAAGTGAAATAGCGATTTTTCGTAAGTTAAAGAAGAGAAATTAAATCAAAGACCAATGAGTGTATACAAACAGTTTTATAATAATAATATTAACCATGATGCAAGAGAATAGGTGTGTCAATTCGCAGTCTAAAACTACGCGTAGTTCTTGTATACAATGCCGCGAACGTCTTGTATCATTTTGGGGCAAGATGGCGGACAATATGTGTAACTTTATGTCCCGTTTCTAAACATGGTGTATACGTCAACGTTTGTGACGTCGTCGAGTAAGAAAATAGACCCAGAGTTTTATATACAGATTTATTTTCAGTCGAAATAAACAGTACTTACACAATGTTAACTTCTTCTACTGCACTCCGCAACACTTGAACACCTGAGGCTAGCCGCCTCAGTCTAACCCGGAGAAACCCAGCGTGCCAATACTAAGGCCGCCCCTGGCTTCTTGTTCCGCGGTGAATGCAACATCTCGCAAGCCATGGCTTGTGATTACCCCCCCCCCCAGTGACAAAGTGAATCTGCATCGAGATTCGTCTCAAACTCGAATGCCCAAAACAGTATCCTCCACCGAATGCCTATACCGCATGAATCACATGATACTGTCTCCCGCGTCACATGATACTGTCTGTAGACTTGAATTGAATTGAATGTGTCTTATTTTACGTGGCGAGACTCAGGCCATGAGGCCTGCTCTTCCGTCTGACCACGCAAATTTAGCTACGCTCCTTTCACCAACCAGCGGAGAAAGAAGGTATTTCTTGGGCGACGAAACAGGAGATTTAAATTTAGCTCAGAGGCATCATTTAGGCTTGAGGATCTTTTACATGCAGTTAATCTACTACATGGGACAGTCGGCTTTACTTCCCCTCCAAAGGAAGGCGTACGAAGGATCTTTTCGCCCTTAAAAATCCACGGCTTCGATCGGGTTTGAACCCGCAAACTCGGGTACAACAGTCCGGTACGCTGACCGTTATACCACCGAATCCGTAGACTCGCAGACCGCCTCATCTCATTACGGAGTTTTGGGGCCGAGTGCAAAACAGGGCCCGCCGGCCAGCTGCTTTCCGAGGCTGCCATCATGCATCGTCTCCCCCTGCGCTAGCTGACACCCGCGTACGAAGAACACCCTCCCCCGGCGGCCCGCTTCCTCCCTAGGCGACGGGGCTCTTGTTGCTGCCTGCCTGGCGCCTGTGGACCAGCCCCTCCCCCTTGCCGGCCGCACGCTTTCTGCATGTCCGACAAAGCAAACTGTTATGACGTTACACACTACGGTGTAATTGTGGATTTCATTACATTCGGAGTGGCCAAATAAATATAGAAGTTTGGAAAAATGGATCGAAAGTGTTTTGTACAATGTGTAATAGTCGAAGTTATTCGTGCAAATGTTATCAAGTAACTTTATTTTCCATTCCAAAGCGTGAAGATATTCCAAAGAAATAGACGTTTTGCCAGCAGAAAAGAACATAATTAAACACCTAAGTTTACATTTGCGGAAAATCCTCCAGCAGTGAACAGATTATTGTAATGGGAAATGTAAAAAGGCACACTACAAATAATTACTTTTACACTTCAGTAAGTTTTTTGTAATGCCGTATACAATCAAGAATGTGAAATATTACTAAACCGAAGTAATCATTACATACATAATAAATTTAAGCAAAAGCATTTAAAATTGTCTAAGAATTAAAATAGTTAAATAATATATGAAAATGAAAATATTTATTGTAAATGTGATTTTTCATAGTACCTAGAGTAATTTCTATTGAAATGTAGATAAATTAATATTTTAAATACTACATTATTACAAAATTTGCAGAACTTCGTGTAAAGGTGTATTATATGTGCGTGACACCGTCATAAATACCCAAATCGAGTCCAGCATCGAAAAGCGAGGCACTAGCCTCAAATTGGTTCACAAAATCAGGAAAAAACAGCAAATTAGCATACCTATTCTCGTACATTGTGATATAAATTCTGAATTTTAATTATATCGTAAAATAAATCCAGTGAACGCATTATGAGAAAATTTAATGAAATTTGGAGCGGTTTTTGATTAATTACATTAATTCCAGGCACAAATTACGCAACACTACTCGTGTTTTAAAACAATATATACGACGACCTTATTTGAAAAGCTGATTTTTTAGAGTAGATTGTATGTGAGGCAAAAGTCTCTATCTTCAATTTTTAAATAAGAAAATACAAATGAAAAATAAATATGAAATTGCAAATTTTCGCTTCGCTACGCGTATCCAACGTCACGGTGGAGGCTCCAGCCTTCTACCTAAGATGTGGTGCAAAATGATGAGAACACTGTGTTGTTAGGATCCTACATCATAATAGCAAATCTTGCTCTATAACTACTCATATCATTGTATTGAAGACTACATAATATTTTTTAAAAAATAGTCATTTACTCCAGTAAGATATATTTAGAGCCAGAAGATACGACAATTCTGTTTTCAAACTTAATTTTGTGACTTTCGAATAATTTTGAAAGTCTGGTGTTATGATATGCGTGAGGCTTTTTTTAAGTACGAAAGTGATGCAATAATGAACGTAAATGTTAAAATTAAGTTCTGTTATTTTTTGTAGTCATGTTATTATTGCAGAATTAAATGTAAAAGGATTTTACGTTCTTCTTGATTTAGTTCAATTTATATTCAGTAATACGAAAGGTAAGTTTCGTATTACTTATTTCTTTTATTTATTTAATACGTAAGTTACGTATTTCGGTGAGATGCATTGCCACCTTCTTAATTAAAGTAGGTACTTGTGATCCCCACTGTTGTGTACGTTCTTCGGACGTTGACAATTGTGTAACGTCATCATTTGGCAGCTATACGTCCGAGGTGCCAGCGGGCGTCGGAATGCAGGCGTCCACAGGGGAAGTCAAGGTCGACGCAAAAAATTGGCCCGCTGGGAAGGAGCACGTAGAGTGCCCGCCCAAGACACAAGGGCGAGCATATGAGGGCCGGGTGGCCACCCTCGCAGGGAAGCTGATGGCGACCACATGACCGCCAAAAATATGCGAGCAGATATCCAGGTGGGCGGGACTTCGCTTTCTGGTCGTCACGCGTGTGGCCGCAACTGCTAGCCCGGGAGGCGGAGTGCACTCCTCGAGACACGGCGAGTGCGTGGCACTGGGTGTCCGGATACCGGCGCGGTAAAGCGTCGGGGCGGAGAATCTCCACTAACCAGAGTATGGGGATCAGTGTGCGTAGGAGAAACGGAAGGCAGAATAGTGAAAATAACCCCAGTGCTGTACATATTTGTAATATATTATAAATAACTGATTGTACATACTTGTAGAGCTCGTGTCTGGCATAATCGCTTTAAACTCGCAATTCCGTATGAAGAGTATCATCCACTCGCTAATCTTATCCTTAAACAGTTATCAACTCTTAAGTTAAACCAAACATTGAGTAGTTCTTTTTATTTTGAAATTATTTAAATGTTGACATTTATTTTTTCTTCTTATATATTGATGTAAATTAATATAAAACTTTCTTAAATTAATTCTAAAAAAATTGAAGGCAATTCAGAAATTATATTCAAGCCGTTCGTCAGTTTTCTAAAAAAGGTTAATGATTTTATTTTATGGAGTTCTTGTACTTCATTAAAATTAATGTTTTGATTCAGTTAATTTTTAAATTATAATTTTATTTAAAAAATATAATCACAAACTACAGCTTACGACTACTCATTCTCGGTTTTTCTTCTTAAAACCAAGTTTTGTGCACTCTCTCGGCTAATCAGCTCCTCAGTTTTGGTTGGTACTTAAATAGCAAGTACGTCGAAGTGGGTACAAAGGGGGGACTCCTATCCATAATATTGGTTATTTATTTCTATTTCTAGGTTTCCAGGCGAGGAGGAGGTATATTTTCTTGAAGTAGTTCGTACCTTTAGATGGAACAGCATAGTTCCATTTCTCGATACAGCCACCTTCTGAGAAATGTTGATTTCTCTTTTCCGTCTGTACACTTTTCCTGAAATCTTCTGATCTTTGCAATTATACAAATAGCAACATGCTGAGAGGCTAGATATACTCCCTTAGGAATTATTAATGGTCATTTGGGCTCGTTTTCTTCCTTCGCAAACTGAATCAAAGGGTCTGGTCGGCCAGGCGATATACTACGACATCGGTCCTAGGGAAATCAATTGTCGTAGAAAAGTTCGACTCTTAAAAACCTTTGGAATTGAAAGATACTTTCAACATTTGATCTTGACAGAGACTACATATCAAAGTAAGCATCGGAAGAAGAGGTCTGGATGAGAATTTGTACGTATTCAACATTTGAAACGGAGGGATTGTTTCCTGTCCGGCGGTAGATGGAAATTTGCTGCCGGGAGACGCTCGTTGCGAAAAAGAAGAAAGAGGTGTTTGGCTCAAGCTAAGGGATATTGGAAAAGTCGCAAGACGTTCCCACAACCGTCTGGGGGCGTGCAGGTATTGTCGTACCGGAGCAAACCAACGATCGGGCTCTTCATGCCGCGCTACGCTCCTCGGCGCTCGCCTCGACGTACCAGTGCCCGCCGACCCAGGTGGCGAGCTCGCTGCTGGTGCCCGTCCGGAGCGGGGCGTCGCGCGCCACCTGCCACCACTGGGCGAACGGGCGGCGGCGCGTGCAGGGCGGCGCGCGGGAGGCCTGAGCTTTGCTCGCGCGCCAACGCTCAGTGGCGCCTCGGGCGGCGGCGGCGGAGGTTTCGCAGGGCTACACAAACGAGACGGCGGCGGTGGGGTTGTCGCGCGACCTCACGCGCTGGCGCGGGCCGCGCACCAGGACGGCGTCGACGGGCTGCGGCACCGACACGTGCAGCGCGCTCACGCTCTGCAGGAACGCCGGCATGCGCAGCGCCAGCACGCGGCGGCGCACCGCCGACGACGACGTCGCCTTGGTCGGCGGAGGCGGCGGCGGCGTCGGCGGCTCGGGCGCCGGCCCCGCACGCGCCGCCATCGCCAGCGACGTCGCCGAGCGGAAGAGCGCCGTCGGCATCGCGTAGTAACGCTGCGACCGACGCACTTTCCTGCGCACGCGACGCGCGACGTGGTGGAAAGGCCGCCATTACACTGTAAAGGATATTTGACATATCTTTGAACTTTGACGAGAAAACTTTGACAAAGAAATTTGACGAACGTGTTACTTTTCCTCCAATATTTGATGTAGTTTGAAGAACTTTGTGGAAGTTCTTTGAACTTTGACGAGAAGACTTTCACAAAGAAATTTGACGAACGTATTATGAGATATTTTTATATGACCTTATTATTATAGTCATATATTTTTGATGAACTTTGTGGAAGTGCTTTGAACTTTGACGAGAAAACTTTGACAAAGAAATTTAACGAACGTATCGTCCAATATTTGATGTAGTAGGGCTCGCGATTTACGATGGATGACGCACAAATAGTTGTGTTTGTGCTACTTTATGTTTTGTAATAACTAATCTATGTTTAATGCTGTAGCGCTGCGACCGACGCACTTTCCTGCGCACGCGACGCGCGACGTGGTGGAAAGGCCGCCATTACACTGTAAAGGATATTTGACATATCTTTGAACTTTGACGAGAAAACTTTCACAAAGAAATTTGACGAACGTATTATGAGATATTTTTATATGACCTTATTATTATAGTCATATATTTTTGATGAACTTTGTGGAAGTGCTTTGAACTTTGACGAGAAAACTTTGACAAAGAAATTTGACGAACGTATCGTCCAATATTTGATGTAGTAGGGCTCGCGATTTACGATGGATGACGCACAAATAGTTGTGTTTGTGCTACTTTATGTTTTGTAATAACTAATCTATGTTTAATGCTGTAGCGCTGCGACCGACGCACTTTCCTGCGCACGCGACGCGCGACGTGGTGGAAAGGCCGCCATTACACTGTAAAGGATATTTGACATATCTTTGAACTTTGACGAGAAAACTTTGACAAAGAAATTTGACGAACGTGTTACTTTTCCTCCAATATTTGATGTAGTTTGAAGAACTTTGTGGAAGTTCTTTGAACTTTGACGAGAAGACTTTCACAAAGAAATTTGACGAACGTATTATGAGATATTTTTATATGACCTTATTATTATAGTCATATATTTTTGATGAACTTTGTGGAAGTGCTTTGAACTTTGACGAGAAAACTTTGACAAAGAAATTTAACGAACGTATCGTCCAATATTTGATGTAGTAGGGCTCGCGATTTACGATGGATGACGCACAAATAGTTGTGTTTGTGCTACTTTATGTTTTGTAATAACTAATCTATGTTTAATGCTGTAGCGCTGCGACCGACGCACTTTCCTGCGCACGCGACGCGCGACGTGGTGGAAAGGCCGCCATTACACTGTAAAGGATATTTGACATATCTTTGAACTTTGACGAGAAAACTTTCACAAAGAAATTTGACGAACGTATTATGAGATATTTTTATATGACCTTATTATTATAGTCATATATTTTTGATGAACTTTGTGGAAGTGCTTTGAACTTTGACGAGAAAACTTTGACAAAGAAATTTGACGAACGTATCGTCCAATATTTGATGTAGTAGGGCTCGCGATTTACGATGGATGACGCACAAATAGTTGTGTTTGTGCTACTTTATGTTTTGTAATAACTAATCTATGTTTAATGCTGTAGCGCTGCGACCGACGCACTTTCCTGCGCACGCGACGCGCGACGTGGTGGAAAGGCCGCCATTACACTGTAAAGGATATTTGACATATCTTTGAACTTTGACGAGAAAACTTTCACAAAGAAATTTGACGAACGTATTATGAGATATTTTTATATGACCTTATTATTATAGTCATATATTTTTGATGAACTTTGTGGAAGTGCTTTGAACTTTGACGAGAAAACTTTGACAAAGAAATTTAACGAACGTATCGTCCAATATTTTATGTAGTAGGGCTCGCGATTTACGATGGATGACGCACAAATAGCTGGTTTGTGCTACTTTATGTTTTTTCGAACTTGAGTCCTCTGATTTGGGAGATAAAATTATCTCCCTGAATTGGGCATTTTCCAAACCCTGCATTTTCTACTTCTCGGGAAAATGTGTCCTATGAGCGTGAACTCGTTGGGTTTTTCTTTTGTAGTCCGGATGGACAGTATTATACAAATATTCTAATTGCTCGCACTCTGCTCATTAAAACTTTGGTTTAAGCAATACCCCTATATCGGACGCCATGTTACCAAATGTATGATAAAACTTGGACGCTTCAGACTACATTTTATCTAAGAAATTTTATAAAATAAATATTTTATAAAATATTGGCTATTACACTATCATATTTCTTTTATAAAAGATCTTTGACAAAGATTTTTTACAGTGTAATACCGGCCCAATTGATGGGTGGGTTCCTCCGGTGCACCGATTTTAACTGGTTCTGCGCATCACCAGTTTGTGTCACGAACCACAAACCACAGCATCGACACTTCGTTTGAAAAGTCAGACCACACGCTGGGCGCCATGTTACATGGCGAACGAAAAGAGTTGAGAAACATTTTGAAAGTGGTACAAAGTTTTCAACAGTAACGAACCAAAACTAACACGAAGGTGTACAAGATGCAATATGTAAAAGAAATGCTTTATAAATCTGTTTCAATGTCTTGTAACGAGGTGATAATTTAGGTTCTTGGATGGATTTAAAATTCCCGCTAATATTGTGACGCGTACTGGTGTCTGAAGCTTATTGGCTGAAACCGGATAAGATGCGCAAGAGCCCCCACCCTCACTGGACGTGCGCAAATGAATGCGTACACAGTAGAGTCGCGGTAATACAGCCTCGCTAATCCGAGGGTACTTGCATTCCGAGATGGACTTAAGTCACCTATGAAGCAGTCACCAATTGCTTCTGGACGTAAATGTAGCTTCACTATGCGCGCGTTTTGTTGAACTTTCCTTTTGCTTGTAGTGGTAGTAGAGCTTAGTGTGAGTTTCTGTTTTGTTAACAATACAGAAAAATCAAATCTGTTCGTTCCTTTACCGTTAAAAATAAGTTTTCTATAATTCGGCAACGAAAATATCTTGTTTTTGAATTATTAATCTCTCGCTTTTTAAAATGTATTATTATTATTATTATTATTATTATTATTATTATTATTATTATTATTATTATTATTCATCTTTGAACTATTAATAGTTAAATTGTTGGGAAGGGATTCTGAAACTCAAGAAAGCGTGCGCAGATGATTTTCTTCCCCATATGTCACATACAGTTTTTGACTGATTTTGACTAAATAAATAAATAAATAAATAAAAGCGAACAAGCGGGTGTAATCAAGAACTGGCTCTTAACTGGCTGGGTTGGCAACACTGCGTCTCGAGTGCGGCGGTCGGTGCCAGTGTCTGCTACATTGTTGTGACCGGTTTGCGCTTATGAATTTATGTGTCTGGAACTTTAATAGTATCTGCGGATTAAATTTGACTTCGTTTTAAATTGTAGTTGTAAATTCCCTTATGTTATGCATTTGCCTTTTTTCGTATAATCGGAGTTTTTTGTAATCAATCAGCTGCAATTACCTCGGATTATCGCGACTCTACTGCATTGCATTAAATTAAAGACAACGGGCCCCAGATGTGTTATCGATTGCTATCATTATACTTCGATTTTTTTAAAGTGGCCGATAACATGATGTCATTGTTGCACTTCCTGCCTTATAAAATGAATATTTTTAATTAATTTGGGAACTTCCTTCTCAATGGGGCTCATGGTCTCAGAAATGTTCTTACCACTGTTAAAAAGATCCATTTTTTAAGGCTGGAAGTGCAACAATCACCTAATGTCATCGGCAACTTTAAAAAATCGAAGTGTAACCTGCTTTATAAAATGAACGCTATTTTAATAAAATAGTAGAGTGAACGCCTTTCTACCGTGATTTGTTCATTACATCGTTTGATTACATTTGAAGACCTTCAAGAAGGTGTTGGTCTAATGCAAACAAGCGGGTCCAAGTGTAAAGTTAGCAAAGCGGAGATAACTAGTTTATTTTACGTTCGAAGATTGAATTTTTAAAAACGCAAAGATTAGTGCCGTCGCAACACAATGTCCAGCAATCGTTTGAAACAAGTGTCCTTTTACAAAAAAAAAACAACAATGATTACAACCCATGTGATATACAATTTCGTTCATAATTTAAGCTCACTAGTGTGATGTCCTACTTTAAAGTCCATTACAGCACTCATACACATATCTTACTAAATAGCAAACATTTCAAGAGCATTTTCAGAAACCTGTTTAAATATGCGTTCACAGTGAATAGTGTTTGTGTTGTTCCATAATTTATAAACCTCCCTCATTTCGTTAGTCTTAGAAAATGAGTTCTTAACATCATGAAACAATATTTTTGGGGAGTTCGATTTTCCGTAAAGTGCATGTTGTACTTTTCTACAACAACAACAACAACAACAACAACAATAATAATAATATAATAATAATAATAATAATAATAATAATAATAATAATAATAATAATAATAATAATAATAATAATAATCACTCTCACTATTGGCCGAATGTACGTACTCAAGCATGAAGGAAGAGAAGAAGAGGTCTGTGTCCTTGTGGTCGGAGGTAATGTGTTGCACCACCGCACCTGCAACAGCACGAGTTCGCGTTGCTTTAGCACGGAAGAGACAGCGGAATTACCATAAATTACGTAATGGCATGAACGTCGTCAACACCAAATCTGGGACGAGGCGATTCAATAAATTAGTTATGGGTTACCGGGAAGCCCCGCAAATGTTGAAACAAATCAAAGCATCAAAACATTCTAAACATTTAAATACCTTCAATCGCTTATTTGAAGGGTTCTTTAAACTCTTAAGTCGCCAATTTTTATCGAATTAATGAATTGTGAATTAAAATAGGCATTACACACATTTATTCATTCAGTATTCGGGGTATTTTTTGTTAGTCAAATATTAAAAATAAATTTTAAACAGGGTAGCTTGTTATAGCTTGTCATGATCCAAATACATTACGTCTATTATCAAAATGGAAAGCAAGCTAAATTTTTAAATCTATTTGATACAACTGTATCTTATGCGCACTGCAAATAGCTATGAGATTGAGCCTCTCAAGTGTCGTTGTTGAACACAAATCCATACTTCCTTCTTTCTACCTGTATTGCCCGATAATGAAAGTGTCCCAGATAATAACTATTATTTCATTTAAAATATATTAAAAATTGAAGTCTATAAAACGCATATTTCTTGAAAAAACAATCAAATTTATGTACCAAGTCCGGGAAGTTCATTTTGACACTTTGTATACTGACCTTGTTTTGTAGTTTCTGTTTCTTGTATTTCAAAGAAAATTGCCAGTCTCTTAGATTTACCTTTTAAAGAAATATAAGTACATTTTACATTCCAAACTACATTGTTTTATAGTCTTCGTGTTTAATACACGCAAATTGACGAATATTCAGTAGCTTTGCGTTATCTCAAAGTTTCGAAAAGGAAATTATTAACACCTGAAAGAATTACTGCTGAATTACAGGGTATTTCTGTGCAATTGTCAGATAAAGAGAAATGTTAGTAAAAAGGAGGTCTTTTTGGCGTCCAGATTACGGTGACGTAGTCAAATATACATATTTTTTCAGAGTATATCTCATTTCATGATATTACGTTATAGAATTGATATATTTGAGAAGAAATAAAGCGGCTGCTTTCACTGTTTTCATTCGAAAAATAATTTTGCTCTAGCTATTATAATTACAAACAATAGTAGTTTTATAAGACAGAGAAGTACAGCAGCCAAGCAGGTCTTTTCCCTTCCAATGTCTATGTAATAACACAGTTCATGCATGAAATCTGGACGAATTCAGCAAAGATTTAGAAATTATGATATTTTTCCATAAAAAATAATTATTGAGAAAATATTGAGAAAGACAAGAAACGCCTGTAAAGTGTAGCCATGAACCACACATCCGGATACGAAGTGGATGCTAAAGTAACGGCTAGTGAGTTTTCTACAAAGTGTGCTTCAATGTTATGGTCTGCACAAGTCATTACTGGATGTTTGAAGCTTCTGACTAGACATGTTTATGTTGTACGTGGAGAAATGTCAGTAATAACTCAAGTAAATAGTAAAATGATAACTTGACTAATAACTTAGAATGGTCATTTAAATAAACTATGGATTTAATTTTTATTTCAGAATTCCGCCACATATGATCTTCTATCTTGCCAATCATCATCTTCGATGTGACGATCTCTCATTGTCTGTCGCACACCATCATACCATGTGAGTCTTGGTCTACCTCTCTTCCTGTGCATTGGCTCCTGCCACCTGCAAGTTTTTAATGGCCATCTTTCCTCCGGCAACCTTCTAATATGCCCGTACCATTTTAACAGTCTCCCATATATTGTACCCATTATATCCGAAATGACACCAATTTTCTGCTTTATATCTTCATTCCTGATTCTTTCCAATAACCTTACACTACAGCTGCGTCTCCAAAACTATTTCCATAGCCTTGAAATTTTTGTCATTGTTTTTTGAGATCTCTCACAACTCATCACCCTACAGTGATATACTTTCCACAATTGCTTTATAGATTCTAATTTTCACTTTATTAGCAATATTTTTATTCCATATTATTGAATGCAATAGCCAAATAGCAGATTTTCCTTCCAAATGCGATGTTTAATTTCCTCTTCTGTGCCCCCTTGGTCTGTTAAAATTTGTCTAAATACTTATACGTCTAACAACACTTAACAACCGAGCCATCATCCATTACTAAATCTTTTCCTGTCCCTCCTACCACCATGTACTGTTTCTTGAAACTGATTTTCAAGTCCCATGTTCCATATTTCTCATTTAATTTCCTTAACATGTAATGTCATCTGGTCATCTGCAAAATTTAGTGAATATAACATATCGTCATTTGATTTTATTCCCATCCTTTCACATTTTATCTTCCAATTTTTAGAGCTTCTTCTAGATATATTTTGAACAGGGTTGGGAGATATCTGATTGAGGAAAACCACGTTAGCCGACGTGTAGGTCGGCGCCGGATCTCACCATCCACCTAGGGGAAATCACCGTCTCTTCCCGCGATAAACTCATACACTATACTTACGGGACCATATTACTTTAGCAGTTGACGCGCTCAGGATCACCAATGAATCAATAATAATAATAATAATAATAATAATAATAATAATAATAATAATAATAATAATAAACCCAAGAAGCAGCGGGCCTCACCTGGGGTGAAGGACGTCCGGGGCTTCGTCGGCGACCATGGCGGCCGAGGCGGCGACGGCGGCTTAGGCGCCGGCGCGGGGTGGAACTGCAGGCCGCGCGGGTGCCGGTGGAGCGTCGACGCAGTGGGCAGCGTCCGCTGAACCTGCGACCGCTGGGTCGACCGCTCCGGCGGCGACGACGGCGGGAGCGGGGGCAGGGGGGCCGCTTCCCACGCGTACTGCGCACCCACACGCACACACACCTCTCTTCAAACGCGACGCGCACGCGCACGCGCGCAACGCGAAGACTAATGGCAGGCGCGGATTCGGGAAATACCCTAGGGGTGAGCGCATGAAGTAATCTAGGTGTTGTTTTTTTACGGAAAAGGTTTGCTGTGTAGAGAGCATTGTGGAGGCGGGCCAGGTAGGCACACTGTGCTGGAGACAGGAGATGCGACCCACTGTGGCCGGCCCGGACATGCGCCCGGACCGGTGACGACACATAAATGGGCAGTGGAAGGCACCACCAGGGGAAGGGTGGAACGCTGGAGCACCGGGCCGCAACGGAGAACGATCACCGGGAGGCACCACCCCTACCTTCCCCGCCGCAAAGGTGGGAAGCGCGTATACTCGCTCCAAGGGCTCGGGGATATATGAGGGCCCTGGGCCAGCGGAGCCAGCAGTATCAGGTTTCAGGGTAGAGCGTGTTGCTGGTGCAGTGAAAGTACTCTAGGGGAAAGTTACTGTTGACGACGTGTGGCTTTATTTCGGAAGATTCTGGTTGGACTGTGACTACGGCGCTGCGAAAAGGGATGTCGTGTGGTACATGTGTTGACTCGGCTTTGTACTGTGGACTTCAGAATTTGGATTGTTGGAATATTGTCAATAAACGAATTTGCAAAGAAGTGTTATTTATCCACTCCTGGATTTCCTGTAGCTTCATTTTCACTTATTATATATTCCAAAATTAAACAATTATATTATATATTATATTTCTTCTTAGTTTATAAATTCAATATTTTAATTTTGAATGATAAAAATTAATTATATTAAAATGTTTTCTAATGTATTATTCAGTTCATTAAATTTTTAATGTTTTTGAAGTTCATTATTTTAAAAAATATTTTAACCGATATTCTAAGGTACAGTATTCTTTTGCAATTGACGAGTCTCACAGGTCTCTATGGAGGGGAGCTTTGTTCAGTTTTGCCAACCCCCAGGCAGACTTGCAGAGCCCACAAATATATAATGTACTCATGGTAACATGATATTTTAAAATTAAGGTTTTTCAGCTTTGATAGAACGCTCTTATTCAGTCGCATAGTAAATTAAAAAATTATTTATTATTTTCATCATCAAACAAAAAAGATTCAATATTACAATTTTGTGTTTAGCACCACGCTAAATTTGCGAATTACTTTGCTACTTCTATCCTACCAGCAATTATAATACATGGTATCCAAATCAAATACGTACGTCTAATTCGTAATAGTTTCATACTTTACATTGCAATATATCAACAACAAACATTTCTAAAATAAAAGGCAATGTTTCTTGAACTGTATGTAAGAGTCCGTCATCTTCTCGCCGATTTCTATTTCAATTTATGCACTACGGGTCAAATTATGCATTCTAATTGGCAATCCTCACTCCTACAATGGGTCTCATCCCCACCCTTTTAACTTAGTATATTTGCACTCAAGGTGCTTGCGCGCTGCTCTCAAGGTCAGTCCAAGTGCAAAATGATGGGCAGGCCTGCCTTATAATGAATCATGTATTCTGCGTCAGTTCATTCATATTTCTCGCTTATCAAGCCTCATCTTCCTTTTTTAAAATAGTTTTTATTATCCTTGTTCGACATTTATGTCTTCCAAGGGTTTTTATGATACACAGTATATACAATTTTGTTTTAAATACATTTCATCATACATGTACAATGTTTGAAGACAATAATATGGACAATATAAGACAACAACTAAGGATACCCAGGAAGGGTCCTTCAGAAAAATACATACAATATTTAGATTAAAAACATAAATATTTAATTTAGAAATGTTGGAACCTACTTTACAGTTAATTAAGGAGGATGTAGTAGGTCCTCATCTTCCTCTTATGAATCAGAATCCTGGAAGTTGATCTTGCCGTATGACTATCCCGGACAATAATCTGATTTTTTTGATTTAACTCTTGTAAAAGTTATGCCTCTCCTACGAAATTCGATTAACTAGGATCACTCTAGGTCAAAGACGATGTGAAGACGAAATGTTACCTTTTTTGATGTGGAGTGGGACTGCTATCACTGATAAATTTGGCGATTCATACAAATGGCACACAGATTCACTCCTGAAGAATAATTGCGAGGTCACGTGCGAAGGCGTCATCAAGGGGCGGGGCCCCGTCGTCAGCGTACGTGACTGGTGCAGATCAGGGTGACGTCAGGTCGTGGGAGTACTGACGTTGGCAGAGGGCAGTGGAGGCTGTAGTGACGTCAGCGTGTAGACCCTGGCCAGCACTCAGGACTCCCGCAGGCTTGTGACGTCACCATGAATGCCCCCACGACCTTGTGACGCCCCCTGACATGCTGACGTTGGGGCCCCGCCTCCTAAATATCGCACATACTTCCGGCGCAGAATCGGCGCAGTCCACTATTCTCGACACATTAGAGTCACCTCTCTTTTGCACATCTGTCCGTCTGCATATCTGTCCTTTACAAGACTCATAGCAACATTGCTTCTAATGAGTACAACGCGTCGATTCCACTCGGGAGTTTCCATTCCGATCCGTGGCGAGTTTTCTGAAGACGGTCCATTAACTGGAGATGTACGAGGTTTTCTGTTGTCTACTCTTATTTTATGCGTACTTTGTTAATTACACATAGAATATAGCCTTCTTTAAACTTGTGTGACGCCTCCATTATATATAAATATTTTTAAATCGATAAAAGAACAAATCGTCGTTAAGATGTCAAAATCTCGTATCTCAAAATACAAAAACGGGTATTTTCAAGCAACAACGTTTCGTGTAACACGAAACTTCTTGTTACACGACTTAATATTTGATACGAGGTTCTGATTATTCACTTTCTGTTTAGACATTAATTTTGGACTCGGGTTTTTGCATCTTATGCAGTGCGCTTTATTTAACACCTGGGAACATGTAGACCCAAATAGTTTGCTTTTTTTAGATACGAAGATTTGCCATCTGGCGAAATGTATTTCAACAGACCATGGTAAATTCTAAATATTTCTGATTTTCAAACACTTTTATTCTTCTAATAAATCGTGGAATTTCGAAGTGACTGTCTTTCCTATTGGACCTAATTCTCGAGAAAAGAGCGATAAGAGGAGGGTGTGCGTCCCGATGGTGACTTACTTCCTGAATAAGTTGGAGTCTCTCCTGTACTTGCTTCGAGGGAGGTGCTGACTGCAGAGTAGACCTTCGAGGCTTGTTGCTTTCCGGCTCCAATTCGTCATATTTGTCGATGATGGCACGTAAAGCTGCCGAAAATTTTGTCTATTAAATGAAAGCCGCTCCAAAATGAATGTGTAAATACTCATCTTACATCTGCGAAGATGAGTATGTTTTTCAATTTGTATCAAGTTACTTGTTTCAAAATTCAAAAATCTTCATTGGATGTCAAGGAAATGCGGAAAAAGCTAACATTACTATCAGAAATATTTATCACAGTTTGTAAGTAACAACAGTAAAGTACAATTAAGTATGAACTATTGCTTAAAGGAAGAAACAAGATGTATAAGTAATGTTGGGCTGAGTATGCGCAGAAAATATTATAAATATCGTTTTACCAAATTTTCACAATTTTTTAATTTTTTGTCCGAAAATCTGAGAAATTTTGTTCCTTGCAATGTTCTCGCTTAATGTCCACATTTAGTGTGCACTTGTCGAGCGTAGTATTAGTGTCTAAGTTATTAGAGTCTAGTTTGTTAGAACAACGCATTGTTGAACATCATTGTTGTGCACCATTCCACCCATAAGCTATAAACCTTTGGATTCCAATTTGCCATTTGTAATACAGCAGTTTACATGTAAAATAGAAAATGTTGAAAGTGACACAATATCAACATTTAAAAGTTAGTTTTAGTAAAAACCAATTTAATAATAATAATATTTAATAATAATAATAATATTTAATAATAATAATAATAATAATAATAATAATAATAATAATGTCAGTCCGGATAGCCGAGATCGCTAAGGCAATAGTGCCTTGGCAATCTCGGAAGGATCGCGGGTTCGAGTCCCGCCTCGAGCGTGGGTGTGTTTGTGTATGTCTGTTTGTGTGTGCCGTTCATTCATACTTCATTATCATCATCATCATTCCATCTTCCATTCCCCCAGGACTGGCAACCTTGGGGTATAAAAGTCGGATTCAGCCTAATGCTGATCCCCCTGATTAGTTACATACCAGATCTGCAACGTGATAAAATGATACTGAGCCCGTCCAAGTACATGTCCTGCGTGGTCCAAGATGGCCTACTCGCGAGCAATCTATATATTTAAAAAAATAAGGTATTCTGCCATGGCTTCGTTTAGAGCTTCTACTGAACCGATTGTTGTATTTTTTCTTTTAAATGAAAGAATATGATCCCTAGATGTGTTATCATATATTGTTTGTGTTGATTCACCAACATTTACGGTGTAAATTAATTAATTAAATCATTCTTTAATAGTGCGCTTATCAATAGTCAATTGTTTTCTTTCAAAGGGTGGCAGTTTCAAAATCGATATACATGAGTTCATAGATGTGAGTCCACGCTGCTTGATGTTTTTTTTTTGATTGTTGAGAATTGTTTACAATTCGTCAAGGTTTTGTTTCAGTGTAATAATTGCATTGTGGAGTTGACAGTTTGCATGTATTTGTTTCTGTGGTGTATTTTGTAGAGAAGATTCGCACAGTGGGTTTTGCTCGGTTGTAATACTTAAGTGAGGTTATGTCAAATTCCGAATCGTTGTCCACGCGCCCCAAAAGACGCAAACGTACATTAACTGAACGCAGGGAAAGAGAAAGTCAGCGTAGGTGTCGTGATCGTGAGGTCATTTCGTTTTCTATTGGGTCATTGTCTATGGAATGTCAGTTTTGTTCTGCTTTGTACTTTCCATGTGAGAAATTCTGCAAACGATTTACACTGTGTTGCTTAAATGGGAAAATAAGTATACCTTCGAACAATATGCCAGAAGAAATCAAACAGTTGTTTATAAGAGATGATGACACATCAAAAAACTCTAGAAATAATATCCTTCAGTATAATAGTGCTCTATATTTTGTGCCGATATTGCATTGCCATCTGGTCATGGGCCATACGTGTTCAAAATTTTGGGAACTCCTCATCACAGAATATGTTCGTTATACCCCCAAGATCCAAACAATGCAATATATTGTGAACATTAGTCTGGGTACAGTATTTTACATTTATCTGAGATATCACCGTCAAATTTTGACGGGTTTTCACTAGTAATAATAATAATAATAATAATAATAATAATAATAATAATAATAATAATAATAACAAATATAGAAATGGTCCATATTAAAACGGGAATGTTCCAAGAAGATTCACTGTCACCATTATGGTTTTGTCTAGCAATGAACCCTACCTCCAAACTTCTTAATAACAGCAAAATTGGGTACAAATTAATCAAAGATAATGCCATGTTCTAGGTGTAATGAGTGCAAAATAGTGGTGGTCTTATTGCAAAATTGGATATAAGCCAGAAAGCCCTCGTTTTTATTAATATGAACAGCATCGAGATATTTATAAATAGCATATATGTAATTAAGGCATACAGAATGCGAACTAAGTCAAAGAATACAAGTTGCCAGGGCGACCAGTAAATAAGGAAGCTCGTGGTGGATCAACAAATGTGGTGAAATGCCGGAAAAGGGAAGCACAGCACCTTGTAATATAAAAATAATATGTGTGTGGGAGGTGTGGTGAGGCATAGGAAGGCGGACTCAGTCTCTTTCTATTACCAGCGGTTGATGAAGTCACATCGGCTGATAGGGTCCCCATCTAAATGATGCGCAGTGTTAGGATCGCGCATATTATTTCAATAAGAAGGAATTGGTTCCGATATTTTTCAGAATTTGAATACCAGTAATCTAAAGATGTAAAAAAGTTTTTTAAAATGTTAATTATAATTTGAAATAGATATTATTTTCGGAACGAAATTTAAGGTAGGTAAGAACCGTAGTCGTTTCTTGTACTGAATTTTCTAAATTGTCGAAAATTTCAAAAGTTCACAATTAATTCGACGTTTTCTTTTTACCATATAAAATAGGATTGTCCAACTGGCGGCCCGCGGTGCCATCTTTTGTGGACCGCGAAAGGGTATTAGTTAAAGAGAAAGTCCCTTTTAACCTTGTCGGGTGAGAACATATACTACGCTAAGCACATGCATCGTGACAGTGTCAACATTCCGTTTAAAGTAAAAGTACGTTAAGTTTAAGGATTTTTTCTCTAGTAAATTCAGAAATTCAAAATCATTTCAATGTGTCATGCATGGTACGGCCAAACAATACGCATGGTTCCATCTCCCCATTTCAGAGCAGCCGGGCCATTTCCCCGTTACAGGGCTAGGAATGGCAAAAGAACATCGATGTTTTTAAAACCAGAAACATCGATATTTTGCTTTCGATGTTTTCTTCACATCGATATTTTGTTGCAAAAACATCAATTTTTTTAAATTTTTATTTTTTTTAAAGAAAGGGGTTTAAGCACGTTGTAGAATAGCAGCAATCTACTGCAATATCGTTGTTTTGCGACATCGTCTTTATCACCCTGCACATTTCGCCTGTGCAATCTGAGGAAGTTTGGGTACTGCTCGTGTTATGAATGTATGTATGTTATCGCCAGGCGTGTCATTGCCTGAATTGACAGTGGAACACGAAATTGATAGCTAAACACGATGTTCTTTATTGTTAATTTTATTATTTACAGTCGATAATAATTTTTACATTCTATTAACATGCTGGAAAAAATTAAATATATACCTTTACCTACTGTAATTAAAAATGGATAGGAAAATAGCATGTTTATTAGTCTATAATTAAAACATTGATATTTTCCCGTCGATGTTTTCATAGACATCGAAAATCCTTTAGCGATATATCGAAACATCGATATATCGATGTTTTGGCAAAAATTTGCCATCACTATACAGGGCTGCCGGGCGTGCCGAGCTCAGCAATACGGAGAAGTCAGGTATGGATCCCTCCAGTAATGAAAACATGGCCCGCAACAATTTTAAAGGATTTAGTTTTAGCTCTTGAAACCTTGCAAGTTCGACACCCCTGATATAGAAGATTGAGATTTTTCTGCAAATGAAATTTAATGTCCGCTACTCCATAATATGCTTAAAAATTACTTTACTTAATGTTGTACATTCTTAAAATTGTATGTTTTGCGCAATTCTGAGTGAAATATGGGCTATATTTAAATAATATATTACAAACAAGATTTTCTCAACAACGGCTCCAATTTTTTTCATTAATCATGGATAATCATGGATCATCATCCGCATGGAGAGTGCTAAGCGCACTGAATCACATTACATAAACGCTATTTTGATGTATTTTTTATTTTCCCAACATTACACAAACGTATTTTGTAAATATCGTCGTTTATATTTACATAACTAGCATTTGTTATATAAATTATTGCATTTGTGAGCACAAATGCTTCATGTTTCCTTATAAAGTGTTTTTAAATTTAAAATTAAAAATTTATCTTTCAACATGAGCTCAAATTTAGGCATTTTCAGCAAAGCTCAAATGACCTTTTCTAAAAATGGCTCGAAATTTGTTCAATGAATATGTCCATTTCGGACCAGGTTTTCCTCTTATATATTATTTTTATAGTCATATTTCAATTCTTCTCTTAGGGGGCCGAAAAATTGAGAAAATGAGAAAAAAGAGTCTCTTACGCATACGAACATAGAGGGAAGACTGAGAGGCAAAATCAAAATGGTAGTCCAGACTAATGAGATTAGGATACTAGCGAGAAAGTCTGTAGCACCAATAGTTAATAACATAAAATTGTTTTTAGGTTTTTCGCAACGACGGGATTCATTCTATACATGCATTTCATCTGTTTTAACTTAATGAACGCCATATAACCGATCACTGCGTTACTTTTCGTGCCAAACTATCATTGCAGAAAGGAATGTTTTGTTCAACAAACGTATTTTATTCTAAATGGTAATTTTTAGAGTTAAAATTGTTTTGAACGATTTGTGTAAAAACGAACGATTTGTGTAAAAAATACACAGGCGCACGAGACCCATGAATCTGAACTAAACTTAAATTATTCAGAATGTAAATGCCGACATTGCGGAGAATCACTAAATATGAAAGACACTCTATGGTGAGTCAGATGTCCGAACTAGTACGTAAACCAATTCACTTTTTTTTTATTTATTTAAGGTCGCATCGACATCTGTGTCATTAGCGACCACTATTGGAGTTAACGTTATGGTAACTGTGAAGATGAAACGAAATGTTGATGAGAAGGGGTGAAAGAACGAACACAAATACAACCATGCCCGAGGCGGGACTCGAACCAACACCACCTCTACAGAAGGCATCGGAACAAGCCAATGACGTCATCACATTTAGGTCGATTGCTGCATCGGCGTTTGCCTGCGTTGCATGGACATGGTGGATTCAATATTTTCCATGTTCAATGCAAAGAAAAATAAGTATAATACCAAAGAAAATGTCATTTATTATTATTAAACATATGTAATAAGCTATAAGCAAAACTTGCCTTCCGTAATTAAACTAAAACTCGTTTAGCTTGATATAAAAAACCTCGCTCTGCCTAACAGAAGAAATTGAATATAAATTTTAGGATCGTACTTAAAAATCTTCAATAACTAGCACGTCAATTGATAAACACACACGATAATTGAAAATTTTTAGAAATACATTTCTTCTGATTTCACGTAAAACACGTAAGTTCACCCGTTATTCTGCCGAAACGAGACGATGTCCTCTTAAATGATTGAACAGAGCAAATTACTTACGGATTATCTACGGAAATGTTTGAAAATCGTTAGATCACCCAAATGATGTGTTTTCAAAACATGACATTGTTCACACTTTCAGCGATTGCAGCTTCCAATTGATAAAATTCTCTTCTCGCTCGTTGGGATATTCTCAATATGATCATTCAGAAAACAAGTATGCTGGATGCGTTGGAAATATTATTCGTACAACCACATCTCTTAGCGTTCCTTAAGACGTTTTTGCTGTTACCATCTTGCAATGTACCTCATCGAAATATTCCAGAACTTGAATATCATCTTCAAGATGGAAATACAACTCACACACAAAAGCAAATGCAGTATATTAGAATATGTTATTAAGTGAAGTCAGTACGCATATTATAGACATAAAATTAGTAATGAATTAAATATATTTTAACATGACAAACATTTTAAACATCTGGACCGAGCAAGTGAACAAATTTCAAAACAAAACGGGCGTATAGAATGATAGTTACATTATCATTTACGTTCTGTATGTTATATTTCGTAGAAAACTGCTTGGAGGTGTCGATTTTCATTCCTTTCTTATATATTAGCCTATGCAAAGTCTACACACGTACAAGAGAT
Organism: Teleogryllus occipitalis; assembly: GCA_011170035.1. Taxonomy (NCBI): domain Eukaryota; kingdom Metazoa; phylum Arthropoda; class Insecta; order Orthoptera; family Gryllidae; genus Teleogryllus; species Teleogryllus occipitalis. The sequence goes on along the minus strand of BLKR01001307.1, from coordinate 108,788 downwards.
AATTATTTCAATAATGCATCAAGATTTCAAAAGCAATTAAAAATACTTTAAAACTGCTGTTGAGCGAAAATGCTTGTATCACTTGCAACCACTTCCTGTTAAAAGATTCATCTTTCGGACATCCGATAACAAATATTTCGACCATTCAAGTAATTACCACCACACAATGGTACACTACTCTTCAAAGATGTGTTCGTCTAAGTACAATTGTCACAAAGCTTTAAAGAATAACCAATTGAGAAGAACTCGGAACATAATGTGGTCTTCACACTGCACATGCTCACTGAAATATGAAAACAAGATGGTCGGAGTTGGCCTAAGTATGATGACGTCACAAGCCTCTTTCGAGCTGGTTTGGAGGCCTTCTGAATAGAGGCGGTATTGCTCGAACCTGTCGGTCCGAGATCGCTACGACACTACTGCCTTAGCAGTGGCGGCTCGTGGGTATTTACACGTTCGCATGTGCACACCCAAATAATTGCGGTACAATGTTTCTTAAACATTTCTTAACATGAGGGGAATACAAGTCTTCTCAGAGCTTTTGCGAAACATGGTATTTCAAAACACGCGCCGTTCGGAAGCAGCGATTGACAGTCAGCGGCCAATGCCCTTCGTGACAGCAGGCTAGAGCACACTCGGGAAATGCGAGCGAGCAGCCGGAGTCGGTGGCTCCCGCGGGGCTGGAGGGGAAAGAGGGGGAACATGGTGCCTTATGGGAGGGTGGAGCACACTCCGGACCGTGCGGATATTACTGCGCAGGCGCGACTTCTGGAAGTGCCTTGACATGTCGTGAAGTTATTACACTCGGCTAGCACAAGTTTTTAAGAGAAGTAAGTGTGGCATTGATCGAAGAAAGTGTGAGATATCTCTCCACTTAAATGAGCTCTCACCCTTCCAAAGCAATTCTTCGGTAGCGCGCGAAACGCAAACGCATTGATGTATAGTGTTGCATTCATAATTATTGTGCTAATCGAATGTTATTTGCACATTTTAAAGCGAGTTGCAATTACAAATCCATTCCTAAGCATGTGAAAATCAAAATGTACTGTGTAAACGTATGTAGGAGGCTACTTTTTAGTACGTTTTGAAAAACCGAAGTTAGTGTTCGTTTTTCTGTGATGTGTGTTTGTACAACTGACAATGAATAGCGTCGAAAATATAAAATACGAGTAACATCAATGAAAAAGTCACAGAAGAAATTGCTGAAAAGAAACTGCATTTACTGAAGCGACACAGACTTTGTGTTACGTCAGTCAGTGCAGACGGCAAACTATCGAAATTTTTTGACTATTGGGTATAGAAACTTGTACTTTTAACCTTAAATTTGTACAGCGAGTTTATGGAAAATACTCCATAGCATAAATGCGAGTAAAAAAGTTTCGAATCAATGTGTTTCTTGACACCCTTTAAAAAACGTTCTGGAAGTTCCGAATCATGCGGTAACACGACGCAAGTAGTAAATATTTTGAAGGGGTCCTTGCCGAGCGAAGTCGAAACGGATGCTGTGAAAAGAAATGCGGTCAACCCTCGTTGGTGATAAAAGGAACTACTCAACATGTTATCAAACTTCATAAGATGCCTTTTTTCTCATTATTATTATTATTTATGTTAATGAATATATGTGTATGCTTGTAATGTATGCCTGTATGTATGGGCATGTGTGTGTGTGTGTGTGTGTGTGTGAGAGAGAGAGAGAGAGAGAGAGAGAGAGAGAGAGAGAGAGGGAGGGTGGGAGGAAGGGAGGGAGAAGGGAGGCGTTGCACATCCTAATAGTATGACCACGAGCCGCCACTGTGCCTTAGCGATCTCGGCTACCGGATCGCCAATTCACCTTTGTCGCGATCATCCCGGGAGCTGCGTGCGAGGGAAGTCCGAGGGGTCGGCGATCCCTGTAACAAGAAAAAAAATTAGAACAGGGATTCTCAACCTTTCCCGTTCATCCTCACCTTTTAAAACAATTATTTGCTTCATCGAACCCTTTGCGTTTTCTCTATAATATAAAGCATCCATAATCATAACACCAAAAATTGCACATAAATGATTTTAAGATAGCAATATCGTACACCAATATTCTCGTAAATATCTCCATTTTCAGTCATCAAAGAGGCTTCCTCTTTTGAGTAACTGAGTTTCTAATCTTCATTTTACTCCAATGGTTACGAAACGTTGACTTTTTTTTTCTTTTTAAGAACTGGCCATTTAACATTTCTCAAGTACGTGTTGCGGAGAATACTTTCTTACGCTAAAGACTATCGCTGTTATAATTGTTAGAGTTTTCTGTAGATCCAATATCCTAAGGATGAATGACAGATACGGAAGAAGAGTTAATTTGTAATTTATTATTGCAGGTGTTTGCTTTACATCAGAAAACAATTAAGCTCATTATTTTTGTAATCAATGGGATCTTGATTATATTTATCAAGCGCTAGTTCATATTCGGCTATTAACCCCTTTAATCAACACTGACCCCTATCAAAATTTCGTTGAATCTCAAGGGTCTGTATTGACCCCGTTGGAAACCCCTGATTTAATCCATCGCTAAATAATATTTTTTCTTTCGCAATAATTCTTCTAATGATCGTATCATTAGCTGTAGCGGTTTATAAATTCGAAAGTTGATGGTTCACAAAATCAATCCCGAGTGACTCACAACAGTTATTTATGTATCTAGGGCGTTATGTAGATGTTTTTGCTCCGAAGGCGACTTTCAGTCTGGAGGATCTCTTGCAAAGGAAGTCGCCCTCGGGGAAAAACATTAAGTAACGCCCGTGGCGCATACAAAAATTTATGGTTTACTAATTTATTGCTGATCCTAACGAGAATTCGGAACATTTTAAAATTTGCCTCCCATCAAAAGTGGAAGTGTCTATATGACGTCAGTAAAACAAAACGAGTTCGTATTTAATTACTATTGCATAATCTTAGTTGGACTGATTTGTTCGAACAAAATGAAAGGATATTGCGAAGTCCCTTCGGAAGTTCTTGAAAAGGTTATAAAGCTACGGACAATTCTTTCCAGTAAAACCTCGACAAATATATGTAAATGATTAATGGTTTATTTGAGAATTACTACATGGAAAAATAAGTGTAAATTGCGTTAAAGAAACTGTTCTTTCAGGTTATTTGCCCCTATTTCCGAAATAACATTTCGAGATTGTTACCCAATATGCCTTCTACATCTCTTACCACTAGTAGTACTACTTTTCAAGAAGCATGTATTATGTGTCTCTAAAAATGGTGAAACGTAACAGTGAAATAGAAGTGAGTGAGGAATCCTTAATTCACGGGAACATTCCAAAATTTTAAATTTGGTATAAATTCAACAAAACAAGGTTTATAACAAGTTACTTTCCATTTTTGATCATTGTGCTTCTATTTATTGTATTTTCCTGTTTCTTAACTTTAATAAATTTTAATAAAAAACTTTAATGAAAAGTGTGAATGCGCAGAAGATCGATAGTGCTGTCAATTGCAGTTACGCTTTGTCGTGTAAAAAATCAACTATTAATTTATTTGAAGATGTATAAAGTTCATTTAACTACTCAAAATTGTTATCTAGCTTTAACATCTTCAATTTTTTTTAAAAAAAGATTGCTCTAAATTATTCGATTAAACTGTCCTGATATAGAATAAAGGGCGCGTTAAAAATGGCTCAAATCTTATTTTCGTTGATATCTCTGATATTTCGAAATTTACAAAATTTCATACTTTTCCACGTTTTCCTAAAATTACAATTTTAAAGAGAGACATTCCCCCCAAACGAAATCTATTGTTCAAACACCTCTTGAAATAAGTTCATATACAATTCTTCGAAAATATGAATAGTTTTCGCGTAATTTCGCGTAATTTTTAAATAATTATTTTCACAAAAACGTCTCCAAATATTTTCTTTAAATTTTATTCTCGCTTGTATAAAAAACCGGTGCTAGTCACATTTTCAAAAATACAATTATTGTGTATTTGTGTCATTAGCTTCTGGGAGGAGGCTCCAAAAAAGACTCCGCCTTGACGACTTGCCGACACTCCACTGCCATTGCTCCTTCATTCATCAGCACCATCTGGCTGGTCACCTCTCATTACTTTCGCTTAATTCTTGAAAACTATCTTTCAAGAATGAAACAATCTCATAGTAGCAGAGCCTAAATTGAAGCAGTTTTCGCAGTTTCATATAATATGAAAGAATTAGCTGTCATTTTACTTAAAATGTTTTTTTATTCTCATTGTAAAATTGTTGAGATCCCTTTTGCGTGGATCTTAACTCTACATGAAAAGACGACTCCTTCAATACATGTTTGGTTTATTCGACATTCAAGATCAAAATTATCTTATTGCTAAGATACATGAAAATATTATTTGTACAAACACCCTCACGCGAAATCCATATCAGAACTATGTCCCCCCTTTCGTGTGATGATCATATTACGGAATTTTCTACTTCGTCGATTACTTCTAATTCTCTTCTTAGTTCTGCTTTCATCAACCCCCCTCTTTTCGTTCGTTGAATGTATTTCACATACAAGAAATATCAAACAAAACTTAAACAAAGTTAATCAATTAATTAAATTAAGAGATATGATGTACTTCCACAAAGTGGTGTCATCCAAGTGCTTCGTTAGAACGTCCGATTCCATGGCCACAGACTTCACAAAGTCTATCCGAATTTCGCCGTTCAACATATTATCCTTTACAAAATTAAGCCTTCGAATCATATGTTTATGATGGCTGTTTATCTTGAAGTCTTGTGACTAATCTATCACTGCCTCACTGTCTGTGAACAATCTCGTTGCATGTTCAGCTAAATCCGCAAAACTTAGATTTTCTTCGAGCAAAATTGTTTCATTATTAGGAACTTCTTCTTCCACCATCTTTTCATCTTCATACTTTTCTTTTCACATTCTTCTGCAATAACAGGTTGTATTTCTATTTTCACGTGTTAAATCCATATCACAAACATTAAGAGGAATAAAGTCTTTATCGGTTTCTACGCACACATTATTTTCAACGACCATTTCGGTAAATAAAATCATTAGATTCTTCATTTATCAAGATCTCATAACCTAATTCATTCTCTAAAATTATCACGTTCCTAGATTCGTGTGTAGTTTCTTCAGCACGATCAAACACTATAAGATCTTTTATTTCTAGAATACCCAACAAAGATCCCCAATCTAGCACGATCATCTAATTTCCTTCTTAAATTATTTACAGTGGCGTAATAAACTTTACATCCAATTACACGAAAATGTTGAATGCTAGATTTAACATCCGTCCATATTTCAAGAGGCATTTTATCTCTTTTGCTACTCGGCGTGACGTTATATGCATACACAACGTACATTATATAATATACATAAGTTTAATACGTACGCTATATAATTGACGCAGCTTCTGCCCAAAATATTCTTGGTAAATATGAATTAATCAATAATGTCATTTCTGTTTCAATAATTGGTCTCTTTGCTCTTTCAGCGATACCGCTGTTCTGTGGTGAATTATGCTACAATTGTCTTTATCCGTTTCATCTTGTAGAAATTTAACAGCTAAGTATTTATAAATTCCCTACCATTGTCAGTTCTGACGTACTTCACATTCTTTCCGGCTTCATTTTACCTACGCTTTATGAAATCCATTATTTTACTAGCGCATTCATGTTTATTCTAAGGAACTCTACAAACTATCTTCGACTATATTCATCGACAATCGTCATCTTCCCACCAATAGATAAATCAGGCATAGGACCACATAAATCTACAAGCAAACGTTCCAAAAGGCTGGTGGCTCGTTCAACAGTTACTTCTCTGAACTGTCACCGTGTGCGTTTTCCACGAATATAAGCCTCACATTTTTCATCTTCATCTCGAAGTTCTTCTAAGCTCCTAACCATTTTGTGTTCCGGCATCTTCTTAATATAATTCAGGTTAACATTTCCTTACCTTCTGTGCCATAATTTCGAAACGTTTCACGTGATTTAAAACACATGTTATTATAATGAATTGTATCGTATTTCTAATCACTTAACACTTTATTTGAATTATCTTCGACAACATTGATTTTGTTAACTCTCATTTTAAAAACGAAATCATGATTCTCAAACAACTCTTTCGCAATCAAATCCCTCGAATTTACATCGTAAATCTCCGCACCATCCACATCAAACACAATTTTCTTCTTCTTCACCAAAGTGGGTATTGATAGAAGATTCGAATTCAAGTTGGGCACGTACAGAACATTTTTCATTTTCAAATTTTTTATCTCCTGACCACTTGCTAAGAAAAATCCTGTAACGTTACCGACACTTTGTGATTGTAGTTTCTGGCCAGATTCCGTTGTCGTAATCTCCACATTGGTGATTCTTTCATCTTGTACCAGATGACGTTCAGAAGTCATATGCGACGTACACGCTGAATCCAATAACCAAATACATTTCTTCGTTAAAAATTTCATCGCTTCTTTTTGCAACCATTGCATGTTCATTTTTTCGATATTCTTTTGTTTTTTGTTTATTTACATTCCAATTATGTTTCTTTTGCTCTTCTTTTGAGTTATTAAACTGCTTATAATTATTTCTTCGACTTTAATGATTGTGCCGGCAGACTTTCGCAAAATGGTCCATATTACCACATATATAACAATTAAACCTCTTTACTTCTTGTTTTGAGAGCGACCACATTTCTCTTATCATTATATTGTAAATATTTCCTTTCATATTATTAGGCTTTCTCGCATCATCTCGAAATTAACGTCGGAATTAGCATGTACAGCTGTCGTTACCTCACTATATTCTCTTAGTAACCTCGTCTTTTATATAATGTATTAGCTCTTCATCGTCTAGTTTACAATCCAACTCTGAAATTTCACAAGCTAAACCCTTAGCTCGTATCAAAGAATCCTGTATTGATTCATTTTCAAATTTTTCGATTTTTGCAAGTTTCCTCTATGTATTTCTGTTCCTTCATGGAGGTTTTTAGCGTTTCTCACAAATCTTTTGACTTAGTAATCCCTCTACTAGCTAGCTCGTGTTCTTTTGACAAAGACAAAATGATGAATTTCAGCACGTCATCATTCTTGTAATTCCATTCGCCCCAAGTTTTTCACTAGTTTCATCACCATCTATGAGTATAGGCTCACTTTTTAAAATTATATCAAACAGATGTTTGGATCAATGCTATCATTCGTAAACTCCATAAATTATACTTTGTATTTGTTAACACTTCTATTCTACCCAATGACATACCTTCGGCCATTGTTTTTCAAATATCCTTCTTCCTTCAATCAAAAAAAAAATTCTTGACGCACTTCAATAATGCTCAAACTCGGCTTTGTGTAATCAAACTACGGTGCCGTACTTCTCATTCACATCCAAACAGCCACGTACGATGTAGCTTAACCACGTACGATGTAGCCTAATTACGAACGATGTAACCAAAGTCACGTACGATGTAGCCAAACCACGCTCTGCTACCAATTTGTTGAGATCACTTTAGCGTGGATCTTATCTACACGAAAAGACGAGAGTCCTTCAATACGCGTTTGGTTTATTCGATATTCAAGATCAACAACTTTCTTATTGCTAAGATACATGACAATATAATTAATACAAACACCATCACTCGAAATCCATATCACAACAAAAATATGACTAATTAACATTTTATCTACTATAGGGTATAACCACAAACTGAACTCACAACAAACAGAACGATTTAGCATTTCGAGAGCATTTCACGCTTCTACCCTCTTCACATACTCGTCACGTTCATATGCTTATTTCAGGAACCGGCCCGCCACTGTACGCCTCATAGAAAAGAAGTCCGGACCAGTCGAAATGTGACGAAGTCGCCCGAACGGGATTGCGTGTCTTGTGTAACTGAATCATGTAAGGTGCGTGCGCACTTTCTTCCGGGCGAGAGGCGGGTATTACCTGCATCGCCGCTGCTGAGGCGCTGCGTCGCAGAGGCGCTGCAAGCGACGTGACCGCCGGGAGAGTCACAAAGCGGTTGGGGTGCGACGGGCAGAAAACGACCGCCAACAATCATGCAAGCATCACATAGTCATTTGTCCGTCACTCTTCGAAGATTCGAAACCAAAACATTAGAATGCAACGTCCTGCGTTTAATAAAATGCTCTAAAGAGTTCGCGACATAATTCTGGTAGACGATATAATCACCATGAGTCAAATACATCAGAAGAGCTTAAAAACACCCGAATCACCCAACAATTAGTCAGCTAATCAACAGTCAACGTGAAGTAGGCAAAATATAAGAAAACGTTTTAGACTTATCAAACCTTCAAAAGGGGTATTTGTAATTCAGTATTTATTTCTGTAATTTTTTTACTTGTTACCATAAACTCAATGTTCAAATTCGTACAGATTGTAAATTTGCAGAAGTAAAAGTTAAAAACAAATCCCGGCACGGTACCAGAGATCGAGAAGTGGATCATTCCTTCAAAAAATGGAAATTTCCATTTTGATATAATGTATTCACACAATTACATGTTAGCACGATTAAAGTTCATGTTATTAGTAGCAGGGGCCGACCTTGAATTATGGACTGTAGTACTTGTATTCCCAGATTGATTTATTGTTAGTGATTCCGGGCGCGTCAACTACTATGGTCGTTAGACCCGTACGTGTAGTGCGTGTTTTTTGCTCGGGAGGGGGCGATGGTGTTTATGGAGTGGTATGTTATGGCGGTGGTATGGGGAGATCCGGTGCCGACCTACCGTCGGCTAGCGGGGTTTTCCCAACCAGGTATTTCCCACCAGCGGGGTACCAACCAGGACAAGCTCTAAGCGCCCGACCGGTCTTTCGGCATGTTTGATAGTGTAGTGCATGTTAGTGTAAGAATATTAAGGGGTAAGAACAAGGAAGAGGTAGGAAAGATCGCGCGCGGTCCGTGGCCCGTTTGTTGGGGTATTGCTCCGGCATTTGCGTGGTGTTGATCAGAGAAACCGCGGAAAACTACCGATCAGAGCAGTCGGCCGCTAGAATTCTCCTCTAGACAGCGACTGAATTCGACCTAGCTGACAAGCTTGTGTCGAAAATACTGCCACCGTCAGACTCCAACCTAGGACCTCCCGGTCAGAGGGACTGCAATGACATCAGTTGATGCCCTGAGCTATCTCTCCCGGTTTGTATCATCAGGATGGCTAGGAAATTATTTCGCACTCGTATGATAAGTTAGTCGTTGATCTGATATTTCTAGAGTGGAGTGCTTCAGCTTGGTATCTTCTCTTTTGAAATCCGATTTTGGTGAGGGATTAGCTTGCCAGTCATACCTCAAGACTTCTTTGCATTTTTATTCCTCCGATGTTCTTTCACACGAATTGCAGAACTCAGCCCCCCCCCCGTTCCCGATTCAAAGGCTCCGAGTTCTGTAGCGCATTTCCGCCATATGTTCCGACCCCAATTTCCGACGCAGTCCTTGTTGACCAGAGAGCGAACACAGGTTTTCATTTCACTTTAGCGTGTGTATTCCTCTTAAAAAGAGAAAATTGAACATTTCACGAAAAAGTATTACTTGGATTACACTAGGAATTAGAACATCGTGTAAAAACAAACGTACGCTCTACTTTATTTCTAAACATCATAACATATCACCCGGTTTTCATGTCTACTTCCGAGAATATAAAAGAATTTTAACGAAAGTAATAGTTCAGGCAAAAATAATGAAAAATAATAAGGATATTTTGAACGCTAGAAACAAAATTAAAGCAATGTGGAATATAGTATAAAGTTCCACCACATCATCACCATACTTCGTAGGGAATATTGTTTTAAAGGATAATGAAAGAGAAGCAAGTAATCCAGAAAAAGTTGCGAATCTCTTCAACCAACACTTTTCTAGAATTGCAGTTGATCTCACGAAATGACTAAAACCACAAAATTTAACATCATATGCTTATCAAAAAATGTCGGGCCGATGTTTATTTCCGAAACTTCTTCCAACGAAATCCTCAGAACAGTCAGTGAACTAAAAAATAAGTATTCATCTGGTTTAGATGAATTTCCAGATTGTTTATTAAAAATGTGTGTACCTGCATGTGCTACACTCATTAACTCACATTTTCAATGCTTCCTTGGGCACAGGAATATTTCCAGATATTTTCAAAACAGCAAAATTAAGACACTTTTTATAAAAGGGAACAAAAATGACATTCAAAATTACCGACCAATTTCTCTTTTGTCAGTTTTCTCAAAAATATTAGAGAGGCTTTTCTATATGCGATTGGAAACCTATCTCAGGAAAAACGAAGCGTCTTCACAACACGGATTCAGAAAATCAAAATCTACAGAAACAGCCATTTTTTCTTTTCTTGAAGATGTTGCTTCATCAATGGACAAAAATTAAGAACTCATTGGGATATTTTTAGATCTTTCGACAGCTTTTGTCGTTATTAAACTTAATATCGTGTTCTCAACTCCTGATCTCGGGCGGTTATTGTAACTACTTCCGATTCTAACTTCATTCTTCTACTTTAAAGGCGCATAAACGGTCTGCCTATTACTTTTATTATTACTATTATTATATCCTCTATATATAATTGATGATTTCACCGTCAAAGCACGTTATCCACTAGCGTTGAGTACATACGTTATTACTGCCGACTAGTATTTCCTGGTTAAAATTTCTCTATACTTAGATCTGAAAGGGGGCTCTGCTTTCGGTTGATCGCAAGTTTATGGTGTCACAGTTACTGAAGAGTTGTTTTATTTGTATTTGCAATTATTAATGGAAGTGTATATTTGTTGTAGTTAATGTGCCCTTGGAAGTGCAGGTCAGTACAATACTATTCCATTGAAAAGAAATTCTCTTGAAAGTGATGGAGGTTTATTAAAGAAAATGAGCGCCGGAGCATAAGCGAAGGCGCGAACCAGGCGGCGAGAGCGCAGCACATAGGATTTGTCGGGTAGCGACGCGCGTCTTAGTACGATTTCAATGTAGTGTATCTTCAAGGTCACAAGACGGAAGGAGAGGGGGACACTATCGTCCAATCGGGAGCTTCGTTACGACCTAATTTTTAAGTATTGAATCTCTCGATTGGATGATAGTGTGCTCCTTTCCTTCCAGCTCGAGACCTTGAAATAGGACCATAGTGCATCGCGGACCACTTGTCAAAATGCGATGGTTATAAAATTGCATTTGTTATAAAAAATAGATTTCTAGCGGGGACAATATGAATAGAAATAATTAGCTTATTGATTCATTGCATGAATTAAAGGGACCTTGACACCATAAACATGGAAGAATACTTGTTCCATGCCATGTGTTATGTACGTAAAAAGACACAAGTCAACAATAACAATTTATTGATCAAGCTCTTTTACAGGAGTGATCCCGTTTACAAAAATCCAGTAGAGTAGTCCGTTGTACAATGCCGCGGTGTCCAAGATCCAGAAGATGTTCCAAGATACGTGCGCCGGTCGTCCAAAATGCCAGGAGAGAGAAAACAAGTTAACTTCGCCGAGTTCGCACAAGATACACTATACACTATGTCACTTCTGGATCGCACTTCAAGACTGTCTGCTCCTCTGGCCGGCGCGGCCCGTTAAGAAGCACGCCGCGCCGTAATCTCGCCTCGGGGCTGCTGATCCGCTCGCCGGCCGCTCACGTCCCATTGGCCGGTCTTCGCGCCGGTTTGTGGCCCTGCTGCCTTCAGTAGCCTCCGTCCCGCGCTGCCGAATTGGCGCGCGATACGAATCCTCTTATATCGCCGCAACACCATGAACTTCCGATTTACCTTGTTTTAGTTACCCAATTTACACAGTTTTTGAAATGGAATGTATACAGGAGAATACTATAAACTCAAAGTGATAGCAGTGAGATTTTGTGCGGCGTAACTTACAGCCATCGACTGCATTTTTTTAGTAACTTGTATGGCATGGTAATCAACCATTTAGTCATGCTATATCGAATTTGTTCCCGACTCTGGTGGCAGAATGTGCTGCGAACTGTATATTCCTTTGATTCAACATGAAGTTGGAAGCATAATCTGCATTTACAATTATATAGTTTTAATTACATTTATTTAATAACTAGCTGAGATTCTCCGCGTTGCCGGGATATTTATCATAATTCATTATACTTTTTAGACATAAAGAGAAATTCCATCTATTCCCGCCATGCTGCTGACCCTACTTCTTTTCTATTTTATACTCTGCCCTCTTCCCCACTTTGCCTATCAACCATCTGGAAATACTCAGTCTTCCTCACTCACTTCCATAATTACAAAAATATTTAATTTTTTTCTTATTGGGGGTTCCCGCTCCCAAAATTAACTCACTTTATGACTAAAAATAAATCTAAGCAAAAAATATACTTGCACTTACGTATATTGTTTTTGTCACATTGTAAAACTTACAACTTGAAATTAATCTTTAACACCCCGCCCAGGCAATTGACGTTTAAATATAATTAAAGTGCATTTAATTTAATTCGAGTCTGTGTTTTGGGATATTTGAAAAACAATAGTTCACGAAATGATGCTAATAACCTTTTAAACAAATATAATATCTCCAACCATCCGAGATCACAGTGCATTCCGTCTTGACATTTTTTTCAATTCATCTAAAATAACCTCTTTGCTTCCATTTCTAACAACCTTGAAAAACAGCGAATACACGCGTTCAGTTCCTCTGCCTACCCATGTCCCATTACTCGTTTAACTCAATTATACTTTCTCTTGCCAAACGTATGCTCATCAATTTAAATATTCATTCCTACACCATCCAAAAGTACGCTTTCCCTTTCCAGTACCATAAAACACTTCCCTACAAAAACTCATCCCATTTTTCACTTTTAGCATGAACATGTAAATCATTCTTTATTCGTTTCACTTTCGCTCGTGAAATACGAAAATACGTCATAATGATGCTTAATTTTCTATAACTGATTCAATAACTAATTCATACAGAACACAGAGGTGCCATCATACCTTTTTACAAAAATACCAAGCACACCCACCAACAAAATAACTTTTTTCAGTAATTTCGTAACTTTGTACACTTAACGCACTAACGTCTTGATGCAATTGAAATCAATATCCAAATTACTTTTATAAATAGAGCGAAGAAAAACTGTCATCATTTTAAATATCAGCAATCTGGATTACATAATTATATTAAAATAAACAAACATCCTATCATTTAGATACGTAATTCTGTGCATTTATAAACTCAATCGCAAATCCCAGCCATCATTATCTGATGGCGCACCGATAATTGTTGCACATCGATGCACTCTTGAATCTGGTGTGATGTAATGTTGGGCAAAAATGTTCAGAAAAATAACTATAAATAAATAATGAAGTGCGCACGAAAGTGCATAAGAAAAAGTTAAAGTTCCTTGCTATATTCTGTCACTGTTTTAGTTCTTTCCTTGCATCTTTGAATATGATATCGTTCACACTGTTCACCACACAGGGAGCACACGCAGTCTTCAGAAAAATAATTACTTTGTAAATATATTGAGGTTTATGGTTGTAAATCATAGCCTTTTGACCTTCAAAGGAAGCTAGCACGAAAGTTCCATCGATATCGGTTCTGTACATTCAGAGAGTATCCCGTTGTAACTCAACGTACTTGTCTATCCATACATACGTACAGATCAGTGGCAGGGAGAAATTCCTCCATGTCAGTGGTTGCTGGGCAGCTCTGGTCGAACAAATCAAGATGTAGCACTATGTGAATTTAACTTAATCTGACGCTAGAGTTCGAAACTTCTTCCATTTCCGTCTAATCGTGAGTGCAACCATTACCTCCTAGAGCAGGGGTTCCCAAACTTTTTTTACTACGCTTCCATCTATCAATAACAAAACCATGCTCCCTTGAACATTTTTAAATGGTAATGAATAAAACAAGTGTTACATTGAGTAAAAATACATTTATTTTTCTACTCTTTACAATTTTACAAGTTAATTATGGTTTTTTCACCTCTTGTTTGTTTCTTTGCTAGATCAAGAAAATGCAATACGATTTATGCCTAATTAGTATTACAAGTTGAAATTTAAATTCAACAAGGGACAAGAAAAATTAGTGACAAGGGTAAGCTTACATTTTTTCCAGATTCCTTATACTTGGTTGAGTATCAGAAAGTGAACAATGTAAATCATTAGCAATGACAAGTATGCCCCGATACTTTGTTTTAAGTGCATCAAGTGCTGAAAACTATTTTTCACACAAATTGCTCAATACTACATAGCAAGTAACACACTGAGGATGTTCGACGCCATCCTTAAGTATGCAAATAAACTCATATTTAATATAATAATTGATATACTTGCGTTTTTTTTTTTTTTTTTTGTGCTCATCTTGAACATCTTATGTCACATATTTCGCATTGCTACAAGGCAACTCTGACAAAATTCATATCTTCCTAGCGCGCCAAGTCCTCGGGAATGTTCGGGTATACCACGGCTCGATGGGTCCCGCGCCCCCCTTTACTTGTCTTTACGCCTCCCTTGCGGGGCACGTCCCCAACTTCGGGAATCAATGACCTAGATACTATCGAGAAGGTATTAGTTTGCCAGTGAGAAACATTTTTAAAGTGGCATAAAGTGACACTTTTCAACGATGACCAACCATAAATAACATGATAAAGTGTAGTTGAAATAAAAGGTGCAATATTTTTTAAAAAGAATCTTTATGTCTGTTTCAATGACCTGGAACAATGTGATAAAGAGATTGATGTCTGTTTGTATTTAAAATTCCCGCTAATATTGTGAATTATTCTGGTGTATGAAGCTCATTGGCTGAAGCTCGATGGCCTGCACAACAACTCCCTATTGGTTGCTACTGACAACGACTGACAACCAACACTGGCTGAGCCATATTTGCTTGGCTGAGTATATACTCTCTGCTCTGGGCTGAGCACTGGCCAGAAAGTAGCCGATCAGCTCAGCTGATTTAGCTGGCGAATGACATCCGTGAGCATCCGTGGGCCGGAGAGACAGCTTAACTGAGGCGCAGTGTGGAGAAATTTCATTGGAAAAGATTACAATTTATTTTTTTAGGTTAAGGTGTTCATAATATGTTTTCGTACTCAAAGATTAAAAGCATTTGAAACCTAAAAATGGATAGCATATTTTCTAGAGACGAATCGGCTCGTGATAAAGACGATGGTGTAAAATGTGGTTTGCAGTCTTTGGAGGTTAAGGATGATCAATCGTTGAGGAATGAAGCAGTAGAAAGTCAAGATAGTTTTAGCAGTGCCAAACTTGAAAATGATCCAGAAAGTTCCTTTGCCAGATCGGATTCTGATCAAGATCAGTACAACGATGATCATGATCATGATCATGACAATGATAACGATCACTCACAAGATCAAGATAATGATGAAAGTGGTGACACACACTTGAACAGAGCAGCTAGTGCCTTAGAAGATATTCTAAGTAATACGAATAGCTTTTCCAAACCAGCTGCAAGTACAAAAACTGATATGAAAGACAACAGTGAATCTAATGACGCTTTCCATGAGAGAATAATGCTTCCTAAATCTTGCAGTAGTGAAAAGAGAGACAAAAAGAAAGAAATGAAAAGTCGGCGCGAATTAGAAGAGGAAGAAAGAGAGAAGATGCAGTTAGTAATTGTCCTTAGTTAAAATACATTTAATTTTTGTTTTTATTATTGATGTGATATTAGATTTAAGTTTAAATGTAGGTCGTTAGAAACGTAATAATCTGAAACTTTTTAAGTTTAAATTCATCTGTCATAATAATTTTATTCAAAAATGTCATGAATATTACAACAACAAAATAATCTAAACCATTTTGACATGGGTATTTCAAAATATCTTGATGTATGAAATTTCAGGATTTTCTTTTTAAAGACAAGTTTTATGTTTTGCCAATACAATTTGCCCAATTTCAATATTATTTTCTTCCTGTAGCAAGTTCATTAATTTTTTTTTAATTTAAAATTGTGAAATATTAATTTTCTACCTCCCCCCCCCAAGAAAAAGAATTTCCTATCAGTGTTCTTTTTGAGATAATTCTATCTAATAAAAAAACCAAAAAAGTTGAGTTTACACTGTTCTATTTCATGATGGAAAAATGTGAACAGAAACATAACCACGGAACATAAATCAGTTTTGAATAGTTTAAACAAATTTAAGTATACAAAAAGATACACATTTACATGGTTAGACTTTCCATGCAAGATACGTTTGTCTTGCTCAATTTGTCCTCTTTCTAACATCCTTTCTCTTTTCCTAATGGAGACAAATCATTCAATAATGTTAAAAGCATAATGATGGCACAATTTTGTTAGTTAAATAAACTTATTTTTTTGAATATGCAGACTTGTTAAATTTATGGGGGGTGTATGTGTGTTTCTGTTTTTCTTTACACACACTTTTTTTTCTTGTGATATAAATCAAACTTTTTAAAAGTTGAAAAGTTAAGTGTGAAATGTACCAGAAATTCAATGTTTGAGGAAGAAAGACAGATTTTTAAAGTTTTTCGTGTTAAAAACATGACTAACTAGTATATGAACATAAGATAATTAACAGACATAAATTTAACTCGTAGCAACATGTTGAAGGTTATTTTTTAACAAATTTTTTTGTATCCAAATTGTATTTCAGATTCTTTCTTAATTATCTTGAGTGCAGGCATTATTAAGAGGATTGAATAATTTGAGAACTTGCATGTTTGAGAAAAATTTACTTACATTTCTACCAGAATATGTTGTATATTTCTAATTGACTTTATTTATTTCAGAGTATTAGTTTCAAACTTTACCGAAGAACAGTTGGATAGATATGAAATGTATCGACGATCTGCTTTCCCGAAAGCGGCAATAAAAAGAGTAGGTTTGTTTGGAGTATTTAAATGTTTCACTCCTGTAGTTTCACTCCTGTAGTCTTATTTTTTAGATTTCTTCATTTCTCTGTGTTAATGGATGGTGTTTCCAATTTTAAGATTGTATTCTTTGTGTTGGTAATGTGATGTCGGTCACTAATGTGGGGGATTGAGAAAGACTGATTAGCTAGTAAAAAATCATTGTTAAGGCTCATTTGTAAAAGTTAGAATCCAAGATCGTATTTGTTTGTGCCTCCTCCTCTGAAATAAATGATAAAAAGATAGCTTGGGTAGAATGCAACAACTTAAAGTAACAAAAGAAAAAATATCAACAATTTTACTTTGTAATAGAAAATGAAAAATTGAGCAAACCTACAAATAAATCAAGGCAATGGAATAAAACTATGCAAATTAAGAAACAAACTATTGGGCAGATTTGAAACGAGTAAGAATTCCCCTATTAAATAGATTTAAGATATGTATTTTTCTGGAAATGAAAATATTTTGAAAGAATGTAATAAATGTATGAAAAAATAGTAGCATTTAATATAAAAACACAATAAACAAATCCATATGAAAGTGAAAAATTGTGAGAACAATATTGCAATTATTAGTAAGGTGTGAATGATCTTGAAATGCATTTTCTGTCTAGACAACTCTTAAATTATGTTTTGATAGAAATAGGGAGTTTTTTATGAAAGTAGTGTTAATGAAGCAATATTGAGAATTGGCTTTCCATGTTAATGTTGCATTTTGTTAAATGCTATTAAGTATTAAAGCGTGCATGTGTTAAAACCATTGTATGCCTTGTAACAAGCTATTATGTATACAAATTAAAAAAAAAGAAAAAAATTACTCTAGGTTTTAAAACATTAAAATGAGCCAGTGTATAAGAAAGTTGGTGGAAGTTAATGTTATTATCATTGGTTGTAATTGTTCTTAGCCTTGATAGTCTACAATATTGTTAAATGAAATCTCATCCATTTGTCGATGAAAATAGTTTTCTGGTACTTGGGAGCAAAACTGTCTTGGATTGAAATCATGCCAACTACGCTTGGTGGGTCCTTTATTCATAATTCAACTATACATAGTGGAAAAGGGTTGGAGTTTCTAGAGTTCAAAAAAAGCATATTACACTTTTCCCCAATACAACACATAGTTTTTACTGTTTTTTTGATAAATTGCTATACATATATATAATAAATAATTGCTGTACATATTTGCTTTGTATATGAGAAAGAAATTTAAAATGTGTGAGTGAAATAGTATTGGAAGATTATTATTATTTGTTGTTTTATATGTTTAATGGTACTCTTTGTCTGATATTTCCATTGCACATTAATGTAAAGACACAAAATAAAGATCTCTCATCAGTATAAAAATATTGTATTGAAAATTAATGAAAAATCGGTGTGATAGTTTGCAAGAAGTGTTGGATTTGTCTTATAAAAATCTACAACATTCATGTGAAATGTTTAATGTATCTTTAGAATGGAACAGAGATATTTTGCTGAAATACACTAAAATGTTTCAGCTCATGCAAACCATTACTGGATGCTCTGTGTCTCAGAATGTTGTTATCGCTATGTCTGGGATAGCAAAGGTCTTCGTTGGAGAAATAGTTGAAGAAGGTAACTACAAAATGAAAAAGAACTTTAAATTTAAAAATATGCTGAAATGCACAAAATTTATAATAACTTTTAAAATTACAGCATGACATAAATTATAAATTTACATTTTTTAATTACTTTGGTTTATATCATGTCATGATTAGCAGAGAAGAATGAGAACTTTTATAAAGTGAATGAGGATTAATAGTATTGTACCTATGTTTGGCCCCAAAAATACACGATTCTTAAGTGATGTATTTCATAAAATACTGTAATATCATTTGTAATTCAATTTTCTAATTAAACTTTAATTTTACTGTTTAAGAAAGAAAAAAGACATTGTATTTGCTTTATTTTCTTCTCAAAATATCATCTATATTTTTCAGCTCTTGATGTTATGGAGACCCAAGGAGAGTCTGGTCCATTGCAGCCAAAACATTTACGCGAAGCCATTAGAAGATTAAGGTTAAAGGGACAAATTCCTAATGGACGTCCTCGTAAACCTATGTTTCACTTTTAAAAATACTATTATTGTATTCTTTTTATTATTTATTGCCACTTTCAGATTATATTGAATTTGTAAAGAATTTTTGAAGATTTTTCAAAGTGACTGAAGTGATAATTAATTTTAAATAAAATGTATGTTTTGTAAGATTATTTGATATACAAGAGAAAAATAAAATAATGATTTACATAGGCTTAAATATTGTTTGTTTGCATTTTTTAAAAATAAGTATTGAAAATTGGATTTATTGTAATATTTTCATTGCAAAATACATTGGTTGGTTTTAATTTTTCATTTCTGATAAATGGCTTACAGTTACCCTGAAAGAATGACACTGTACATGTATCTGTTTTTGAAGGATTTGGTACTGAAGGTAATAGGGTAACGAAAATTTATATATTTGAAATTGTATGTGTCACATGAGTTTAATAATCCTTAAAAGTTGTGTTGAGTTGCAAAATAAAAGTAACTAATGCAGTTGTCTTATTTGATTTTATAATAAATGTCAATTTTTTAAATGTAAAATATTTCATTGTCTCTTTTCCTTTGTTCCTTGTTCTATATCTTTCATAAAAGAGTGTCAATAGAATAAACTTTGCATTTCTCATTGACCTTAATTTTCTTAAGGAAAGGGGAAGTGGTAGAAGTTTGAGAAATAGCCTCAGTTCAAGGTGTCGACAGATTTTATCTTCCTGTGGACTTCGCCCTCTTGGAGGCCATTGGCCTTGAGATAAATAGCATTTGAGTTATCAAAGGAGGGTTTGTCTCAGTGCTGCAGGGTGTAGAATTAAGATGTCATCTCCCAAAGTTGTATTTACTTTTGCTGTAATCATATTAGTAGGTAAGTATAAGATGTGTGTGCTGTGAAAAAATGTGAATAAACAGTTCATAGACATTATTAAAGGATTTTTTTGTAATGTAAGTAAATTTTCTCTGTAATAAATGTGCGTAGCATTAATGTATGCATATGTAATTGTAAGGAATTATAATTTTGTAAGTAATATTTGTTGAAATTCTATTATTTTTCTTCAGCTGTTTCTTGTTGTAATGGATGTGACACAAATCAAACAAGGCAAGGATGCCGAATTCAAAATGGACAGTGTTTGTGTGGAATTGGTTGCTATTCTGAATATCGCTACTCATCTAAGGAAGAATGTCGTAAAGCATTAAGAGGTTGGAACATTTGTAAACTGTAATATTGTGACGTTCGTTTTCCAAAAATCTTATGAATAGATGTGTATGTGTTTAAAAACTTATTCTGTCCACATGAGTTTCCAATTCTCTATCTCATCAACTCTATAAAATCTTAGGAAGACGCAATGATGCATGCCAGAACAATCCTTGTGAACATGGTGGGTCCTGCAGCCAAACGTCATTTGAACCTGGCTACAGGTGTCGCTGTGAGGGCACAGGATATTATGGAACCCACTGCCACATAGGTATTGTTTGAAAACAATTTTGTATTAATTTGAAATTAAAACACATTCATATGAAGTTGCTAAAACTAATGAAGCATGTCTAAAGTGATATGCATCAAGTAGTAATGATGAATGTCTTGTAAGTTCTTAAAATTTTGGAATTGTAATAATACATTGTTTTGAATACATAGATGCAGATATGCTACTGTTGTTAATGGTTTTGTGAACTATTAAAATATGCAACTTGCAAGTGTGATATAATAACATTTTAAAGTTTTAAATTGATGAATCCAAATTTACAGTACTACCCAGCCCTCTCAATTATCAATTGTGTATGAATCTCGGGTATTCCCTCAATTAGTCTGACACCTCATAAATTTGGATTTTGTTGTGTTATTGATGTAGGTGAGAAACAAGCACCTTTTCATGACAAAATTATAATTTGATCTTCCAAAAGCTGTGTAAATGGGAGGTTATATGTGTATTTTTGCAGTCACTATTACTACAGTATTTCAAAAGAAATTAGTGAATGTTCATAGTCAACTTACATCAGATGATTGTGTTCTTTGCAATAAATAATCTATTCTTATGGGCTTATTGACACTCAATTAAAATTTTTGATTTCTGCTACGTATGCTAGGAGAGAACCCATTTTTTCTCTGTTCTGACAGCAATTCATCTAATGTTATGATAATTTAGAGAACAATAATAATAATAATAATAATAATAATAATAATAATAATAATAATAATAATAATAATAATCACCATAATAAGTATGCCATAATGAGTGCCATGTTCATTACTAAGTGTAGATAAGGGAGGAGGTCATCTCCTACCCATTCCTCAATGATGATTTACATTTTCCTTCCTTGGAACGAATAATGGTAGAGATCATGAGGCAAATGATTAGGGATTCAAGAAATGATGGTTCCAACAGAACACATGGTGGGGTTAAAAATTGAGAATTCCATTGTTCAAAGAAAATGATCTTGAAGCTGATAGCTTTATTGTTCCTCATTTGTATTACCGTAAAAATACAATTAGTACTTCAAATTTTGTCCACATTATCCAATTCAGAGGAAAATGTTTACATTTACACAGTTCATTACAATATTTTGTTACCATTAATGGGGATTTTTTAATAATAATATCAAAATGACAAATGTATTTCTGGGTGAATCATTCTCTTTTCATGCATGGAACTATAATAATTATCCCATTACCTAATTGAAATTGTTGTATGTTGCCTAATGTAAATAAATTATTTTTAGAATAATTTCAAAAATACCACTGTTATGGATTATTTGAATTGCTATTTTCTTTGCGGTATTAGTGTGTGACATAAAATTGTTAAATATTTGTCATGCATGTTGTTTTTTACATAAGTTGGTTATCAATATTACAAATGTTCTTGGTTTACAGCATGTCCAACCCGAGCACAAGTGGCCAGGAATGGTGAAGCTTTCCCATACGAATGCATTGTAATATGATATTTTATCAAGAAATTCTTAATGAGTTTATGAAGCCAAAAAATATTTAACATATGTCTCACATTCTTTTTCAATGATGTTGATTTTTAACATTTATTAAATATTTGTAATGTTATTTTGTACTTTCAAAGTAATACAATTACTAGTCCCTATTTTATAAAAATAAAGTGTCAAAAGAAAGTAATTAGGACTAAACTATGAAGATGAATACCTGACATCAGTTTTTCTTTTCGTCTTTGTAATTTTTAAAATGTTTTGTACAATCTAGATTATATTTTTCTCATATTGAGTATTTTATTATTTTATTGTGTTTGTATGAAACTAGTGTTTTTAATAAACTTTTTATTAAATAAGTTTGATTACTTATTGATCTTTTTTATTTCCAAAGTACCTCTATAAAAAAAATCCAAAACCATGGTCCGTCTAGATTATGTATTTCAAATCATTTGGCGGTAAAAATGCCTGCTCGAAACAAATCCATGATTTGCGTCAAGGGGTTTAGTGTTTAAATAAACCGAATAGGGGTGTGTTAATATTCCGCATATTTATTTCGAGTGGTCTTAGTGGTTCAGTAATTTTTATTATTATGTGACCGATTAAAAACGTCTCATGACATATACCATCAACAACTACGTGGGTCCTTCAATACACGAGCGGGAAATGTATTGTTCATTCTCAGAGGAGCGGAAATTAGATATTGTCAATACAGTATATTAAATTATTGTGACAACATTAATAAAAATCACCGTTGTCCATTGCATGAACTTTATTACGCTTTCTTAGATACCTCTGTCAGAATTGCCGATGCGTATCTGAATGGAATGTGTTTTTTCAATTTTCTCAAATAAATTTTTTAATGGTACTCTTAAATTGTTTAAAATAATGTCTGGTATTCTTATTCCATATTCGTGTATGTTAGAAAGTTCGGCGTTCATTAGTCACAACGTTCGGGACATTTTAAAGCATTGCACAGAAATGACGGGATTTTTTCGGTAACTTGAAGGTCGCAAAAATGCGAAATGCAATGTCGAAAGTACGTACCATCGCTTAATTTGTAGTTTCGTGTACTTTGCAGTTTTAGTTGAATTATTATAATTATTTTTTGCGTTTACTTCTCAGTTCAAAGAACGTAGTATAGTTTCTTGGGCTGAAGCTGATAAAAATAGACGAGTAAGGCCCTGTGGGTCTGCCAAATGGGCTGGGAGCAGGCGTGCAATAGAATGAGTAGTTAATAGGCATCGAGTTTCCTTTGGGCTGTATTGTCTTCCGCAAAGAGCTGTTGCTCTTTGTTATGTACCTGCATGGCTGGGTGCAGGTGCAGAACATTTTAGGGTAGAGATGTTGGTTCATAATATAACTAATTGAAGTGTCCAGACCAATGAAACTAATGTGTTTTCCTGCCTCATTCTCAAAATGAATAATTTATCTAAGATGTATGGGACTGAAGAAAAAGAAAGGAG
The DNA here is from genome assembly GCA_011170035.1 of Teleogryllus occipitalis. NCBI lineage: Eukaryota > Metazoa > Arthropoda > Insecta > Orthoptera > Gryllidae > Teleogryllus > Teleogryllus occipitalis. The sequence goes on along the minus strand of BLKR01001307.1, from coordinate 85,503 downwards.
TTACAGTCATGATTTTTTCTTGTGGTTTATATGGTGTTACAGTGATTGTTGTGTGGGGGCTGTGGTCGCATGGTCATGGACCCATGGTTGTTCCGCCCCCCAGTTTTGGTGGGAGAACGTGTTGTGTGGCTTGGAAGTGGATCAGGGCTGCCTCAGGGTGGTGTGGTGCGATGGATAGGAAAATTACCTGAGATGGGTCCTGACTGGACTGTAGGTTTACAACTGGTGAGTACATGCCAAGCATTTTTTCAAGATATTACTTTTGTCCCCTCAGATCTAAATGTACACTCATAAGATTTTGGGTCAGCATGTCAATTGTTGTGCTTTTATGACAGTGGTTTATGATGTAAAACTGTTTATCTCTTTCAATCATTATAGATAATTAATAAAATTTATTACTAGACATTGTATAGCAGGTACGATAATCTTCCTGTGACCTCCATGAAAAAAAAGGATAAAGGCAAAACTTGGATCAGTATTATTTTAAGTATTATTGGAAGCCACACAATTTTTATGCAAGTCAAATAAATGGGTATAATATCTTAATTTTAAGACCAATTTATTTTAATTTTTGTGAACAGCCTGTTAGTGGGGAATGGGATTTTTAGTTTACAACAATTAAGTTGAGAAACGTTTATTTGACTTATTTCAATATTATTAAATAATTGTATTATAATTCATTACTTTCTACATACATACTTTTTTCATTACCTTTTCTAAATTTCATTCCATTCTTTCATTTATGTTTTTTCTACTTTGTCAGTGCATTTATCTGATTATAATTCATAAGTAGACTAACATTGCATAAAATGTGAAGCATGTGAAAGGTAGTATACCAATTTCCTTTGAGTCATAAGTGGTTACATCAAGTTATTCTTGTGTGAAAATTTTCCCAATCCTTATGTGTTCTTATAGGACAACCCTCTTCCATACGGAGGGATTGATGGAACATGGGGAAATCGCCATCTCTTCACCTGCGAACCCAAACATGGGTTGATTGTGCCCATCACCAAGACTGTTCGGGAGGCAGATTTGTTGAGCTGGCCTTTCAACTCTCATGGTAAGTATTCAAATAGTTCAAGTAAAGAATGCCGGTAAATATGAATTATTTACTAATGAAAATATAGTTGAAATAAGGGGGCAAATGGAAAATCTATTTAAATGATGTAAATATGAATACTTACCCAGATATAAACAGCTTCAGAAACTTGAAAAAAATGTTTCACATACTTGAAGTTGAGCAGTTGAGAAGACTGTTAACTCTTGCCCATAGAAAGTAATGTACTACATAACCCAGTTATGATCAAAGAAATAATTCTTCGTATCTTGAAAATTATTATTGTGATCTCCACTTATGTTCATGTTTAATTACACTCTCACATAGGTTTCAGTATCTCATGATCAGTTTAAAGACTAGTTTATTGTTGTTAAAATTCCATGAATCTACATTAATGTAAGTATTTTTTGTTCTGAGAATGTTCCCTACGTACAGAAGAATCATCTATAATCCAGCTTATTTGTAACACTTTGCTTCACTGTGATTTCTGTCCCATCTTCTTGTTCATATTGTTAACCATGACATTCAATTACAATTCAATTTCAATGCTGCATAAAACAACACAAAATGGTTTTCCAAAAAGTATCATGCACATTGTTCAAGACACAACAAATAAAATACACTCAGGGAAAGAAAGAAAGAAAAAGAAGAAGAGAGAAAAAAAAGGAGAAAACTGACAACAGTCTTCACAAATACTGCAATAACATGAAATTGTACACATACGGTTCTACAGTTCTTTGCCCACCAAGAATTTAAAAAATGTTCCATTAAGCAACAAGTGAATTGGAAATATTTAATGGCGGGGGCCTCTTCCTTGGAGTCTTGCGGATAGATGAAGTCATGTATATCAAAAGCAGGGCCACACTGAGTATGCGAATTTTGTCTACGCGTAGTATGTTAATAAAGGGAATAATAAAATCAGTTATTTGCATTTTTTAGTCAGAATCGAAACTCGTTATTTTCGAATTTTTCCCGAGTTCCTGAGTATATTACGAAACCATACACGCCTCTCTGAAGGCAGGGGGCTGCATAGTTTTCTTTCAATTACTGTGCACGTTCGGAATTAGTGATATATCGTCGGCATGAAGTTGTTAAAAAAAGAAGAAACAGAAAAGCGTGCCACGCTATGTTAAACTATTTTTTGTACTCGCATTGGTTATGTATTAATTTTTTAAAATGTACTAAATGTTAATCATTTTGTTTGGTTTGGTTTAAGTTGGTACAAGCGTTTTTAACCAGCGTTCGGAGCGAGTGCACAAAAAATTCCCTTCCCATTTCCCGCGTGCCCTGGCGGTGGCAGGCGGCAGCTGTGCGCGGCGCGGCACGGCACGGCGCGGCGTTGGCGAGGACGCGTGCTTGCGCCTTAGGCCTTTGACATGTGGCCCCTTGGCCTGGGGCCTTCGTTTTCGGCGGGAGATTATTTCTCGGCGCCGAAGCCCCTTGGCCCAGTTTCGAGGGGACGGTGAGGCCCCCGTTGTGTGTGGGAGTTCTCCTCGGGAACTGCAGTCGTAGGTGTCTGTGCACCTTGATCTTGGGAGAATGTCCCTTTATATACTTTTGTGCTTCTAAGGGCGCTCCTATTCTAATGTCGAATTGATCGGTTTGGTATATCGGAAGTAAAAATAAAGGCAGAGCAGGAGAATAGAAAGAAGAATAAATAAAGCGAGTAATTTAATGAAGTTCGACACGTTGTCAAATAAGCATAATGGCTTTATATTTACCGTTTTATGGAATAAATTCTCGAAAACGTAATGCAAAACAAGCTATCGTCGGTAGAAATGACTATTTCCATTTCGAGATTTTGCTGCGATATTTTGATGAATGTAGGGAAGAGGCTATGTTGTATTGTTAGCTTCGGACTTGACGATTGAGTGCACAATCTGCGCAAGTCCACGAGGAAAAGGGAGGCGGTGTGCCAGCAGATGATGGTTTCGCTCGAAATAACGAAGCGCTTGGTAAGCGCTACTTAGCCGAAAGGTAGCTGTTGTTATTTTGCTATGCCCACTGCCCGTCACTTTTGGAATGGAAATAGGCTCTCTGCTCTTAGGGACAGGTCAGGAAGCAGTGGAGTGTGTGTGTGTGTGTGGGTTGGGGGGGGGGCAGAGATGACAAGGGGCGTGGGCCAGTAGATCCATGGAGACCACTTATTTCAATTGATTGATTGTTAGTGATTACGGGCCCGTTGACTTCTATAGTCATTAGTCCCGTATGTGTAGTGCATGTTTTTGCTCGGAGGTGGCGATGTTCTTCCCCTGCTGGATGGCCAGATCCGGCGCCGACCTACCGTCGGCTAACGGGGTTTTCGTCAACCCGGTATCTCCCACTCCTGGGGCACCAACCCAGCCGAAACAAGTTCTAAGCTCCCGACGGTCTCCCGGCATGTGTGGTAGTGTTGAGCATGTTAGTGTAAGTGTGCGTGTGTAAAGGGTGAGGATAGGAGAAGGAAGAGGAAGGGAAGATCGCGCGCGATTCGTGGCCCGTTTGTGAAAGTACACTCGGCATTCGCCTGGTGTTGATCGGATAAACCACGGAAAACTACCGATCAGAGCAGCCGGCCGCTATAATTCTCCTCCAGACAACGACTGAATTCGACCTAGCTGATAAGCTAGTCGAAAATCCTGTCACCGTCGAAACTCGAACCTAGGACCTCCCGGTCAGAGGCGCTGCAGTGACATCAATTTCGTATTTCAACAAAAGCTCCACCCCTCTCCTATGTATATACATAATTTATTTCTCCGTGCATCAGAAACAACTTTTAACGGTTAATTTAAATTAAATACCGACATTTTTAAAATGTGTTTTGAATGAAAAATAAATATTGGGGCCCAATTAATCTGGGGCCTTGGGCAATTTTCCACAAAATTTTAAGGAATATTAAATAAATAATCAAAATATCATTCCAGGATTACTAAAAAAACTCTTTATATAAAATTAGTTAAACAGTTAATACTATGACGGAGAGAAATACTTTCACGAAACTATATGACCCCATAATCAATATCTTTAGACAATAACTGCACTATAAAATTTTCCTTTTCCTCAACACCAACATCACCTGTTCAAACTTCCTTCATCTGTCAAAACATTTTGCTATTTGTTTACAAAATTTTATAGAAGTTAGGAGGCTGTGAATAAAACATACGTGTGAGATATTAATATTTCAAAATCAAAAGATACAACGTAATACTATAATTTAGGTGAATCATAAAATTTTATAAAATTAATAGATGTAATTTCTCTCGCAGGTTGTACTTAATCGAATTTATATTTGCACTTATCTAATTTATAATGATATTCATTATTTCAACTTATTCGTTTCATTTTATATATATTTAATTTCATTAGACCCTGAAGAAGAAGGCCAATGACCTTCAAAACGTTGGTCTAAATAAATGTAAAAAAAATACAATGAAAATTAAGAAAAATAAATGTCTGCCTAAAAATTCCGAAGGACCTTCTAGATTTATAATAAGTTTCCCCAACTTCGCTGCCCCTGCCCCCTTCGGGGCGCCTGAAGCATTGGCAGGAGAGTGGTTGCCCAACCACGGCCCAATCTTTCTCCTTCTTCCTTTCGTGTATTTCCTTCTCACCCGGTTATGTTTTATTAATATTTCGGTATTATTTACTATCAGCATTGCTTGCATTTTGAAAGAAAAATTTTAATTTATTGTAGTTTACATGGTAAGCATTTTTTATTGGCGTCAGAGGCGCATACTTTTGACAGTGCAATTTCGTAGAGAACCTCTTCCCACCCTACACATATTTTTGAAACAAATATTATTAGCCTGAATTTTTTTTAAAAAAAGTAAATTGATAATGGGAATAGGCCTTTTTATGTGATGCAATCGATTTGTGGCAAGATTTTTTATTGAGTAAAATTTCACAAAATGTTAGCTTTGGAGGGAGATGCCCATTGATCTGTCACTGCGTCCGTTGAAGCGCAACTTTGTTGTTCGGATTCTCTTTTCCTTCGACTTTTCGAATGCGAGTTTCACCTTCTGCCATAATTATGTTATCCACCTGTCAGTTGTGTTCTGGCAGTGAAAACTTCCCTCGGGAGCACTCTTCTCATGAGAGAAGGGAAACGTGCGGTTGCGTAATAGGCATTTTTGATACCGGCTGCCCCCATAGTGACGAAGCTGCCTGGGGTCGAGGACTGTATTTTTTGGTGCGGAAATGATAAACTGGAAAATATGATGAAATGATAACAAATTCTTTGGAATCAATAATGACGCACTGACGTTAGCAGATCTTGCGTCATTTGTTATATGGTTTAGGAACTCTTCGTATTGTGTTCTCCTTGTCAATTGGATCGGCAATTATTAACAATCTTTGAATATGGTGTATCGGCGAACATCACCTCCTCTAGCGCTGCAGCCACTACCGAATCTTGTATCTTCTCTGCCGCCGCTACCCTCATTGCCGCAACCGACGCGATACCTCCTACCCCGTCGCTGCCGCCGCCATTGTCGTCGCTGCAGCTGCTGCCATTACCACTGCCTTGTCACCATTGTCACCCAAACCGCCACCTTCGCGTCCTTTCGTAGTGACCTAAGCTGCCCGTCTTATCAATGCGACCTTCAACTGCTTCACCCCTCTGCTTCCGCTGCCGCGTTGATGAAGGGCAGGCGCAGTTAAGAACACCCTGGCCGACTCGAGCTTCAGCTGCGTCATTGCCCGTAAGCTGGACCAACTCGACACGTACCGACAGTTGGTTGTTTCTTTTTAGATCATTCAGTGTCCTACTTCATGGCATTTTGCCCAATGCTTTTAAATATATATGTCATCTGTCACATGCCCGATCTTTTTGAAGCACTTCGCACGCAAGTTTCGAATTACTTTAGGGACCAAATCGCGTATTTCCGTTTATTTTCTCTCAATTTGTATAAACTAGTTGAATTTGGGAAAATTTAGAGGTTTACATACGACGTATATTCTGGATGAAAAGTCATAGAAATACAAACATACAATTCTAATTTGAAGTCTACAGATCTAATCGATCTTATGATTTATGACAAAAATATGATCATTCGATCATTTTAAGCAGTCTGACCGTTTAATAATTTAGGATACTACCTCCACCCGATTAAATGCACTGACGTAAAACGCTGAGGTTTTTAACAGAAACACCCAGCGTCTTACGTTTGGTATTACCATACAATTTATGAAATTACATGAACTTCAATTTTGAAGTATCCAACGTAAACTGAAATACCATTACAAGAAGAAATACGTGCGTTATTTTATTCTTGGGGATAAGTATCACAAAATTGAGGTGGGACTGCATGTGAGTGGTACCACTGGTACCAACCTGAAAACCCGGAAAGCTTCGAGCTGGCTAAGCACTCCCAGTCAGGTTAATGACTAGATGTACTTATGTTCTGGTGTGTTCAGATATCAGCTTATTCAGATACGGTGTATCTTCGTGCATCTGCTGGGGGTGAGGATAAGGCAGAAAGCTAGGCGCCCGCCCTGGGACACCAGAAACCCCTGGTACTTACAAAGCAACCTAGTAAGTTGCACGCAAATTTTGTTTTAAATAGTGACACTACGCATCGGCCCCTGTTTCACGATGCATCTCATCTCGGACGGCGTGACTTGGAGTGCCTGACTTGGACGGTCTCCGGCGCGAGGGAGGGCCCTAGGAGCCCGTCGCCCGACTCATCGAACCCGTGTGCGATTGAATGAATCACACAACCGCGCTAGCCAAGAAGCGCGGGCGAGGTGGCGTCATGGGACATGGCCCTTTACGTAATATGAGAGTTACAATTTTTGAAATTCTTAAAATACGGTTGACTGTTTCATCAGAATTGTTTCGTTTTTCCAATGATACCTTGGACCTAGCCTTTGTCGATTTTCTTTTGCCTCCACATCGATTCTCTCGCCTCCACGTCGATTCTCTCCCCTCCACGTCGATTCTCTTCACCTTCACGTCATCTTCTAGACTGTAGAGGTCTCTTTACATTATCGTCCCTTTTACTAGTCTACGGCGATCTCCCCTATATCGGGTCTTAGTCTCTCCTAGAAGGGGCGTGCCTCCTGAAGATTTTGAAAGGAGCCCCATAGATATTCGTAATAAAAAAAATTAGTTCCTCAGTTGTTCAATCTCTGATTTTCTCCCATTTTAGCCAGCAAATAAAGGATATTGTTATATGACAATTAGGGAAGAGTCTCTCAAAGCCATCAAGCAATGTGTAAATTGTATTGCATGAGCCATTTTATTTATTAATTGTAAGAAAGCCGTCGTAATATATTCTCCTTGTATTTTTTATCCGTTTATGAGTAAAATACAGCAAATGTAAACAAAAATGTTCAAAGAAAAAGGGGTCCTTGTTTACCTCCCTCTTGTTTTTGGCCGCGCACGCTTATGCTTTTAGACAACTGCGGTTTCTTCGAAACTATGGCGGTCTTTTCGAGACTTCTACGGCCTCTTCTGGACTATCGCGGCCTCGTCTAGACTATCGCGGCCTCTTCTAGACTATCGCAGCCTCTTCTAGACTATCGCAGCCTCTTCTAGACTATCGCAGCCTCTTCTAGACTATCGCGGCCTCTTCTAGACTATCGTGGCTTCTAGACTATCGTGGCTTCTTCTAGACTATCGTGGCTTCTTCTAGACTATCGTGGCTTCTTCTAGACTATCGCGGCATCTTCTAGACTATCACGGCCTCTTGTAGACTATCACGGCCTCTTGTAGACTATCACGGCCTCTTGTAGACTTTCGCGGCCTCTTGTAGACTATCGCGGCCTCTTGTAGACTCGCGGCCTCTTGTAGACTATCGCGGCCTCTTGTAGACTATCGCGGCCTCTTGTAGACTATTGCGACCTCTTCTAGACTATCGCGGCGTCTTCTATATTATTGGGGTCTTTCCTGGAGTAGCATTATTTCCAAGGATGGATTAATGCATATGTAGACTAAGTATGTACTAAAGCCTCCGGCTAGAGAGAGGTCCTCGATACTTTTTAAACATTTTTAATTCGTCCATAATATATTATTTAAAACAATATTTTGAATTGCAAAGGTTATATTTTGTTTTTATATTAATTTTCAATGCTTGTGTTAAACATTTCAATATTATACTCACAGTTAGGTTATTCTTAGAGCTTCGTAAGATATTAATCCGATCCTGGTTATCTATCCTAAACTGTCTCAGAGACTTGCTTCGTATGTCGAATTGTTGGGCATCTCTAAGCCAACAATTTTATAAGATGACCCGGATTTTACTTGAAAACTTCTAAATATAATTTCTCTCAACATCTGACGATCTGTCGAATCGCAGAATCCTCTACCCGTAGATATCTCTTTCATCTGAAAATAGCTCTCAAAAATATTCTTTCCATCTGCCTTCGCCAATAACTTCGTCAAACCATCCTCGGGTATCCTTTGAAAAAAATATTTTGATATTCTTGTGTGAATCTAATTCCCTTTCTTTAGTGTTTCGTGTGTTACTGAACTTTTATGAAAATTAAACCATACTTCTGGAAGCGTAGCTCGTAGCTCTCAGACCGAACATTTTATCAAACACTGAGTTTTGTCCTTCTAAAGAAAATTAATATAGTCTATCTGTTGACACAATTTTTGACATGTTTTTTACTTATCCATTAATCTTATTTATGTTCTTTTCTTATATAATGTTTTCAGTCAAATTGGAGTCAAAGATTAAATTATATCTCTGAAAAACATATCACTCAAAATGTAGATTTTTACATCGTATAAATCGCGTTCCCAAGCAAGTTAACATGCTCATGGTCACGCGAATCCATTCATTAACGAAAAAAAATTGTAAACCGTGCCTCTGAGGCAACCTAATTTTATTCAAAACTGTCGATGGCAGCTTCATAAAGGTCCCCGTGTTGTAAAGAAGGGTATCGTATATTTACGCTATTTAGCTGTTAACCTTGTTTTTTTTCTTAGAAGCAAAATGAAGTTCTGAAGTGAACGCATGTGGAGTTGATTTATTTGCCAAGAAGCGCTGTCGAGAGTCTGTTTATGCGCGACTGCGGTGCGGATGAGGAAGAGGAAGGAGCGGAGCGTGTGGGGTCGCTGGGAGGTCTCGCGCCGTTCGCTAGAATGCGCGCGCGTCGCGCGGGCGGCGCGGCGCAGGGCGTGAGAGGGCGGTCGGGGCGGACGCGAGGCGGCGCGGCGCGGCGGGGGCGGACGACTCGAAGCTGCGCCCGCCCGCCCGCCCAAAATAGCCCCGGAAGAGAAGCGCCTCCGCACAGCTACGAATAAACACGCCGCGACCCCTCCTCCTCCGCCCTCGACCCCGCCCCCTCCCCATGCCCGCCCGTTTCCTACACAACGCCCCCGGGCGTACCCACCACTCGAATCTATCGCCTCCCCTGACTCCTACCCCATACACGCCCCCTGCCACCTTGTCTTCCCTCCTTCACCTCACAATATGCTCGTCCGCCCCTCGTGCCTCCCTCGCCTATCCTACCTCTCTCGCCGTCCTAACCTCTCTCTCGAACTCCCACCTCCATTGCCAGTGTCCTCGCTCCCCGCGCACCAGACCATCATGCCTCCGTGCGTCCTCTCCCTCTCCCACGCTCCGCCTCTTCATTTCTTCTGAATACCCCCCCCCTTCCAACCACCGCGTCCGATTCACGCAGACTCAATCACGCTCCGCACAAGTGCTCTAGACTCTTGATTTAATCCTGTCTTTCGCCGTTTTTGAGTCGGCAAATGCTTTGTGAAAATCCTGTCTTTCGCCGTATAACCTTCGTGAATGACTTTTCTCAATTGGAGGTTGCGTATGTTGGATTATATGATCACGTGCAAGATTAATTTTTGGATATCCCTGAGTTTTCTGTTTCTTTCTCCCTACGTATGCCCGCACGTAACCGCAATACATTGAGTATTTCCTAGTCTCCGTCTCCCGTTTTTCGGTTCGTTGGCCTCGACATGTTTTTGAGTCGGCAAATGCTTTGTGAAAAGACGTAAGCGTAGAGTTATTCCGGTTGACGTCCGCCAGATGTCCTGCGCCTGTGTCATATTTACTGACCCTTCGCTTGGTAAATTGCTTTATCTTATCCACAGCACCACAGGTCATGGCTGGGCGATGATCTCTTGCAAATTATTGTATAAATGAGTAGTTTATTTGTTGTCTTGTCATCCCTGGACTTCGTGTCTAATTTTGACGATTGAAAGAATCGAGGAAATGATGCTAACTCGCTTTCTTCTGGTTCTGCTGCTTACGAAATGTAAACTCTGAACTTTTTTTCAGACTAGGCAGATTATGCATCTGTTTCCTTATTCTCAACAGAAATTCCAGTTCTTAAGTTTGGTTTTCAGACAGTCGAGTGTGTATCTTCGTAAATGTGTTACGGCTTAATTACGGTTACGGTTACGTACCTTACTGTTACGGCGACAGTCGCGAGCTGCTGGATCTGAGGTTCGAATTCCGTCTTGGGCATAAATGTTTGTTTTAGTGTTGTGATATGGTGGGGCTTATCCCAACTACCGTACTACAAACCCTCAATACCCCATTCCTTCCTCAGACCTCTCCCTGCCTGAATGGTGCATGAGAGTTGAGGGATGAATGTGATTGCCTGCGTCGCAGAGGGAGAAAGCTCCTGTGGGCTGTCTTGCCGCCTCAAGCCACCTTGCTGCCAAGTCTCCCTTCTTGTAATAGGGTTCAAGTGGCGCCACGTACTTATAAGTCAGAAGCGGCAGGAGTAAGTTCTTGACCGTAATGAGCTTGTAAACCAAAACAATTGTTCTTTTAAGCCGTTATATGTCCCGTGAAGGGCAAATGGCCTCGGTCCCATTTGAATCCGAATTTTATTTGCTACCTTGAAGAAGGTTGGCTTCGCAGTGAAAATTGCAAAAAACCCTAAAAATTTCGCCCTTTTTTGTTTTTCGCTTATTTCTCGAAAACTTGTTTTTTTATCGAAAAATCAGTTATTTTCAAAACTAATGTTGACAAAATGTCCTACGAAATTGATATTTTAACTTTAACTTTGTGGAAAACTGTTTACGCGCTGAAAAACGGGGACAATTTGGCCCTATGGGCTAATCAGGAAAATAGCAACCTCCCGCCCTCCTATATTGCGGCGGCGCTCTAGTTTCAATGAAAACAACTATTATGGATGAAAAATTGGGATTGGTAAGTGATTAACTCGCCGATACTCGCTAATCAGTAAGGACTCGCGAAGTATCTGTAAAATCCAACTTTATGTAATTAAAATAAGGTGGAACCAAGAAAAGTGGAGAGACAATACGTTCTACACATTACAATACATTCATCGAAAATTTGTACCAATAATATGTTTCAACAATATGAGCCAAATTATAAATTAGGAATAAAACTAAAGATGAAATTTTAGGTAAGAAACAAAAGATTTAACGAGATAATTCTATAAATACTATTACGAAATGTAAACTTGACCATCATTATTCAACAATATGGCCGGACATCACCGATTTCATCCAATCACCGATATAAGATCTGGTTTTTGAAAGAATGTGTCCCGCTTTTGTCTTTTCTATAATCAATGTCATATTTAGTTGAGTTGGAAACAAAATATCCATGTCAATGATTAAATGATAATTATGTAATTGGCCGCGGAGAAAACAAAGGCAATCTTTCAATAATTACATCATAGTTTGTGAAGATTTGGGCTATATTGTCTGATTGAATGGTCTGACCTCTACCATATGTGATGGTGCAATGGAGGAAGTCACCTGACCCGAACGAGAATACTTTCTGAAATGCGATACACCCGGAATTGTCTGGAAGCAAGCAATCGTCGATGCAAACTCATCCCGCGAACGGCTGTATCCCTGGTTTCAGCTCGTAAGAGTGTGTTGGTGGGGAAGATTTATATTCTCTGAGCCAAATGACAGATCTTAAAATGCGTACTAATGTGTGCTTTCTAAAACCATGGAAAAGGAAAATCCTCAATCCCTGTACCATTCTGGAAGTGTAGTAGAGAAGAGTCTTACGGTCCATGTTATTGTTCAACCATGCGATGAATGGTTACGAGTCCATCTCAGTATTGTTTAACCAAGGCAAGGTGAAATTCCTTAAATCATTGTCTAACAACCCCCTCCTTGTATCCTACATTGAAAAATTCACTGACGCTTCAGCCTATCCAAAGAAAATTACTACTGCTGGGCAAAACTTCTTGTCGCCTTGTACAGTGTTAATCACCAAATCAAACGCCGATATAAAAGCACCACTTGACATCAGCATATAAGGTTAATAGAAATATTGTCTCTCCTTCCCCTCACCGACGCTTCAGTCCATAGATGCAGTCAGAATGTCTTCCACCGTGCGGCAGTGGATTGGGAATGATTTGAATCCGGAGCAGTTGGGGGGTGGAACCGGGGACGGCTTCCCAATAACCATTCTGCCGGTCCCAGCTACAGGGAAACTGCTATAACATATCTCCTGTAAATGCAAAGAGGTCTGTCAGGAAACTTGGAGATGTTGATGAGCAGGTTTCTTCTATCCAAAACTTTATTTTCACTGCGAAGGGACGTGTTCTAATGTGTGTTGGTACATTCGACTTCGAAGATGGAGGCAAAGACAACCCCCAATTGCAGAACCATTGTCTGAAATATCTGAGGTGATACAAAAAACTTTCATATACTATTTTACGGCATTATTTTTAAACTGTAATTCGATACATAATAATATATTCACTATAATAAAATGATTTCCCAGTTCAGGAACCACCATCCCTAGTCCTCCAAGTTGACTAGCCAGGACCTTCTACTCCCCGAGATACCTCCCCCTAGTGTGGACTATCTGTTATTTACATTATAAAGTATAACGTTTCTTTAGAACAAATTTCAACGTTTCGCTTCACGTAATATATTTGGCATTTTTGGTCGATTGTCCGACTTTGCCGTCTAGCTAAGGCCCATGTAATACTAAAATATTTTTTCATTAATTTTTCAACAATGCAATTAATTAATTAATTAAAAACTATAAATAAGGCCGGGTTTTGTAGATATTTAAGTAAAAGTAAAGTAAAAACGTCCCTATTGATTCCTCAAGTATCAGAGAGTTAATCACTTAACAATGCCAATATTTCGTTCAAAAATAATTTGTTGTTTTTTTCTAAGTATAACCAAGGGAAACTAGAACACCGCCGTGATATACATGTAGGAGGGAGAGAGGAGAGAGAGTGATTTTCCCGTTTTGCCTAAAGGGCCAAAAGTCAGAGTTTTCCTGTGCGCTCTAGCGCCCAACAGTTTTTCACATAACTAAGGTTAATACATGAATGTTATAGGAAATCCTGTCAACTTTAATTCTGTAAATAGTGGCTGTTTTGATAAAACAAACAGTTTTCGAGATATAAGCGAAGAACTGAAAAAGTGCGAAATTTTTAGTTTTTTAAGTTTTCTCTGTGAAGCTGACCTTTTTCGAGGTGGCAAACAAAATTCGAATTCAGCACTCAAAACAAACAAACATATAGAACCGTTATGAAAATACTTCGGATCTCAAAACTGAACCCCTTGTCTATCACTAAAGTAAAATAATATCAAACTGTAATCATCCCAAACTTCATCCTTGGAAACTTCCCACCAGCAGTCTGTTAATAAAAAAATATATATTTCCAGTCACTGTGACGTATCTATACTTCACCTACTATAATCACCTTAATGTTAAAAGTCAATGGCCATTGTTAAAAGTCCGAAGTATGTTTCGAAGTTATTTCTACTTCGGACTTTATTCACCTATTTTGGATAATGTGAACATTAATGGTCAAATTTGCGAATCTTTCCAATTATACAGTTTCGGACATTAGCCGTATTATATAGAATTCGTTGCAGTGGATTAAAAACATTGAAGCCACCAAGACAGAGACACGGCTCATCCCGGATAGCCAAGACAATACAAACTCCGGCCGCGGAAGCCTACGCAATCATAAAGACATTGTAAGTAGTAAAGGTGCAAAGCAAAAGTTGAGATATGTTGCTTTGCTCGTTGTTTGATTCTGTACTTTTCTGTAGAAAAAAAAGACATACAAATAATTCCAACAGAGAATACAAATTAAGAACCATATTTAAATTGTTATGCATGAAAGAGGAAATGCCTTGCTATGATTGATGCATCTCTATCGAAAGAAAGGAAGTAAAAAGTGCTGATTCCTAGTGGACCATCCAAGGGTATCTGCCCAACGTACTCATTCCTTCCCTCCACACTTTCTTCATTTGTGACTATTCTTTCGAGAAACATGAACCAGTGGGATTTAAAAATCTCCATACTTCAATCAGTGGCGAATTATCAAAGGATAATTCGCCACTGATTGAAGTTTTACCAGTTTCGAATTATAGCCTGGATGTGCTAAGTTTCTCCTAATGACCGAACGCAGAGCAACAAAACAGTAATTACCGCCACTGTAGTGATGTTACAAGTTAAACAACGTTGTTCTCGTAGATCGTCAAATATGTGAAATGATAAAATTTGAATGATATGAAATTTCTACAAACAATCAGAAAGTGTGCGTGGAACACTGCTGTGACTTACCGCGCCAAACCTTGTTTTTCGAAATATCTTGTGTGGCAAAATCAGATACGAGATGTGTAATACACCACGTTGTAAGTATTTAAAATTCCATTTTCACCATTTATGGCAGACATACTGCATATCCATGTTCTTAAATGTTATATATTATTGTAAATTGATATGTTATTTTCAAGAACCAATATTTTTCGATTATTTGTTGTTTTCTTCGCGATAATTTGCTCTTATTAAATATTTCTCGTTCTTTGGAAATTTTAATAGCATGTATGGTATTATCTATCGTAAGCATTGATATAAAATTAAAAACTATGTGACTGACATTTTTAAAGGTGATACAAACTTAATTCATCTCTTTGCCATTTGAATGAAACGAAAACACAATCGACTGGCAAAAGTTATTGATTTAACCTACTAAACCTATTTAAATACTTTTTCATGCAAAATATAAACAAAGATATTGATGATAACGACAATCATTATCAATTATTGGGCTGTAAGCCTGTTCGGAGATCTGAAAGACTACTCCCAGTTTTTGACAATTTTTTGCGGCTTTGAATCTCAACGGGCAGCGTAGAAAACTAAACATGCGAGAAAATAAAAAGAGGTCAGCATTGCCTCGCTGCTCCCACGAACAGAGCGAACACAGAACGGACAGTTCTGGTTGTGCTGTTGTTATGGGAACGGGAGCTCCGATAGACAGGCCTGCGGCTAGTGCCCTCTGCCGGCGCCGTGACTCACCAGCAGTTGCCCCCGCGCGCCGCCTTCCGGGCTCTGGCGGGTGTCTGCTGCCGCTTGCTTCGCGCCCAAGTGGCGATTGCTATTTGAAGCACCACCACGTTGCGCCGACAACCGGACTAGGCTTTCGGAAGGGTGCAGAAATTTGAGAGGCGCGCGAAATTTGTTTTGGATTTTACAGGCGCACTTATTTAAATAAAAAAGGAAACCTTTATCAGTTTTAGAAATGTTATAAATGTCGCCTCGCCCGAAATAAAATGACGAGCGAACCGAAACTGAGAAAAGTGGGGGAGGGTGGTTGACTGATTGATTTTTTCGTGTTTCCGGGCTCGTCAACTGCTTCGGTAATTGGTCCCGTTAGTGTAGTGCATGTTTTTCTCGAGAGATGGCGGTGATTTTCCCCCGCTGGATGGCGAGATCCGGCGCCGACCTACTGTCGGCTAGTGGGGTTTTCCCCTAACCAGGACTCTCCCACCAGCGGGGCACCGCCCCAGTATGTACAAGCTCTAAGCTCCCGACCGGTCTCCCGGAATATGTGGTAGTGTAGTGCATGTTAGTGTAAGTGTCTGTGTAAGGGGAGAGGATAGGACAAGGAAGAGGAAGGACAGATCGCGCGTGGTCCGTGGCCCGTTTGGTAGGGTACTGCTTCGGCATTCGCCTGGTGTTGATCGGAGAAACCACGGAAAACTACCGATCAGAGCAGCCGGCCGCTAGAATTCTCCTCCAGACACGACATTCGACGTAGCTGAAAAGCTAGTGTCTAAAATCCTGCCGCCGTCAGGGCTCGAACCTAGGACCTCCCGGTCAGAGGCGCTGCAGTGACATCAGTTGATGCACTGAACTACCGCTACCGGTGGGAGGGGGTGGGTATTTATGATAAAATATCCGGGAACGATAGGTAAATTCACCTTCACTGATCGTCTTTGAAATATGACGAGATGTAATGTTGCGTGTATTTTTAGACAATCTTTTTACAATATATGAAGTTACTACACAGTAATCATGATATTAATTTTGGTATTTTTATTTGGTGAGCCTGATTTTGGGAGCCAAAGTTTACTTCTTTCATCTACATACGGAGTGCATCCGGACTGAAAGCACCAACTCAAAGAGGGTCAATACAAGCATTTTTGCCTCACAACGTGACTGTCGGAGACGTTTCCTTTCTGCACAATTTGAACAAGAAAACTGTGGGAGAAGAGTTAGATAAAAGGGAACGCATATGGTGCGTGTCTGTGTGTATTGTGTATTTTCCATCATTACTCTGAAACGCATGGAAAAATTTCAACATAATTTCGCACGAATACATTTGAGCTGGCTTGAAAAACATGTAGAAGTTCGTGATTCAAAACGTTACCCCCATATTTATTTTTATTTGTTAAGAAATTTGATTTAACTTGGTTCAGTGCAATCCGCAATACCTCTGGGAAATCACTGATTGCGGAGTAGTGGTGCGGTCGGGCCGAGTGAGGCAGGCACCCGTCAAGCGATGTGGAATATAAAGGCGCGAGCGGGAAGAGCAGACAGGGCGTGGCGGCTGGACAAAGTGGACGAGGTGGTCGGGGCGGAGGGAGGTGGGCTGGTGGACGAGGTGGTCGGGATGAACAAGGTAGAAGAGGCAGACGGAGTGGATGGGCTGGGTGGGGCGGACAATGCGGACGATTTGGATGGGGTGGACAGGGCAGATTGGCAGTCGAGGTGGGCGGGAGGGACGGGGTGGGCGGGGCAAGGAGGACGAGGCGCACGTGTGAATGGGACGGACGGGGTGGGCGAGGCGGACGATATGAATGGGGCGGGCGGGGTGGACAGGGCAGACGGAGGGGCGCGGAAGGAGGCGGGGATGACAGGGATCTAAATTAAATTATTTTTATTTAATTTATTTTGATAAACACTTATTTAGCCCCTTAGCAACTAGGCGACCAAACAACGAGTTATTTGCATGGCGGTTAAAAGCGGTATTCATGTGAGTTAAAATGAGCAATATGATTATTCCTGTTTAGATTTCAGAAATCGTTGAAAAGCTGTTTCATTTTAACGTAACTGCTCCTGTAAAACATATTAGCACATTATTTATTTAAGACATATTTACGTATTTCTAGGCAACAATATTGACAACAACGAGCAAAGATTGTGAAAGATGAATAACATATTCAGGTCTTTTCTTTGGCTACATGAAATGTACAGTTACTAAATGTTCCACTAAAATTAATTCTGTCATTTAACCGCAGTTCATTTCGCCTACTCATTGAGCTTGTTGTGACGGACATTACCAGGTGTAGGCACAAGTTTTTGTGGTAAAGATAACACGTGATTTTCAAGGGAAATTTATTTTTTATTTATTCAAAATATTGGCCATCGGCTTCTACACACTTCGCACATCTTTCTGGTAAGTTATGTATATCATGACAGAAAAACTGCTTGTCTTTTGTGCCATACCATTCATCGAGCCATTTTCAAGCTTCCTCGAAATCGCTGAAGTGCTGCTCTGCGAGCGCGTGCCCCATTGATGTGAAGAGGTGAGAGCCAGATGGTGCTGGGTCGGGGGAGTACGGCGGGTGCGGAAGGATGTCCCATCCCTGCGGTTTCAAGGTGTCTTTCTCTGGGGGTGCTGTGTGAGGCGGCGCATTGTCATGCATTTGCCTTTCATTCAAATCGTGTGGGACCCATTTACCGTGTTTATTTACCTTCCCCATTGCTTGTAAACGTCTGCAGATTGTTTTTGTAACACATTTAATACCTTTGCCAATTGCTATTGAGTTTGAGTTGGGTCGTCATTCAGCAACGCTTGCAATTGCTCGTCTTCGTACTTTTGTGGTGTACCCGAGCGTGTCACAGACTTTCACATTGAAATCACCACGTTTAAATTGTCGAAACCATGTCTAACATGTTCTAATCTATGGAGCGTGTTCACCATATGTTTCAACAAGCAAACGATGACTTTTTACAGCATTTTTATTTTGATTAAATAAGAAAAGCGATGCATACCGCAAATGTTCTTTTTTTGACACAAACGTCGACATGATCACTGAACGATACAACACACACCCGTGTGTTTGGCGGACTCAACTTGTGGATGCTGGTAGGTTAAAGTCAGACGAACAAACTGACGTAGTGTCACATTCATACGCTGCATACCGTTCGCTGGTGCCATCTCTCAGTGAAACCTGAAAAGACTTATGCATACACCTGATATTTCGTTTCCTCTCATATTGTACCTGGTATTATAAAATTTTTGTGTTTCCGACTCCGCGGCATATATCTCGGCGACCTTGGAAGATTGCCATTCGCCATGATTTAAGATTTAACATACCAACACTTTCCACAAGCAAAGTTGCTGACGTGTGTCATAAAGTGTCCAGTGCAGTTTTTAATATCTTCAATGTTTAGCCATTTAGCAATGTGCTGATGCACATCTGACTAAGAGTACACACCAACAGGCTGAATTGTGCCTGACACCTTTGCGGGGTGTGAGAAGAAACACCTCTTTGTCTCCACATGTGACGGTCGTAAAGCAAGTTACTTTTTACATTTTCTATTTTTATTGACTTCTCCCTCATTCAGTGTTACAAACGAGCGCACCGTATCTGTCTTCATCACTGCGGGTGAAGTAATTCCCTTTGATCTAAGTCATCTTTACTAGCTCCTGCTGGCGACGTGCTCCACAAGCCTCGAACACAAGAACTGTCTGTAAACGATACGATAGAAATTAGATCCAATAAATTAGTTGCCAAGAAATGTTTCAAAATTCATTCCTTTCATAAGCAAATACCTACCGTCCTCTGCCTCCACAAAAAACTTCCTGACTTCAGCGTTACTTAATATTTTAGACTTCTTTGTACCCTCTTGATTGTGATTTTAAATACTCAATAACCAAAGGAAATCTGTAGGTAAAAGAAACTCAAGCCAGATTTTTTTAAAAATTTATTTTACAAGTCAAATGAACAATTCAATAGTACCTACCTTTCCTTCGAATGTCTATTCTTTCGAATATCGTAACATTTTTCGTAATCATTGAATACTTTGATCACAAACTTCGTGGTTTAACTGATTTTGTTTGTTTGTTGGAAAATGCGAGAATGAGTCTTTCGTCGATTCTCGTACACACGTAATTTGTTTCCATTCACAAAACAAGCAATAAGCTTTTTCATAAGATTTTGAAGATTTAAAAGAAATAACTCGTTCCCTCGATTCTTCAGATTCCTTCCTTCAGATGGAATGTTTCATTCATGTTTTTAGTCATTTCGAAAGAGCTTTCACTGCAAGTAATCTTCATTGCTCCTGTTCATTTAACACGCATTATCAACCACGCAGTATGACGGCCGACATCGCTACTTTATAATACATTAGACTAAATATTTTATTTTAAATTATTGCAAAGTGGAAATTAAATACGTTGTATTTTTTCCTATCCTCTCAATTAAAAAGGCCTTGTAGATTTCTCGTAAAATGAAATATAATTTTACGCTGTATGTAGAATGCATTCCTTTTTATTTGTGTACGTACGTCGGATATACGAAGTAATATACGTAGTGTAGAGAAAGTTAATGTAATGCTGCGTCAAAAAGAGGCGATTTTCTATCTACAGCATATTGTGATTAATGCCCACACGCGCCGGATATGCGAGTGCATACACACCTACACCGTATCTAAGAGAGTATGGGTGTATGTAACAGCACAAGTAAGGGCCTCGTTACTCGGTAGCGTTTCGGAGTGGCGCTTCTGATGGCAAAGCATCGATTTAAATGGAGGTATTCACACCAGCGGCGCAGTGATGTTGCTCTGGATGTTAGTGGTTCACTCCCGCCACCAGTAACGAAGACATTCTTCTGCGCTTTTGCTAACAGAACATAGTTATGGGGTGCTTTCAGGGTTAAAATGATCCTAATGTAAACAAATGTACACGTTCAGTATACTCTCTTAATTTTTTATTAGTCACTTAGATTTGTGAGTGTGTACGTGCAACTTTTCGCTTCTGGAAAGTGGGTATCATACATTTCTTTACTTACATGCAAGTTTGAAAATACAAAAAGTTGCTTTGATAGAGGGAAATGATTTTGGAATCGTGGAATCACCACAAGAAAAGTAACATTAATTTTAACAGTGATATTTAATTTATTATTTACCGTTTGGCCTGTATAATTCTAAACAGTATGTAACAAGTATTGTATCGTAGCTTCTGGGTCAATGACCCTCATCTCGACCAGGTTTTTCTTCCAGTTTCCTTGATCCATTGAGCAAATGCTGAGATGGCCCCTTGTTTTGCATCTGAACATAAATGTAACTTCATTATCTGTGCACGACTTCTAGAAGTCAGTGGGAAATATCGTTATTTAAATTATCATTTCCATGTTGTCGCGGCAAGAAGTATTATTCATTGACGAAGGACATCATGGATAAGAGCCCAAAAACGTATTGCTTGTTTATCCTTGAAAATAGATTTTATTGAGCGATTTTTTTAAATTCAAAATTCAAGGAGTATATGACTTAGTGTAGGGATCACAGAATTTTGAAAACGTGCACAGAATTCACTTCTCCTCATAGCACGTCATACGCAGTTTTAACTGTTTTTGACAAAATAAATAAAATAAATAAATCTAGAAAATGGTTACTGGAAACTTTAGATAGGGCCGTTGGTTGCGTCTCGAGGTAAGACGAAGGCTTCGAGAAACGGTGGCAAAGAAAGCTCGCACCGGTCATCCGGTGCTGATAGCTTTATCACCGGTTACTCAAAGCAAAAGCTCCAAATGCAGCGTTCCCGAAGCAGTAGAGCAGTCACTTCTATTCGCTAGTGCGGCAAGATCAGTGCAGTATCTGATAATACTTTTCTTTCTTGTGCGTACTTACTTTACAATAGCTGATGCTCTGATTGGATCGCTTTTTACAAAACATGAGAGAGGTAAGCCTTTAACAGGTACTGAAATTATTATTATTTTAGTTTTAAGTGCGTTTTCTCGCGTGGTTGAAGAAAATACAGAAAAAATAGATTACCGAACGCGCTTGGGTCTTGAACCACTTCCGGACGAGCCTGCAATGCATTAGGGTCAGACTGTCAAGATGCGTGTCACTGGTGGTAATCGGAGCCGTATTCTTATCACAGGCGAAGCCGGTACGCAGATGCTTCTGATTAGTAATGGCAAATTTTAACCAAGCATCGATATTTCGATAAATTACCAAAAGGTTTTCGATGTCGATGAAAACATGATGTTTTAAATATGATAAACAGATAGTATTTTCCCATCCTATTTCCGTTTTAATTATAGTACGTAAGTGAGGTATATTTTATTGTTTGGTCACGTACAAATATTATGTTAATAATGATAGTAATCTTTATTAAAGAAGGAAATAAAAAATAATCGACATATTTTTTGTGCCCTAGATCTAATGTGATACATAGTATTTAAATATTAGTTTTAAATATATTCTATGTTAAATCACACTATGTTCTTAATTTTTAATCAATTTTCTATGAAGGCAAGGTTCAAAATGCAATTTAACGACTATCACGTACAAAATTATCGAAAAAGTTATCATAACCATAATTATTATAAAAAACTTAACATAATGAAATGATGGATTATGTTTTGGGACAAGATCATTTTTATGCTTCTTAAATAATTCTTTAACTACACTACTTTTCTACACTTCCTTTTACTGAACATACCCTACACCTGAATATTAAAGAAAATGCACCACTTGCTACAAATTGACCCAACCTCCATTCGGTCAGTTCATCAGTCCAGTTCTTGATGCTAAATGCGTTAAAAAGGGAACCGATGCACATATTTGAAATAATTTTAAAAGATTTCGAGCCGATTTTTGACATCACAAAGTCTGCTCTCATCGTGATTAAAAACTAGCATAATAAACAGCAGAATTCTTTCCCCTCGTAAAATAATTATTTATTTTATTAATAAATATTTACACGTTCTCTTTTTTCATTTCAAGTTCTTAAGTCATTAATCTTAATAGTGAATATTTCACGCATGTGGTGAACATCGGGATTATTTTGTAGGTGTAGAAAATTTAGTTTGGGGTTCACAATAATATAATTCGGGCAAGATCTATGACTCAGATGTGGTTCGCCGTTAGTAATATTTTATTTTAAACAATTAATTCGTCTTTATCTCTGCTTATATTCGGTTATCTACATCAGATATTGAACCAGTTTATTCAGTTTCTTCAATCGTTTTCTTTTCACATGAAATATAGTAGATATTTTGTTAAAGTTATATTAAAGTGAGACGTCCTTCATCAAACCTCCAAAAAATAACTATAAAGAAATCTCTTTCTTACCCCCCTAAATTTTAACTATAAAAGGAAATGAATATCCAAATTAAATCCCCCTAACCTCACAACACTGGGGAAACATTGCGAATAGTAAACGGGTTCGTGCGTTCATCGACATCTGTGATAGATGTCAGTGACTGTCGGTTTTGAGCAATTCACAAAAAAATAGTTACTACAAATTTTATTTATATATGATATTTTTTTAAACATTGATGTTTCTAAAAAAATATATCGATATGAAGAAAACATCGAACACAAAACATCGATGTTTCTGGTCGAAAATATCGATATTTTAGAAACATCGATGTTTTTTTGCCATCCCTACTTCTGATAGATCGTGAACACGTGAACCATTGAAGGAGAAACCTGGAGCAACCGGCCAATGAGTTAAGTAGCTATGGATGAATACTCTGTTCCTTTGTTTACATCAGGATCACAAGGCTGAACAAAGCTTGAATGGTAGTCTTCCCAGTAGGCCATCCGTTAACACCACTGAGCTTGTGTGTGAATGTGCCATGTGGCCGGTGGCGGCCAGAGCGGTGACTCACAAATCCGCCCCATCAGCCCACTCACTAGCGCTGGTTGGTAGTTGTGTGTGGAGGGGTTCGCTGACGGTAAGCTCGAGAAGCTCCGTGTAAGGAAAATCGTCTAGAACAATTTTAACTTAGAAAATGTATTGCATACATTGGGTAAAATAATACTGGGTGTAAGACACTCGTACCATCACTAGAGGTGGGTGGAGGTGTGACATTTACTAACAAAATGATAATGGAAGTGCAATGCACTCTTGTGTGCGGGGGAGAAGGGCGAGCGGGCGGGTAGAGAGCGAGGGAGGCGGGGCGAGCTGAACACGCGATGTGAATGGAGCAACTGCAACTGTGAGAGTGCGCCTGTGAGAAATAAATGCCGCCCCCCCAAAAAAAAACAACCTGATGTCACTGCAGTGTCTCTGACCGGGAGGTCCTAGGTTTGACTTCCGACGGCGGCAGGATTTTCGACACTAGCTTTTCAGCTAGGTCGAATTCAGTCGCTGTCGGGAGGAGAATTCTAGCGGCCGGCTGCTCTGATCGGTAGTTTTCCGTGGTTTCTCCGATCACCAGGCGAATGCCGGAGTAGTACCCTAACAAACGGGCTACGCACCGCGCGCGCTCTTTCCTTCCTCTTCTTTATCCTATCCTCACCCCTTACATATACACACTTACACTAACATGTACTACACAACCACACATGCCGGGAGACCGGTCGGAGACTTTGAACTTGTCCCGGTTTGCGCTGTGCCCCGCTGGTGGGAGATACCTCGTTGAAGGAAATCCTGCTAGTCGACGGTAGGTCGGTGCCTGATCTCACTATAGGGTAAGATCATACTACCTCCCGATGAAAAACACGCATTACACTTACGGGACTAATGACCTCTGTAGTTGACGCTCCCGGAATCTCTAACAATCAGTTTATCTCTGTCAGAACTTGATCTGCCGGACACTGGTACATGGGGAGTTGCCTAACATTCAGGGGCAAACGCCACAAGTGTAAGTTGTGATTGTAAGTTGTGTAATATGAAATATCCCACCACAAATTCATTGACGAAACGTGATCATCTTCGATTGCTTCACATTCCCTACAAGTTAGCAACATTTATTCTGAGTACAGTTTTGAGCCCTTTCCTTGCTCAGCGCGAGGTTTTAGAAAAAAAAAAAAGATATGGGAAATTAATCAATAGAGTGAAAACGTATAGTGAAGTGAAGGGAAAGATGCGATTAAACATAGTCTACAGTTAAAAAGTATTGAACAGTTAATATTTAGATAAAGTGATATGCAATAAAGTGAAGGGAGTGATTTCATTTCTTTCTGTTTGTTTCGCTAGTCGAAACGTCTTTCTACAGGCTATTCTGACAAACAGTCTTTATTTATTTATAGTAACAAAATGTTTATGTATTAGGAATGTAATAGTTATTATAATTATTGTATATTATTACAATGTGGCGTTAGGTAAAAATGTTTGTCTGAATATGAATGAATAGGTGCAGGTTGGTGTGTATGCGAGGGTGCCTTGGTTTGTGTATGTAAGTACGCGTGTATGTTTCTATGTATGTGTGTATATTTGTGTAATATATAAGTTTATTTATCTATGTGTTAGTATATATGTATTTTTATTTGAAGTATGGAAATGTAAATGCCATCTGCACATCTAGATAATGACAATAGAATAAAGCTTCTATCTATCTACATTATACAGTTGTTTAGAAGCTACCGTTACCAAAGAGAGAAAAAAGAAATAGATTCTATTTTGACTTTCATGAAGAATGGCAGATCCCGTTTTTTAACGGGCAAAAAATTGTCTTGATGAAAATTGACTTAAAATGTTAGGACGCGAAATTCAAACCGGATGTTGCTGGTAAAAATGGCTCCAATTTTTTCTTTAATTTGTTTTTCGAATAGAACACAGAATTCTTTTAAAAATGTCACTGGTCTCGTTTTCCGTGAACTCTGTATTTTCAAAAATAGCAAAAGTTTGAAACTGCAAAACTACAATTTCGAGTCTGTCTTCCACTGCCAAAGCCCATTAAAGCCAAATTTCGCAGCACTGTCCTAACGGCTAAGCTCGTCGTACATTCCACATTGACTTCTGTTGTTATTTCACTCAGTATTACTTGTCTGTTAGCACGAGATCTCTTCGCAAACGCCGCTGCTTTCAGTCTTTTAAGTGAAGGCCATCGGTCGCTGCGTTGTCCGTGGTGAGATATTTTGCCTGAAATTAGGTTTTCTCGGCACATTCTTGATAGTGTGTGTCTCGGAATATTGAATTCCTTAACGATTTCCGAAATAGAATCTCCCATGCATCTAGCTCCGACCGCCATTCCGCGTTCAAAGTCTATTAATTCCAGTCGTGCAACCATAATCCCTACAGAAACTTTTTCTAATGAATCACTTAAGTACAAATGAAACCTCTGCCAATGCACTACTCTTTTATTCGTATTGTACGCGATACTGCTGCCAACTGTATGTTTGAATGAATGAATTTTGTTACCTCGGTGTAATAGCACGTAACGATTGCTAATGCGAGAAAGTCCTAATTTACTTTTAAGCTAAATAATAGCTTACCTCGTCGTATTGTCATTTTGTATTAAGAAAATATAGTGTGGAAATATAGTGCTGAGTAGCAGCGAGTTCGCGAAGAAAATTTGTTCCGCGTTGCCAACGAACAACAAACCCGCAGGCTCTTCGTCATCGTCATGTGCCAGCCTCTTTCCCAACAACTGGAGCGCGTAATGTGAATTCCCCTAACCTAGATGAACCTACAACGAAACTCATGCGTTTTTATTGAGCCATTAAAAAAGAGATGACATTGGCAACATCAGCGTAATCTTGATAATTAGTGCGATGGTCAGCTAGGACAATTATGTGTGCAGCTTGGCGGGACAGATTCTAATTTTCTAACGGACGGTTGCAGAGTTACTCGATTACTATTTGAGAAGGTTTTAAATTTATAAATGAAGAGTATCAGTGAGAAATTCACTCCGAAAAAAACTAATTTTAGGCTTGGGCACTGCATGACTCCAAATTGAGATGTTTCGTAGAAAAGTCTTCAAAACATTACGGTCCAGGTTTAGCAATTGACTCTTTTCATTGAACTGAAGAAACAGAAAGGTCCCGGTTTCCAAATGAACACGGCGAACAGGCAGAGCCATATGTTCTTAAAAAAACGATCATTCGAAAGTTGGTCCATAGATCGCACAAATATCTTACCGTGGTTATGTAGTGAAAGGTGGCTAGATTTACTGAAAGGTTTACGGGGTGTTTTTCGTTGATTAATTTAAATTGGTATTAATTTGAATTGGTAATTTTTCACATATTTTGGAACTTATTGAAGGTTTTGAAAAGGTAGAGCATATTAAGAAAACCTCAGGATCATTTGAGTAGATAATTATTCATCCAAACACACATTCTCAAGTCGAACTTATTCTATTCCCTGGACATTGTACCAACACGTGGACTTAAACACTGCACACTCACTCACATTCAGGTGCACCAACGCCCACAGGAATACCTACATGTTGGACTTTCTCGTGGAGCATTATGTCATAGATGAATATTAAATTTCTGTACATGAACGTTGCTTCATTAGCCAGAGGAGCAGCAACTTGAATTAAAGTGGAAAGCATCTTCACTTGACGTGCATGACTTTACCTTTGAAACCGAGGGAAGGTCATATGAAAATAAAGTGGACAAACATATCTGTTTTTTTTTCTTTGGAGGAAGTGAGAAAACACAAGGACACAGCCGCAAATATGGCCGTATGTTGGTTACTGCATCCGCACATTTCTTAATATTAATAATGGACTTCAGTTTCAGATTTCTCCTCTGCAATTTGACTCTTACAACAAAAATATTAATATCTGGATACAAAAAGAAAAGAATCGCACACTTATCAATGTTGGGACAAATCTTCGAATCGGTAACGTTTGTATCAAAAGATTACCGAAATGTGAAGTATAAAATTCAGAGAAAGGCAACAGTCTTAGCTCTTGCTATATTGTTTTCGCCGCCGTATTTCAACACTCTTAGCAATTGATGTATTACAGACCCTTGTATCCCAATAGTATGTATAAAGTATAATGATTCGCATGTTTCGGCGAAATACATTCTTTCCAACAATAACAAGTTACGCATTTAAACATAGATATAGCATATCAATTTGATAAAAAAAATATAACTGCTGAGCATTGTTGCTAACTTGCGGATGATCTGGCGTTGTTCGATAATAAATCACAATGATTTATCGCAATCCTTAAGCCGCTCCGGACGGCCCGTCCAGTCTTTTCATGCAACACCCAGCAACAATGTCACCAAAGGTACAGTACATTGCTTATTGCATTAAATTTTGTATAGAAACAAATTCATTTCCATGAAGCAGAAACCCGATGTATAAAGAACTTAAATTTCAGAGATAAATAATGGTAGTTTTAAGAATGAAATATTTTCCTGAAAGATGAAAGGAATGAACTTTAAGCATTGATAACTGACTATCTCAGAAGGAAAGTCAGAGGTATTGGATTCAAAACAACGAATGGAAATATTATTGATTCATTTGTGGGGAAAACTAAATGAAATAATGCTTTCAAATTATTTAATTGATAAGGTGCACAAAATACGTATGAACCAACGAATTGAACAACAAAATCTATTTGGAAAGAAATCTAATGTTATAGTAACTAAGAAAACTAAAAATTTTGAGGGACGTATTCTTTATTTTCATTTACTGCATTATCAATTGTGTGTATATCAACACAATTCTGTGTAGTGTCCTTTTCAGTTACTTTGCAGTGCACATCTCCAGTATCATCAGTACGACTGCAACACATAGCAGCATAGATTGCAATACACAATTGTACGACTGCAGTACATAGATTGCATAGATTGCTGTTTGTCATTCTAATCTTTTTCCAGATTACGTTTTCTGCTGCTTGCGCTTCGTCTATAAACTTATACGTAGTTTTTTCTTTCTCGTATAAGATGTCGATATATTTTAACGGAAATATAAAATTTTGGAAGCCCCTATTAACGAAATGTTGCTTTTTTCAAGAACATCTATCCAATAACATCTGACCCGTAAAAAGGATTTTCCTCCACATTCATGCTCCTTGATTAATCTGGTCAAACTCGATGAGCGCTGAGTTTGAAACGCTTCTTTTAATTTTTTGGGGTGCTTTATACGAAGCCCTCGGATATTTTGAACATTTTCTCAAAATGGCTTCACTTTTTGCTAAAACAGAACACAGTTCACTTATTAATATGGTAATGGTTTGATTTTCATTGAAAGCTTTAAAATATTGTAAATGGCAATGGTTAACTTTTTTTCGAACTTTGCCTTTCTTATTATTGGAACTAGATATTTTTCGTAATCGTAATTTGTTACTCCGTTATATCTTTGTATAATTTCATGTGTAATCCGTGTGTATACTCCATTTATAATACTGTACGAGAAAGGAAATTTTAACATGGAATTCCACTAATTTATAATATTATAAAAGAGACAAAAAATAAATAATAAATTTGACGATTAAAAGACTAACAATTTTAGATTTATTTACAAACGACAAATAAAATAAAAAGCTTATGACTACTTATTATTTTCCACTTAACTGATTAATCACTACTTTCGGCGGCTTTTCCCAAAATTCAGCATTATATACGTTGTTCTAATAGCGTAGAACATTTATAATATCAAACTTCAGACCAATTGATGTCGACTAAGTTAATTGAAGCGATTGATAGTTTCCCGATTTTCTGCCTCCATATTTCACAACGAATCCTGAATAGACTCCTACTTTCATGGTGCTACAAACTGTTTCTTACCATTCACTATAGCCAATGGCACACATCGTTTTGAGTCGTTACAGGTCAGTCTTCCTCTAAGGACAAACTGATATAATTACAGTACTCATAAATGAAGTTTTTCTGCTGTTAATTACCCAGACATCTTTATATGATACTGTTCTGGTGTGGCTTTAGACACTAAAATCATCTGTAATAAATATCCTATAAACAGTGGTGAAAAGCGCATTAAAATTCATTCTGCAGTTTTCGTGTTTTAGTGGTCGTACAAACTGATACCGACGAAAACATTGTTTCACATACCAAAATAGATTATTTCTAAATTGTAAAGGATATAGATATGCATTTTATCTTAATACTGTACTGTTACATCGTCGAAAAGCAATCAGAGTAACAAAACCATTCAATTGCCGACGAAATCTGTTGAGAATTTTTGTCCGCCGTCTGTAGAGAACAGTAGGACAAAGGAGTAGTCAAATATAGCGTATAATTTCACGTATCCAAAGAAATGTTTTTTCTTGTTTGTGTGATTTTTGTATCTTGTAATAAGATATTACATCGAACGGTACACGTCCGATTACACACTATATTAAAAATGTATTGACGTCAAAAGGACGATAAACGACAAATAAAAACATAGTCTATAGAGACTATGTTTTTATTTGTCGTTTATCGTCCTTTTGACGTCAATACATTTTTAATATAAAATATGGCATTTTATATTTCTTGTACACAGTTCATATCGTACATAAGAAATGTTTGATTCGGCATCCTTAAGTGCGTAAGGCATGCTTTGTAACTGTACTATTGCTTTCTGTGCAGCACGTTGCACATGGTAACTTTTTGCAGATTTCGAGTACGCCTACATTTTCTTATATGTAATCTGCAAAATTCTAAATTTGTATTCTTAAATATATTTTATGCATCCGTAGAGAGTGATTAATAGTACATCAATAGCTTATTAACGGGATGTTTTGTTGATGTCATAAAGTGTCATCTTCCTTAGCGTGTGATGTATATTTGTTTGATCCGTAGGAACATTCCACACTTTGTAAATCATTGTTTGAAAGTGAAAATAGATTTCCACTGGAATCGAACTTTGATTTTTGTGACAATCAGTGCTACATGATAGCGGAAACCCCCAAAAATGTAATAGAACATCCAAAAAGTATCGTTTTCTAGGCAGAATAAGCATGACTTTAAGGGCTTAGGAACTATCGATGGAAAAGTGTATTGCGGGTTCCCTGTGCGCGGGATGTTACCCTTAAACCATAATGAGGTAATTTCTAATTGTTTCGTTATTAATCTGTTTGGTGCAGGGCTGGGGTAATTCCCTCTTCAACAGCAGCACAAGATTCTGTAACAACGGTTTTATGTAAATGGTACAAGACAGTCATGTCACCTGATCATACTTGGATGTCTCAGAATAAATGTTACAAACTTCTAGACACATGAGGCGTCGAAGATGATGATTTTCGACAATGAATATATGATGGGAAATGATAAGTTACTGAGTTACACATGTTACATTTACTCCTGATTGTCAAGCAGCCCACCCTACAGCGGTGTTTAGCGGGTGGCGTTCTGAGGCTGTAAAATATATTTCTTGTACCCGTCAAACACCAATGAATGATGAGTTGCCTGTTCATAAGGGGTTGTCACATGTGTAACTTGGTATTATGGTATTTCCCATTTCATGTTCGCTGGCTTTGTCTTTATCCTGTCAATTTAATTTTACATGAATCGCCCTTGCTTCAGAGTGGCAGTACCCAGAAGAGCTATACATAAATAAAAAAGAGTAATAGGAGATTCAATAATGTCTTATTTTTTGTGTGCGGCTTAAGAAACAAAGCTTGGCAGCCACGAGTTCCCTCCTTTTTTCTCTGCAAGTTTCCCGCGCGTTCTCCAATGTTGCCCTGTACGTTCTTGCAGCCGCGATTCAAATCAGGACGTCAGCGTAGCGTGAACATGTAAATAGAATTTATATAAGTTTCTATTGATAAATTTATATGTATTTGTTACACAGTGTAAATAATGTAAATAGTGTTCGGTGTTACAAGTTAGGATGTAATACAAAGTAGATTTAGATTAGTTCGTAAGTATCTAGTTTGTAAGCTAGGCTGTAAGTGACCAATTAAAATATAATTTAAGAATAAATTTGAAGGTGTTTCTCGTACTTTCTCCACATTTTGGCTCACATGTTTCGCTGTTGTTCCCCTCATGTCCACATGTTTCCCACATAATCATTCATATATTCCTCGCATGTTCTACTGAATTTGCCCCGCATGTTACTTTAAATGATTTTTATTACGAAATATTTTTCTAAACCTTACTGCTGCGGAGAGATCAGTTGCTTCAGTAGTGGAGATGTCACTGTAGCGCCTCTGACCGGGAGGTCATAGGTTTGACTCCCGATAGCGGCAGGATTTTGGACAGTAGCTTTTCACCTACGTCGAATTCAGACGCTGTCTGGAGGAGAATTCTAGCGGCCGGCTGCTCTGATCGGTAGTTCTCCGATCAAGACCTGGCGAATGCCAGAGAAGAACCCTACCAAACGGGCCATGGACCGCGCGCGATCTTTCTTTCCTTCCATGTCCTATCCTCACCCCTTACACACACACACACACACACACACACACTTGTACTACACTACCACACATGCCGGGAGACTGGTCGGGGACTTAGAACTTGTCCCGGCTAGGGTGGTGTCCTGCTGGTGGGAGGTATCTGGTTGAGGAAAAATCCCGCTAGCCGTCGGTAGGTCGGCGCCGGATCTCGCTATCCAGTGGAGGGAGATCACCAACTTCCCCCCTCCCGATGAAAAACATAAACTACACTTACGGGACTACTAACCTCGGTAGTTGACGCGTCCAGAATCACTATCAATCAATCAATTCACTGGTGGATTGATTCATGTTTCCGGACGCGTCAACTGCTATGGTGTTAGACTTTAGTGTAGTGAATGTTTTATTGCGGGAGATGGCCGTGTTTCTCTCCTGCTATTTGGTGAGATCCGGCATCGACTTACATGTTTTGCGGGGGATTTCCACCTCTAGGTATCTTCCCCTAGCGGGGCACTGCCCTCATCCGGGACAAGGTCTAAGCTCCCAACTGGTCTCCCGACATGAGTTGTAGCGTAGTGCATCTAAGTGTAAGGGGAAGGATAGGACAAGGAGAAGGAAGGAAAGGTCGCGTTCGGTCCGTGGCTTTTTTGTTAGGTTACTGCTCCGGCATTCATCTAGTTACAGCATATTCGTAGCTGTACATCTAGTGTCGAAAATTCCGCCACCGTCGGGACTCGAGCCGTACGACGTCCCGGTCAGAGCCACTGCAGAGTCAGCGGCAATGCTCGATCTGTCCCTTTGTCAATGAAACGGGACATTCTGAGTAGCTGAGTACCTAGAAGAGCCGAATTTCTAAAAGCCTAACTTCGAATGTTTCTGGCATTCCGTGCTTCGGAGTAGGATTTCGCCCAAAAATGCAACAGAATGCCCAAAATGTCCAGGTTTTCGAGACTACCATATAAATATTACTCGTGTCTCGAGAGACACACTTTTTAATGGGCTAGTACTCGTTATCTAGCTTTGTGAGCTTATGTGGCGATGGTTTCTTACAAAATGTAGAAAACTGTTATATTTCCTTGACGAATTATAGCTGATTTTCATTTTATAGCAAGTTTTGAATTAGTGTACATTTACTTATGTATAAAGGAGGGATTGTAAGTTAAAAATGAGTACCATGTGTAATAGTATTAGTGTATATTGCCAACTTTTATTAGCAGTTTACTTTGAATTCAGTATTTAAAACTATAAATACTGAAAATCGAGATCCTTTTGTTTTCATTTATGCTCTTTCGCCCAGACAGTTTTCGTCACATTTATGGGAAACCCCTTTTCCCCCTAAAAACGAGTGTATTTCTTTGAATGGTCCCCAAGGACCCTGAAACTGTTTACCGAGTTGCAACCGTAAGCTTTTCGTTCATGATTCATCTTTACTCCTTGTTTAATTACTGAGACGTGGATAATTTGAATTTCGTGATACGTTCTTCAAATTTTATTTTTCTTGTTACCTTTAATACAGACACAATGTGTATGTACCTTTATAACTTGACTATTACGAATCAACTATCTCGATAACTGGAA
This sequence comes from Teleogryllus occipitalis, assembly GCA_011170035.1. Taxonomy (NCBI): domain Eukaryota; kingdom Metazoa; phylum Arthropoda; class Insecta; order Orthoptera; family Gryllidae; genus Teleogryllus; species Teleogryllus occipitalis. Next base: position 52,471 of record BLKR01001307.1, on the reverse strand, counting down.
TGTGGACGTTGCTGTGAACCTTCTAGATATGTAGATATTTTTTTAAACTCAAGATCCAAATTCAGAAGCAAAGTGGGCGTGAGCTATTTACTTTCTTGTGGGATCAAACTCGAGTTGACTGAAAACTGTTTCGAATTTCCTCAAACCATGTCCATGAGAGACAATTTAAATTTAATTTTGTTTAGAAGGGTGTCCGACGTCGTGGCGTGTCAAGTTCCCACACATCCTTTGCTCCCCGCCGCCTCGTCTCACAAAGTCACGGTCAAAGGCCTCCCCGAAGTGCTCCCTGACGCGCTGCCAATTCGAAAGAAACAGTTTCACAATGTTCTTCGCAACTCTTTCGGCGACAAATTTCCCTCCAAGTGTTTTGCGAGCACAATATCCTTGTAAAAGTAGCATGAATGTTCTTACTTCTTAATTTAACTTTTTTTCTGCAAAGTCCATGAAGCGTATTTTGTTTAATAACGTCCGTATTGTTAACAGACGTCTAGCATATTTGATTTTCGGAAAATGATACATTAAACTTGTATCTTTCCATTATGACAAAGCCAATCCAATTCAGTTATAGGAATACTTTCCACATTTTCTTATATAAAAACCAAACAATAGGAAATGCAATGTTGTTAAAGTTGGTAAGTATCAAGAGTTGCTTAGTAATTTTTTGCGATAATTTTATTATTAATAATAATAATCACAATGTAATTTGAAATAAGTAAAGCAACAAAACCGCTATTTTTGCTGCAGCATTTAAAAAGTTTAAATGTTGGCAATAAGTGTATTTACGAAATCGCATCGCTTTCACTTTCCAGAAAAAAACTAACTAGTTTTTCTCTGAGAAACTACGGTTTGCTTATGAGTTATGGCATTTTTTGCCGTGCCAGACATCCGATCTTGGCGCTGGCAAACCCCGACTGAGTGACTGCCTCGTTTTGCCTCGAGTCTCCTAGGTTTTAATGGAAAACATTCCTTCCCGAGATATTTCAACTTCCCTTCCAACTTCTGAGCTCACTCGCTCTGCGGTTGAAAGGTATGGAAAGTAAAGAATTTGAAGTGCGATCAAAAGAAATCTTAAAGAGACACCCAATCAGCTCCTCGACTCCCATAAACGAGTGCAAGCAGAGGATAAGCGTTAACTGCTTCGGTTAGTCACCCCTTGCGACAAGGGGAGACCCCGTGATTCTTTCTTCAAAAACTCCAGACTTTGCACGGGAGAGTGATGAAGTCGAGGCCACTAAATTGCCACGGCGTCAGGATGTTGCTTGATGAGCCATTGGGCTTCTGTCCAAGAAAGCCGACGACGAGAATGGTTAATGCTTTAAATATTTGTACCGAATGTCTGAGGAAAATTGAAGTAATAAAGACTCTCTGGAGTGCCCTTGTATCATGGAACTGATGTTATATGAATGAACTGAGGCTGGTTCACGAAAATGTAAGGAGAAACTTTCTCGTATTCAGCGCTTGTTCGAGAGTCTCTTCCATCCATTCGTCATTTTGAGTAGACTCCGTCGTGCATTGTATTTATGAAATTATGTAGCTGAAATGTTCTGCGTTTGGCTGTTGAATTATGGAGCCAGGGAAAATATGATGTGAAAGCAGGGAATTGTATCTGCGGCCACAGGGGGAAGTTCTTAATATTTTAAAGTAAATGTATGTACTTAAAAAGATTTACCCTGAGCTCACAGAAATATTTATCAGTACATTTTGTTTCGTGTGGTAGGACTGAGTCCAGGTTCGACTCTCATCTTTGTGTCGGTTTAAATGTATAACGGTCGGAATCCTTGAGGTGGTCCGTGTCGGCTCGTTCGCGAAGGAATTTCGCCCACGCGTGGATTTGTGCGCGAGGCGAGTGGGCCGCGGGTCCGTGCTTCCCAACGGCGGCGGCTCAGGGGCAGCCTCCGGCCGAGGGGCGCGCGCGGCGCGGCGCGGCGCGGGAGGGCGGCGGGAGACGAAGCGGCTAAAATTAGCGCCGCTCAGACGGCTGCGTCTGCGAGCGGCATGGCGGGCGGCGAACCGCGGGAGGCGGCGGCGGCGGCGGCGGCGGCGATGACGGCGGCGGCAGTGCCAGTGCAGTGACGGTGCGGTGGCTGTGTCGAGGCCGCGCCGTGCCGTGGCGGTGCCGGCAGCAGCGCCCTGCGCCCGCGGAGCGTGTGCGTGCACCGGCGTGACCCCAGCTGTGAGGTAGGGCGCCTGCAACCACACGCCCTCGCCCCGCCCCGCCCCCTCGTCCTGGGGACTGGGCCGGGCTGGGCTGGCGGTCAGGGCCAAGGGAGGAGCCGCTGTCGCGCCACGCGTTGACCCCCTGGGACCCTCGCGTGTCGCCGCCCCGCGCCGCGGCTGCCGCAGCGGTCGCCCCGCGGCCGCGCGCGCCTCTGCCCGCCGCGGCGCCGCGGGCCCGGCGACCGGGGATGGCAAAAAAACATCGATGTTCTTTCAACATCGATGTTTTCCACAAGAAACATCGATATTTTGCTTTCGATGTTTTCTTCACATCGATATTTCGATGCAAAAACATCGATGTTTTTTTAATTTTTTGTTTTATTAAAGCGGTTTAGGGACGTTGTAGAGTAGCAGCAATCCCCAGCGATATCGTTGTTTTCCGTCATCCTCTTTATCACGCTGCACATTTCGCCTGTGCAACCTGAGAGAATTTTAGGTGGTTTTACTTCGATGGTGTATGAATGGAAGTGACTAAAGGGTAAAGTAGCGAAACACGATGTTCTTTATTGTTAATTTTATTCTTTACATTCGATAATAATTATTGTTTACACACTACTAACATGCTGGTAACCAAACAACATTACTGTAATTGTATACTTACTGTAATTAAAAAATGAATAGGAAAATAGCATGTTTATTAATCTATAATTAAAACATCGAGGTTTTTGTTCGTCGATGTTTTCATCGACATGGAAAACCCTTTAGCGATGTGTCGAAACATCGATGTACTGATGTTTTGGTAAATTTGCCATCACCACCGGCGACGCGACGGCCGCTTGGGGACTGGTAGAAAGGCCACGACGCTCGCAATTTGCGGCCTGGTCTGCGGAAAATCGTAGCGTCGGGGCCGACATTCGCCCCAAGGTATCATACGGTCAAATAAACCTCGTGCTTTTTGGCTAGATAAATGTTCGTCTGTTATCCCCGTTGTTTCGGCCTATACTTCGGTCCTTTGCGACCATTAAAATTGTAAACGCCTTTACAACGTTAAGCCTTTTCTCAGATCTTGTGTCTTACAGAGCATCCACTTGCAGAACTCGTTAGGCAAAGAAATCGCTCTGTATGGTGTCAGTCATACGTCCACCCCCTGTCCGTTTTTAATGAAAGAATGCATTTTTGTGATACATAGATTTCAATGTTGCTCCGAAAGGAAACTTTCAAGGGCTGAAGGAAACATTGAGCGCGTTTCCGTCATTTTCTAGGTGTTTATGAGAGAGTATGTGTTGGAAGTAAGCCCTAACATTCAATTGAGTGATAAAATAGGGATTAAACGAATGAGCTGTTATCGTCGTCTTTGAACTTATATCAATATTTTATTATTCGGTATTTGCCTTTTGTTTTCGAGGTGAAGTTATATCACAACTAGCAGTCATAATGAGTTTAGGAATACTTCACTGAATCTATTTGCAACGCCTTTAAGCAACTGATCGGAAATATGCGTGAAGTGAATGAGTATCAGATGTGCTCTCATCGTACTACACAGTTTTATATAGTACCGTAACCATGAGACAGTTTGTGCAAAATGCATACTTGGTCTCCACTGAAAAACTGCATTATTTAATTTTTGATCAGATCGCGTTGTAATGATGTCTCTAACGTAATATTGAAAATATTCATTTTATTGCTGTAATATTTATAATATTTCATAATGTAAACGTTTGAATTACACTCCTAAATTAGTATTGGTCACATTATCCGTTGCTCTATTTAAACGCTCACATAATCCGTAGCTTCGCTTAAATAAAGATAAATATTTAGTGATTTAAATGAACATTTTCACTTAACTCAAATATGTCCAATCATATAAGATAATATAAGAAACCGTGGTGTACTTTCGATTCTTCAGAAATGGGAGCTGTACAGGTTATTGCTTTCGAAATATTCTATTTAAGCATTATACTTTTCGGAGTTCTGCTCTAACAAGTGACATCTGCAGAGATACGTGATTGAACGCTGGCATTAAGACACGTAGCTTTTGGAAGAAAATCATATATGTTTCGGTGCCCTGCTCAAGCGTACAACTTCTACAGTAAGTGATGTTTAAACTTTGGCATTAAGACAGTGGCTTTTGTTTGAAAGTAAATTAGATAGACGCCCTGCCCTAGGCTCGCTTTGTTACAATGGACTGTGGCTCGGTGGAGTGGGGGGGGGGCGAGAATGTGAGATCAGCGCTGGGACTCTCACTGACGCAGGCCGTTGTCCATTCTCCCCTTCGGTCAGGGAGGGGAGGGGAGGGGAGGGGACAGCGAGCCGGGACGCGACGCGACGCGACGTCAGAGACGTGCCATTTTCACGCAACGCGACGAAATGCAGTGCTGTAAATGCGGTACTTACGTGGGGAGTCCTTGAGGGCTGTACATTGGATGCGATTTCAGGAATGTGGTCACTGAATCCATACGACGATTTTATTCCTAAGCAACATCCCGCTTAAGTTTCAGGTTTAAGTTTAGTTTTCAGTTTTAAGTTAGAGAGATTATTAGTCATTAGAATTAGATATATCTGACGGTAGCTGGTACTAGAAATCATTCGTTGCAGGAAATAAATCATTAATTCTGCGTATATTCATTTACAATACAGGTTTTAACTAGTCTTCAAATAAGGTTGTGGTAATATTAGACCTGAAAATGTAAAAATCCTTTTGTTTACTGATACTTTTCAAACCTTGATCTGTATTGTCTGGGCAGACGAGGTTCAGTTGACAATGTTACAGTTCAGTTTGACGTGAAGGAATGCATAGCAGTGCGAGAGTTCCAATATTTTGACGTGACGATCGGTATCTCAGCGAGTGACAATAGATTCTTAAAAATTCTTATTCTAACACATTCTAACAAATGTAGGATCACTATAAACAAGAGATATAAACTCAAAGGGCCGGTTTCTGAAACATTGTTTTATGAAATCAATAGTTACGTGATGCATAACTTTATTGAATACTATCTCACTTGTCGGTTTCTGAAAACATACGTGAACTATAAATTATTACTTAATAGCTATTGGGTGAATATTACAAATTTTTCTGATGTTAACTCCAGATGTCAGCATTGTTGTTATTGTTTTCTATTGTTTTGTGAATATGGACTCTTTGGTTTTGTGTAAGTTTGTTGATGAATCTGGTATTTTCGTGTACGTTTTCAAACTGGGTGTATCAAAACAGGGAAGAAGTACGTTATTTGTAAACAAACTGTTGATAGAAATTGTTGTCAACTTCAAAACAATCGCGAACAAGGTTAAAGACTCTATAACTGTAAAGGAAAAAGTCTGAGATGAAATTATGCAAAAATGCAAACTCTGTAAAGCTGCGCCACTCCTTGTACGAATTTTTGAAGAAAAAATTTCGCAAAGCACATAATGATTGTGTAGAAATATATAAAACAGGAGATGGGACATTTACACTCATTTACAACAGCAAGTGGGTCAGTTCGGAAACCCAAGCCAAAGTACTTTCTATTTTGGCGTCCCAAATACGACCACTTGATAACTCTTTTGACTCTAGTGCAGAATTTCATGAAAATGAGATTTCTATATAGTTACGTATTGCCAATAATCCTGAACCTCTTCTTTCAAGAACCTCCACCACTTTAGGAACCAACGGATGCCTTCTACATCAATGCCTTCGCAGTCTGTAACTCCATTACAGGAAGCCAGAACAGAAAACACTATCATCACCTCTACCTTCTGGCATGCCGTCACCTTTGTCACATGAGAATAAACGTATAATAAATAAACGTAACTAAAGCGAGAATTTCCAGATAAAATTGTGCAGCCAGCATTTCAGAACAATTTGCAAAAATTGTTGCAAACAAATGAACTGATTCTGAAACTCATCACAGAAAGCTTGAACATTTGCACATAGAAATTGATCTGAAACAACAGAAAATTGCTCAGAAACACGAAATTCATGACAGAACAAGTAAATTATTGGAAATTGAAGAGAAAATCAAAGAAAATGAACTAAAAATAAAAGAAATGTAGTTCAAAAAACAAACATTTATGTACATATTATTTATGTATAACTTTAATTTATTTTGTGTTGTGGATACTTTCGCTATTATCAGTTACAATACAACTAGTAGTTACTTTCAGATTCATTCTCATACATTCAATGTGATAGTGTAAAATTTATTTTTAAATTTGTTATTGTTTAAATGCTAGGTTTCATTGTTATTTTATTGAGCTGCTTAAATAGATTAGAAATTATATTAGTTACTATACATGTGAAAATAATTTGTGTTGAATGTATTTTTAAGCAGTTTTCACAATATTGAGTTAGGATTTAGTTTTCATTCAAGTGAAATGTGTTCCAATCAAATTTTATCTTAGAGCGTAACCTTTATCTCGATTTGGGGGCAGATTCGGAACGTCAGGATCCTCAGGATCCTCAGGATCCTCAGGATCCTCACAATTTCCATGACATTAGCTGGTTTATCATCCCCATTCATTAAATATATGTTATGCAGAACGGCTTTTGCCACTATTATTGCCAAGGTTGTAGATATACTTCTGCGCAATTTAGAAGCAATACATGGAAATCTTCTCTTGAAGACACCGAAGCAGCGTTGTTTGAGTATCTGCCTAGTCATATCTGATATCAAAATTTGTGATAGGATTAAGGAGGAGTGTCATCGTGTGCACTTGATATGCACTTGCACTATCACCAAACAAATAACTATTTTGAAATTCATCATTATCAAACGTTGCGCGAAGAAATGATGCATTAAAAACAGTACTATTATTTACCGATCCTGGTCAGCGGACTGTAATATCACAAAATTTTAAGTCGTCATTGCGTACAACTTTCACATTAATTGAAACCGTGATTTTCTGTTTCTGTATAGCTCCGCGGCTTTGTCACCAGGGCACTGAGTGAGTATATGGGTGCAATCAATACAACCTAAAAATCCAGGAAATTGATGTATAGCAAATAAATTACTTGTGCATCTCTGATTTACTCTTCACACCTCGGCATTCTTATTAACTCTTGACGTAACAGAGCAATACAATGCGACGAGTTTCTTTTTTCAGAGTTCTACCTACTGTTGACTTGTGTAGGTTAAAAGTATCGCCAATGAGTATTTGAAATCCCCCTGTTGCATCTCAATCACTAATTGTATTGAAACTTGCACAGGATATTGACTTCATGTTAGTAATTGGTACAAGATGTGGCCCTATTTTCTCAAGAATTTCTAGTACAGTCTCTTTCTTTAATCTGAATCTGTATCTGAAATCAATATCGTTGTATTCTCGAAAATATGTGTGTGTTCTCGGAGAATCCTCGGTCCTGGTAACAATCTCAAAATATCGAATAATCACTCGTGTGATGAGGATTATGATTCCATGGCCGATAACAAGAACAAATTGTACTCAGATACAGGATATATGCCTTTAGTGTACACCACACAAATAGCTAAGCTAGCGTTATTAACCTCAAATTATATTATGGTTTGAGGTTACGAAACCAATAACATTTTCATGAAAAGCCACGGAAAATAAGTTATTGAGAGCTTTAAGGGACTCAAAATAACTGTGTGACTTTTCAGGAAACACTTTTTCTGACTTATGAATTTCATAAGCTTATGAAAGAAATATCTCAGTTTCCAGAAACCGGGTCTAAATGAGAAGAATGAACTGTAGTTCAGGATTAATGTTGAGCGGGTTATGGAACCATGTGTACTCCGATTAAAACGTAGGCTAACTGATGTTTGATCTGGAGGGAAGCGGTTCTCCAAATGGAAGTTTCAATATCAAACATTTCAGTTGTAACGAAGTTTTCGATTGGATAACCGCGTGCCAGCTGATCGCTGTCAAAATGCTTATATCTCATGCATATATCTTAATCGAAGTGTAGGTGCAATTGCGGACAGCCTCTGAAGACACTGACATCTCGCACGTTGATTCATTTCATTCAAAATTCAGGGCACGACTGTGTAAATATAATTATCTAGTAAATAGAATTAACTTGAAGAATTACTAATTCAAGAGCAAAATCTAAACATGCCAACTAAAACATTCATAAATGTTATTCGGATTTTTTTTTTTAATTTTTAATTTTTTTTTTCCACAGAAGAGATGTGACAATATTGTCGTTTCTTGAATTCATTAAATTTCAGTTCAAATATCCCTACACAAATTCTGAAATGTGAAAATGCATTCTTGCAGAAGCAAAATTTGTTTGTAGGGTGGGGTCATTGTCGGTACCCGCTCCACCCGCAATAGTTACCTCCGTGCTCAGCGTTATTACTTTCCAGTGCTACTAAAAAAAGGGCTGCTTGGAAACGTACACGACACACCTGTAAGCGGTTTGCAGCACACTGATGTGCCGCGACACATCCGTTGGGAAACTCTGGCGTGCTTGCATGAATACAGAAGGACGACCTCGGCTTCTGCACGGAGGGAGTTATTTCGTGGTATAGGTACCGCACAATGCATCAATCCGTTCACTTCCACCACCATCACCTCCTCCTCCGTCTCTTTTCCCGCCCCCCTCCAAGCGAAGTATGAGCAATGCTCTGCGTCATTGTGAGTCCCAGTGGTGACCTCATGCCCCTCGCCCACGCCCCCGCCGGCCTCGCGACGTGCATCTTGACGTGGCCAGTCTGCGTCCGGCAGACGGCAGCGGCGGCGCCAGCGCCGGCGCCGGTGGCGGCGGTGGCGGCGGGCACGGCAACGGCGCGGCGCGGAGCGGAGCGGCGTCGACGTCGACGTGTCGCCTCGGCTGCGTGGACGCTCGCACGAGGAGGCCGCGACGCTCCCCAGCGCACAGCGCCGCGCCGCGCCGCGTGCCAAGGTGCGACGCCCTTCCTGTATATTTAGGCGACCGCGGCGTGGGCCTCGGCAGAGCGTCAGCTGCTATTCCTGGCTGCCCCTCCTCTCCTCTCTACTCTCCTCTCCTTTCTCTTCTCTCCTCTCCTCTCCTCTCCTCTCTCTTCTCTCCTCTCTCTTCTCCTCTCCTCTCTCCTTTCGTCTCGTCTCCCTCCCTCCCCTCCTTTTCCATGCCCACACCTCTTCTTCTTTCCTTACTCTTTCTCTCGCTTCCCAATTCTCTACTTTCACCTCGTCTCTTAACGTCCCCGCCTCTCCCACCCCACCCCACCCCGCCCCATCCCCTCCCGAGGGTAAACCCTTGCGGTGCAGTGCGTTGCCCCTCCCCGCTTCCCTCTCGCCTCCGGAACTGGCGGGGCGTTTGGGAAAATACGCGTTTTTAAATAGCTCTGGTCGGGTCTACGCCCAGTGGCTTCGGAAGGTGGCAGTTCATTAAAGACTGTACTTCTGTTGAGAGGGTGATACACGCCTTCCTGGTAATTTAAAACTCGGGTACGGCGAGTCAGTAGCGGCTAGGCTGCAATAGGACTTGCTCTTGATGGAGTGGGCTAGCCGGACAAGGGTGGCAGGCGCCGCATGCCGTTTGGAATGCTTTCGATGCCTTACATGCGCTTCAGGACTTCCTGGTGCGCAAAATCATTAAATACATCCCTGGGACTGACCGTTTGGAGAAATTAAGAAAGAAGAAGGCCAGATTCCGTTGTAAAGCGAGTTTCCCGACATTCTTGTTAGATACAAGACAATGCAGTATTTCTTGCACTAATGACATTTTACTGTCATTTCAATCGTTTGTGAAAATTGCATTATTTTTTTAAAAAAAATAATTGTGAGCTAGAGTTAAAACTATTTAGTAATGATGTGTACTGTAACTGAAGTCTAATGTTGCAAGGATATGTTGCATTGACTTCATCAGTACCAAAAGGTGATCTCTTAATCCTTTCCCTGCTTTTGTCGTTGATATACATTTTACAACGCTACTCCATGAAAGTATTATTCTTGATATAAATATACTACGGAGACAATTCACGCCTTTTGGAAATAATGTCATCGATGTCATGGTATCATAGATGCAAAATATTTAAATTATAGAGTCGTGACGAATTGATCGTGTTAATTATATTACAAACTTTGTTTTCTTTGGAAACAATTTGTGAGAGTAAGTTGATGAGCAAAAATACAACCATTAATACCTTTTCCGTTTTTAACAATGCCAAATACTCTTACCTCTTGTTTTTATAATTGCCTAATTTCACTAAAAAATGCGGAAACTACTCGTAATTTGAAAAAAATACACGTGCTCATTTAAAGGTCCAATTTTTAAGAACAGATTTCATTAAGAATGAAAATTTGTATCTTCAATATTGGAGACGCCGAAAAAATTTAACCTTTCTCAATTTTCGGAAATTGGACTTACTCCGTTTTTGTATGCATACTGTCTTGAAAAAAAAGAGAAATTGGAGAAAAAATTGGAGCAACTTCTGAGACAATTTGGAAATGATCTCAGGCTTCATGTAAAGTACCTTCAAAAACATCAGTCAAAATAAACATTTCAAATTCAAGGGACCGTTATATCAGATCGATGGGGCAATGACAATTATGGTGAAAATTCTGCCTATGGTTTAACTACTATTGTTGTTCACAGTAAGCGAATTTGTTCAAAGGCCCACAAAACGTGGATTCTTACTACACAAAGTTTTATAGAAATTATTTCTTACGTTGGCAACTAGAATTTTCTACTTTTTCAGTATTACAATACTTTCTCTATACTACGTAAGTAGTTTGTGAGAAAGTAAAATGAGTTAAGGTTTCCTCGAGTCGATGCACAAGCTTTCCAAGGTTGAGTCAGACAGTTGGCACGTGGTGAGGAAGTTGGCTGGCAGAACAGGCTGGCGAGACAATTCACGTCCTCGGAGATTGTTAGTGAAAACATCTGTGGATACATATTATCATAGGTGCAAAAGATTGAAAATACTGGTCTGAGGCAGAGTAAATTAAACGCCGTTAAAAGGATAGTTCTTAGTGAATTGCGCAGTGATTATTATATTCAGTGGTATATCTCCAATAACTCTTGTTGCTGCTTCGTAATCCAAGTGGGGAACAACAAGTTTGGAAGGAGATATTTTGATGATACCTGAGCAAATAGAATTACAGTAGTTTAATATTGTAAGTAATTATTAAGTGAGAAAGAAGTTCGGCAATCTTCCTGACAGGAGTTCTAATTCTGCACCAATAAAAATCTTAACCAACAATTTGCTGTTTCCCACACTAAACGTGAAAATTGTTTCTCTCAAACACTTAACATATAATAGAAGGAAATTTTTTTACAAACGCTTGTGCTTGTTAGATGAAACAAACTATTTTTCATTTTTAACCCCAAGGATAAAATACATTTCTTTTTACATATGCGTTCGGCGATTACGCTTTGCAGTCTGGTAGAAGTCGGAGAGTTGCTCATCCAGTTGTCCCAGGCGGAAAGCAGCTTCTTGGACATGATTCGATTCGATTCGTCACCAAGCACGAGAAGAATTTCCTGAAGGCACATATAGAAGAGAGCCCGGCTCCAGCCCCGCACCCAGCACCCCCCCCCACCCCCCAGTGCCTCGATCCGCGCTCCTCTTCTCGCATACTACCCTGTGCCCCGCCCCGCCCCGCCCCGCCCCGCCCCGCCCCGCCGCCACCGCTGCCCCGTCCAGGCTCCGCTCATTAGCGCAGCGTCGTCGTCCGAGCGAGATGAGTCATTCGAGAGACCCCGTGTCCAAGTGATCTCGGAAGCGAAGCCCAGCATGCGTTATGGAACTAATTTTACCAACCTGAAAGATTGTGCATTCTGAAAGATTGTTCTTTCTAATAGTTGAGGTCTCTACTCTCAGCGTCAATTGGGTATTGATTTCTCTTCAGAATATGAGAGACGGAACAGATAAATAGCGACATTTTCCCGTAACAATAGTAACACACACACAAATTTGTCATACCCAAAGACTTGACACATGTTTCTTGATGTATTTCGACACGCTGAATCCGAATCTGAAGCCAGAATTGCGCCACCAACCCTCCGTTTTTTATCGCGAAAAAACACTGTAAATTTGTAGATTGTAAATTTCACTGTGGTTTTGCGCGATTTAAAAACATTTGAAGGGTGGTAGCGCAATTCTGTCTTCAGATTCGGATTCAGCGCGTCGAAACACTTAGAGAAACATGTATCAAGCCTTTGGGTCTAACAAGAACCCCGAAAACAAAAACTACAATGTCACAACGTTTTTCTCGAAAAACAATAAATAAAATTGGAGGATGATGGCACAATTCTGGCTTCAGATTCGTATTTAGCGCGGCGAAACACACAGAAAAACAGTGTCAAGCCTTTGGGTCTAACAACTTTTTTTTATGTGTGGCTGTGTAATTGGTAAAGGCAGTCTCTTTTGGCTTAGAACATTTTTGGGTAAATGAAGTGTTGCTAAAGTTCATTTCTTCGGAAAACACGCGATCTTAGTGATATCTTGGCCAATAATAATACATTAGTAAAAATGTGTTAATCGAACTTTCAAAGAAATTCCAACCACGTGAAAGGTAGATCAGCATGCTTGTGTAGGGTAAGCGCGGGTCAAGAATGGTCCAGTGGGTGAGCTGCGGTGACTCGTCCGCTTCCCCGTCGTGGAAGTAGCTGAGCCGGCGGGCGGGCGTGCCTGTTGCAGGAGGCGGAGCGCGCCATGGGGCGGCGGGCGCCGCGCCGCCTCAGTCCCAGCTCCACCAGCCGCAGCCGCCCGCGCGCCACCGCCCGCGCGCCTCCCCGCCCATCGCAGCGTCGCCCTCGCCCGTGCCCACGCCCGCGCCCGACCCGCAGCCCCCGCAGGCGCCACAGCGAAAGGTGAGCCCTCGCCCTCGGGCTGTTTCCGCATCCATGTGCGCGCGGGCTTTTCCAGCATGTTTTCCAGCAAGTTGGGAACTCGACGGATTGAATTTCGCGAAGTTTGGAACTTGACAGATTTAATTTCGGAATCTATGTGCGCGCAGGCTTTTACAGCATGTTTTCCAGCACGTTTGGAACTCGACGGATTGAATTTCGCGATGTTTGGAACTCGACAGATTTAATTTCGGAATTTATGTGCGCGCAGGCTTTTCCAGCATGATTTCCAGCAAGTTGGGAACTCGACGGATTGAATTTCGCGAAGTTTGGAACTTGACAGATTTAATTTCGGAATCTACCGGGTGATCAGTATAAAACGCAACCCTGCTGTTCAAGGCACTGAGAGAAAAGTGAAAGTTTTGCAACACTGCTTCTGGGACAGCTCCTTCGATAGCATTTCAGCGACACATCATTCACCCCCCCCCCTTCGTTTCACTCGTCCCCTTCCTGTGGTGTGGGTCATACCTGCTCAAAACAAAGCAGGCCGCGTCTTCATTCACAGCTTCCTTCTTTCGGAGTTAACTCACGATGCGCCTCAGCGTAGACCAACGCAGTTTTGTGTTGGAGGAGCATTTCCGAACGCGTTCTTTCAAAGAGTGCCGGGCAGCTTTCAGAGAAAAATTTTCATCTGAGTCTATTTCGAACACGAGTACCATATTTCGATTAGTGAAATGCTATCGTGAGACAGGAGGTGTGTCTGATCCATTGCATTAAAAAAAGATTGGAGTACGGTGTGCCATTTATCGACGCAGATTAATTGGTCTGTTGTTTTTTCAAAGAAACAGTAACGGCGAATACGTATCAGAATAAATTGAGAAATTAATTTTTATTATATTTTAATTAGATAATTATTTTAAAGTATCCTTATTCAATAATAATAATAATAATAATAATAACAATAATAACAAATCTTTTTTCTGCGAATCTGAATTTATAATTTGTTAATATTTATTTAAAACAGAAAAGTATAAAATATATACATTTCTGTAGCGTATGTATCTTGTTTTGAAAATAAAACAAGCAAAGTTTACTATTAATTGATCTCAGTGTTTATTTTTCATGGCAAGTTTATTTCACTTTTAAACAATCTACGAAGGAATCGTCGTTCTTCACAATTCAATTTTCTTTCGACGCCAAACAAGCAGGCGCGTGCTCTTCTCTTTGAATTCGTGGACACGGCGGTCACCTGCTCTCCTCCTCAGGGTGGGGTTAGTGGGAGAGGGAATTAAGCTTACTTCCCGTCAGTTTACCTGCTTGAAACCACCAGCCGCTATTCGACCCACTCAAACATGGTTGCTAGTGCAATTCGCTCTGCCTTGTATGGGTTGCGTTTTATACTGATCACCCGGTATGTGCGCGCAGGCTTTTCCAGCAAGTTTGAAACTCGACGGATTGAATTTCGCGTCGTTTTAATTTCGCGAAGTTTGGAACGTTGTTTGGAACAGCATTTCCACAAAATAAAAAAAAATCGCCGTTTTCCGGCGCTGGATTACATAACTTTCTCTTCTTACATAGAACTTTGTAAGGCGAGAAAGTAAAAAAATCAAGAAATTGTAATGTAAGTGGGTAATTCAACTTTAGAAAATAGTCACTTGAATGTCAATATGGATAGTCAATGAAGTTACCTAATTATCACGTGAATTCATTATCACGATATGTCCTAGTTAATTATGGTTAGAATTATTGTAGCGAATTTTACAAATCGATCACTTAAATAAGTGTTGTTGGAGTGCATAAGCGCATGTATGCAGGCATGAAACCATAAAACCACATGAACTTGGTAATATGCTCCTCCTGATATGATTTGCGAGATGTATGCTTCTTAATAATGTAAAATGAATGTGAAAGCTGAGATGTTCACAAATGTTGCTTCTCAAAAATGCGAAATGAATGAGAATAAAGTTGTTCCCTTTGCGGCGAATATAAACAAAATCAGTGTCACGCTCCGCCAACACGATGCGGGGCTGCCACATTGCGTTTGCAATTACGAAGAATCTTGTTCATCCACGACTCGCTTTTTTCATGCATGTGTGTGCTTTTGTGATGCGCCCCAGTGAATGCGTGTGTGTGCCGGTCCTGTGCCCAGAGCGGCTCGCATGACGGAGCCCTCCTGTGTGTGTTTGTGCGTGCTGTGTCGCGCGAGCGCGCGCGGTTCGCAGCCTGCGGCAGCGCCCTCCTCGACGACGCCCCGCGGCCGACCACACACACTCGCCGTCTCGCGCGCCCAGCACACCCACGGCCTCTGAGTAAGGAAGCGCTCCTCTCTGCTATCGCGCGATTCGCCGCTTCTCGGACCCGACGACCCTGCCGCCGCCGCCGCACCAGGCACGCCCCCGTTTGCATGACGTATTTCCGAAGTGACTCTCGAAAACACGTCACTCGCAGCATTTGAAGGTGCTCGCCCCCGTTACACCGGGAGTACAGGGAGGATTTTTGACTGATTCCAGCCCGAAAAACGGGTGGTGGATTTTTTTGTGTACTTCTTCTTGGAAGAGGAGTGCCGCAAGTAAACATATTTTTGAGTGAACTTAAATGCTGAAAACGGATGCGGTGATTTTGGCGTCCCGCGAACACCCAGGAAGCCGCTTGGGGGGCGTGGCTCGAGGGCGCGGGCGGTGCATGCGGGGGGCAGTGGCGCTGCCGCGGGCTGAGGGCCGGCCGGCGCGGAGGGGCGGCGCTGACTGCGGTGTCGTCTTGCTTTCAGCCGGTGAGCGCGAGGCCGCGGCCCGCGGCGCGAAGAAGGAAGCGCCTGGTGGGCGCAGCGCTCTGCAGCTCGCTCGCGGTCATTCCGGAGCCCTGCGACAGCCCGGAGCCCTCGCCCGCGCCCTCGCCCGCCCCCGCGCCCGCGACCGCCCTCGCGAACGGACCCTCCGCCTCCACCGCGACCCCCGCCGGCCTGGGCGCGCTCCAGGAAGAGGAAGAGGACGACGAAGAGGAAGACGAAGAAGGGAAGGAAAAGGAGGACGAAGGACGCAGTTTGCCGGACGCCAAGGAGCGCGGCAGCTCCCTCAAGAGCGTGCTCAGCGGCCGCACTTTCTTCACGTGCACCTCGGGCGACTACAGCGACCTCCGGTGGTTCGACGCGGACGAAGCGGACACCGACGAGGACGAGAGCCTGTACGACTTCTTCGACTGCGGCGGTGACGACGCGCACGCGCCCCACAGCCGGCTCGTCAGCGACGTGTACAGCGCGGTCATCCAGCGCAAGATCGAGACGCTGGAGCGCGCGGCGAGCGGGGGCGGGGCGTCGGGCGCGGGCGATGGCATGAGCCGGCGCGCGGGCGCGGGCGCGACGGCGGCGGAGGACGCGGCGGTGCCGGCCTCGCCCACGCACTCGGCCAGGCGGCGCGAGAAGGCGGCCAGCGGCTTCTTCTCCTTCTTCCGCTGGTTCCGCAAGGGGCGCGGCGACGGCGACGAGGAGGACGCGCAGGGCGACGCGGACGCCGACGACGACGCGGAGGACGAGGGCGTGCCCGGGGGCTCGCTGCCGCCCACGCCCGCGTCGCTGCGGGTGGTGCGAGCGCACAGCGCCAGCTGCGGCAGCATCGACACGCTCTTTAGCACGGCCACCGTGAGCAGCTTCGCGTTCGTCGCGCCCGCCGCCTACCGCCCCTTCGGCCCCGCGCTCGCGCCCGAGAAGTGGATCGCCCCCGGGCCCGACACCGACACCTACCGCCAGCGCGTGCAGGAACGCGAGCGCGCGCGCGAGCAGGACCGCGGGCTCACGCTCCGCCGCAAGTACCGGCTGTTCGGCAGCGACTCGCACCTGCGCTCGCCCGACGCCAGCCCGCGACCCGCGCGCGCCAACTTCCGCTCCCCCGAAGCCAGCCCGCGGGCGGCCCGCGCGCACGTGCGATCGCCCAGCTCGTCGGAGGCCAGCCCGCGGCCCGTGCGCGGGCATTTCCGCTCGCCTAGCTCCCCCGAGACCAGCCCCCGCCCCCCGCGCGCGCACCCGCAGCCCCAGCCGGTGACCAGCACTCCCACCACCCCCGCCGCCGCCACCTCCGCCGCGGGAGCGTCCTTGGGACGCAAGAAGCGACGCGCGCCCTCGCCCCCCGCGTCGCCCAAACCGTACGCTGATCTCAGCCTGCCCAGCGCGTGGCGGAAGGGCGCGCGCCCCGAGGAGTCGGCCGACGGTAGCGCGCAGAGGCCGCGTCACCGCCGAGCGGCCAGCGAATCGGCCAAGGACAAGCGCGCCGGCGCCTACTGCCACGTGAAAGGCAAGCGCCGCGCGCCGCCGCCGCCCTCGCCGCAACCCGCGGAGCAGACGGGCGGCTCTCTCGACCGCTTCCGCCCGCGCGGCTCCAGCTTCGGGCGCAAGAAGCGGCCGGCCCCGCAGCCCCCGTCCACCCCCGCTCCCGCACCCGCTCCCGCCGCGACTGCCTCCTCCAAGCGCAAGAAGGACCAGGAGACGCAGGCGGCGTCCGGCGGGCCCCCGCAGGGCACCGGCAGCCTGCCCCCTGAAGAGCGCGAGCGCCTCCTTTGCGACATCGCGCAGCTCAAGGCCCAGGCGCAGGCGCAGGCCGAAGCCCAGTCGCGCCGCCGGAGCATGGGCTCGCCCCCGTCCGTGCGCTCGCAGCTGTTCGCCGTCGACACCGACCTCCCCGTCGTCGCCAACGACTCTCTCAAGCTGGAGCGCGGCGTGCTCAAGCCCAGCAAGGAAGCGGCCCGCGCCGTGGAGCAACCGGCCCCCACCACCGCCGCCGGGGGCGGGGCCGCGGCCGGTGTGACACCTCCGGCGCCCGTCTCCCCGCGGCCGTGGTACAAGCGCAGCCTCTCGGCCAAGGAGCCCAAGCGCGACCTCTTCAAGAGCCTGGAGAAGCGCAAGAAGCGCGTGGAGGAGCAGGAGGAGTGGGCGCCCGAGGCCGGCATCCCGCGCGTGCCCGCGCCCGCCCCGGCGCCCAGCGACGGCTCCAGCGTAGGCTCCAGCGGAGGCAGCGGCGGCAGCCGGCTGGGGTTCCTCGCGCGCCTGGAGGAGCGGCGGTCGGGCGGCGAGAAGCGGCGCTCGCAAGTGTCCCTGCTCGCCAACATCAGCGCGCTGGACCGCGAGGCGGCGGAGATCGTGCAGAAGGAGCAGGCGCGCGAGCAGGCGCGGGCGGCCGCCCACGACGCGCGCTTCTACTTGCCGGCCCTCCCTGCCGGACCCCCGCCCCCTCTGCCCCCGGGGTTGGACCTGCCGCCCCCGCCGCACTCGCCCCCGACCCCGCTCGACGCCGACCCGGGCCCCGGCCCCGAAACCCCCAAACGCAGCTCCGCCAAGGAGCTCATTTCCCTCTTCAACGCCATCGGAAACGTCACCAAGGTCACCGTCAACTCCGCTTTCTTCTCGCGCGAGGGCGGCGAAAAGCGCTTCTCGTTTTCCGGCGGCGGCATCAAGACGCAAACGGCCACCACTACCACAACCGAGGAGGCGCAGAGGGTGGTCGTCCAGGGCGCGTGCGTGCAGCAGAAACACATCACCTCTATCACAACCACCACTACCACGGTGGTGGGCAATCACCAGGCAGAGCCTGGTTCGGACGTCGTCATTCAGGAAGTGGACGAAGACGAAGAGGAGGTGAACGGGGTTGTGGAGCCGGCAGCTGCCGATGCGTTGGCGGGTCGGGACTTCCGACGCCGCCGGCCGCTCAGCCCCAGCATCCCGACCATCGACGAGCAGCCCGAGGGCTCCAGTCCCGCCCCCACGCTGCCGATGGGGAGCTCCCCTCCCGGCCCCGACGCCCTGATGCTCGCCAAGCGCCTCACCATCTGGGCGTGCCCGCGCTGCACGCTCGAGAACCCTCGCTGGAGGATCACGTGCGACGCCTGCGGCCGCTGGCGCCCCGCCGACGCCGCCGTCGCGGAATCGGCCGCCAATGCCACCTCCATATTCACTTCCTTTTCCGCCTCTCCCGCTTTCAATCACACCCCCGATTCGAACTCCGCTTCCAATGACGCTCCTACTTCAAATTCTTCTGTTTCTTCTAATCCCGCTCCTGCTCTCGCTTCCGGTTCCAAAGCCGTCCTCACTTCCAACTCTGCCACTACTTCCAACCCCACCACATCTTCCAACTCCACCACATCTTCCAACCCTTCTGTTTCCAACTCCACTACTACTTCCAACCAGACTCCAATTGCTATCACCGCTCCTACGTATAATTCCGTATCCGTTTCCAATCATGTCGCCAACCCTACTCCCACCCCAGCAGCATCCAAAGGAATCGACTGGGAGCGCGAGCTCAAGCGCTACTTCCCCAACAACGGTAAGACTCCTGCCGCTTCCAAAGCAGCAGAGGCGCCCGCCCGCCCCATCACCAACGATTCCAAACCCCCTGAAGAAACCACGCAGACCACAAAGCCGAAGAATGACGAAGCAGTCAAAGACTCCAAAAGTGCCACGAAACTCGCGTTGCCATCCACGTTCATTGGCGGACGCACCAAAGCGGACGAGAAGCGGCAAGGTGCGTCCCCCTCCCTTGCGCCCGCGCAGAAGACCGGCACCGCAGCCACAACCACGACCGTGTCTGGGTCCGCGCCTGCGGTCTCCTCCGCGTCCGCAGCAACCGAGGCGCCCGACGTGGACGAAGTGCGCAAGGCGCGCCTGGCTTTCTTCGGCCGGGATCAGGCCGAAGGCAAGACCAAGGGCAAGGAGGCCGTTTACGCGGGGCTCAAGCTGCCCAAGGACGAGAAGGAGAAGAAGAAGCTCAAGGAGATGTTGAAGGAGATGAAGGACTCGCTGCCGAGGCGTGACCCCAAAGGCGCAGCCGCCGCAGCGGCCGCCTCAGGTGGGAGTTCCGCGCAGGAACCTCAGGCGCACCGGGGAGCCGTGCCCAAGGTGTTGGATGCCAAGGCCGCAGGGGGGTCCCCCAACGCCAAGGCGCCCAAGGTGTCCACGTCGTGCCAGACGGCGTCCGTAGTGCGGAAGGTTCAGGCGGCAGGGAAGGGGGCGAGCGCGGTGCCGGTGACGGTGGAGGAGTTGTGGGGCGCGGGGGCGGGGCCGAGCGCGAAGGCGGGCGCGGAGGGCGGGCTGCTGTACACGTCGGTGGGGAAGCCCTCAGCGCCGCCGTGCCCAGGCGGCGGCGGCGGCGCCGCCCCCGTCCCGCCATCGCGCACTTTCGAACTCATTCGCGCGCGCGACTTCGCCACCATCGAGGCTACCAAGACGGCGGGCATCGCCGCGGGCGCGCACGTGTACGCGAACGTGCCCACGGCGGCGTCGCCGCCGCCACCGCCGCAGCCCGCCAGACGCCGCGCGCACCGAGGGGTGAGTGCGTTCTCCTTCCCTTCCCCCCCCCCCTCACGCGCCGCTTGCACAAGCGTCTCCCTATCTCGCGGCCTTCCCGCGTTGCGTTTGCAGAACGAGTCCTTGGCGTCCACCTCCGCGGGCTCCGACGCCGCCACCGCCACCTCCTCGTCGGCGGCCGCGTCCCCGCCGCCGGACGACGACCCCGTGGCCGACGCCGAGGCGGAGGCGGAAGCGGAGCTGGAGGCCGAGGCGGAGCCCGAGGGCAGCGCGTGCTCCACCAGCGACAACAGCGAGGTGGAGCGGCTGACGGCGCAGCTGACGCTGCCCAAGGGGCTGGCCGCGTTCAAGGCCGACCTGCAGGCCGAGGCGCGGGCGGAGGGCGAGGCCGGCCGCCACCGCGTCAACACGCTCGCCGTCAACCGCCTGCTGCGGCGCCTCGAGGCCGCCATCGTCGGCGGCCAGCACCACCAGGCGGCGCTGCTGGCGCGCGACCTGGCGCGCCTGCGCATCAACTGCTGCGTGACGCGCCAGAAGCCGCGCGCGCCGCCCGGCCCCGCCGCCATCACGTACGTGGCGCTGCTCGCCGGCGAACGGCGCTCGCGCCACGTGGGCCCGCCCGAAATAATGGGCCGGGGCAGCCAGGACGGTTCAACAAACTGTTGACAGCTCGTGACTTCGCGAACAAGATCCGTATGAATGCTGCGAGATTGCATTGCTGGCTGCTACGTCCTCCTTTCGGCTCATATAGATAGTTTTCAGAACCCGAAACAAATACCGATAAGATTAAGAGATAAATCTCGTAATAGTATCATTTATTAAAATTATAAAAGAAAATATTGATCGAGGCAAACAATTTTTCCTCTCGCAATACTCTTGCCGCTTCCTCTTTGTCTCTCATCGATGTAATTTGTAAGACCCCTCTGAATAGGGAGTTTTTGCATCCTCGAACTTTAAAGCAAACGACAACACTATCGATCTTCTGTGCCTACGCAGTTTACGTTTTGTTCGTGTGCGCATGCGCAGAAGATGGAGATTGCAGTCGATCGCTGTCCGCTTTGGCGTGCAAAAACTCCGTAATTACTTAAGGAATTTTCGCACCTCGAAGCGTTAAAGCAATTGACAACAGTATCGATTTCCGTGCATGTGCAGTTCAAGTTTCCCATCACTTTTGCACATCTGCGCCTGCACAGAAGAACGAGATTGCAGTGTCGTGCAAAAACTTCCTATTACATCTGTTGCCTGTGGTAAATCATTCCCTTAAGCCTTACTTGAAAACTGAAATTTACGTCCTCACGATCTTGAAAGACAAATGTGGGAGACCCAAGATATTAAGGAAAGTTTCGTCATCTAAACGTGTTTAATCGTGAAATATGCCTTCCTAATTTTTTTTTTCTTAGTGAAATAAAGTCTCTCTTTTCTTATTTTCTGCCATTCCGTTGCAGAGTGGACATGTACGTGGAGGACAAAGTGTCCCACCAGGGGCCCATCCCTCTACAGGTGACTCCAGCCATGACGGTCGCAGAGCTCAAGCAGAAAGTGGAGCAGCAGTTCGAGATTCCAGTTGCGGTGCAGAGATGGATACTTGGCAAAATGTTGGCATCAGATGACAACAAAACATTAGAGGAACATAACGTCAGCACAAATGGCTGTCCAATGTTTCTTTACTTGGTCGCTCCAGGTAATCGGATTTTTGAAGTAATGAAAGAATAATTGGGCCTCTTCGATTCCGCTTTTTATTTGAAGATGTATGCTTTTTTAAATTAATTTTTATGTATCAATCTCATTATGAGTTTACAGAACTTGTTTTGAACTACAATTTGTTTGCTTTCAATTTGAAAGAGACACACTTGCGTATTTGTACACATATTCACTCTCGTTCACTCACATTCAGAACTAGGCGCAGATCCAGAAAATATTTCGAGGAGATTGATGCAATTTCAGCCCGGACCCTTCATATATATTTTGAAGTAATATTTTTTTTCAATTGTTAGCTTGAAATAAAAAATGTAATTGATTTGGGTGGCACGCCCCCCATACTGCCCCCCCCCCTGGATCCGCCACTGCGCAGACCACACATACTCACAAATATACTCAGACTCGCTTATACACTACCCACTATTTCACGCATCCCCATATACTGATACAAATCAGCGGTGCGTTTATTGTTTTATTTAACTGAACTCGTGCGATTACATGGAAGGAAGAAGGAAGGTGGCTGTAGAGAAGTTACGACAGAAAATACTTTATATCCACGAATATACCATTGTTTTATATTTACTAATATCTTTACACACACACATATTGTTTTGTGTATACAACAAATCCTGCTATCAACTTCACCATCTTGTATATAACAAAATGTATGAAATACATTGTCCATATAACAGGGTTGGAAAAAATCCGGTTTTTTTTAAAAAAACCCAACCCACTGGGTTTTTTTGGGTTTAATTGGTTTTTTTTGGGTTTTTTTGGGGGGGTTTAATTGAACGGACGTTTTGATCGTCATTGATAACGTATTTATTAAACGGTCTAACGTACTTGACTCTCTCTTATTTAAACTACTCAAATATATAATGTATTTTTGTCTTCCGTAAATGTACAAGCTAAATTATGATAATTATTGATTCAAGGTACGTTTAAAATCATTCACATTTTGGCGGGTTGAAACTACTGTTCCACATGTAAATCGGTTTGAACACGATTTTTCTTAGTGTATTCGAGCACAAACGTTTTCAAAAAACAATAATGGCTTCACTTATGTCACCTGGATTGTCTGTTCTATTTTATTATTAAAATGTTAGTGCTCAAATACACTATTAGCGTTTTCGGTTTAGCAGGTTATGAACTTCAAAACCAGGATTCCAGATTACCGCTTCGCGCGAGATTTAAATTTTGAATAATTTAATTACAATTTGATAATTAAAATTAAATATAATAATGACAGAAAAACTTATATTATTAATTACGTAATTATAGAAACCAAATCTTAATTCATCGTTCCAATGTAATTCCAAAATGCAATCAAAATAATTGTAAATTCAAATCTTTCGCATAACAGCAATCTAAAAATTGGTTACGAAGTTTATAACCTGCTAAACTGAAAACGTCATATTTAATACCAACCGAAATCAATATAACTAACAATCAGATATTCTGCAAATGAAATACTGTGCCCAGTTTTCCGACCGTCGGAGAGGGGTCTCAGTTTCTGCGCGGGCCGAGGGGCAGGGTAGGAGGGGATGACTTCCAATGCAATGCACACCGTCACGTGACATAATCGCAACCGTTCCAAGAACATCAGAGCGACTTGTTGTAGGCCTGATTGTTAACGTGTGAAAATTATTAGTTTTTCATCATGGCAAAGAGAGTTTCTAATACCACTATTCACAGCGAGTGCCGCGAAATCATTGCCCGCGTCATTGCAAAGTGTGATAAAGAGAAAGAAGATAAATGTTTACTTTTACCGTTAATGAAAGCGAGTGAAAGAGCCGCCGAATACTCAGGAGTTGGGCTCACTACCATCAAAGCCATTCGGAGAGAAAATAAAAAGAGGAATGAGACTAGCCCCAATCGAAAGTTGAAGTCTCCTGGTAAGAAGAGAAAAGTGTCGCGTGGCAATTCTGTCCAAGTAGATAGTTTTGACCAGTGTGTTATTAGAAATACTATTCTGGATTTCTATGTGAGAGAAAAGGTTGTGCCAACGGTGCAAAAGCTTCTGCCTATTATTAAGGACAAAATTAATTTTCCGTGGGGCCCAAAATCTTTATTGCGGGTTATGAAATCGATGGGTTTCAAATGGAAAAAATGCCAATCAAAGCGACGGGTGCTGATAGAGAGACCGGACATTGTGGATTGGAGATCCAAATATATTGTTCAGTTGAAACAATTTCGAGAAGAGAACCGAGATATCATCTATGTGGATGAAACATGGGTTGACAACACACTTAAGTTTCAAAAGTGCTGGCAGAGTGATGACGTTTTGGGTGTCCAAGTGATGGGAAATGCAACAAGTAGACTAGAAATAGAAAATGATTATTGGAAGAAAGATGGTATTGTGCCGGACATCATTGACGAACTAATTGTTAATTTGGATTCCGACAGTGATTCGTCAGAGAGTGAAGCCTGCGGGTCATCATCAGATTCTGAATAAGGTAAGTTCGATGCTGAAATAATAATCTAAGAAAAAGCGTCTCTGATCGTGAAGTAAAAAAAAAAAATGTTTTTCGCGCGGCTAGTAGTACGTCGACGGGCAGGATGTCCTCCCCACTGCCGCTTCGTTTCTGGGAACACGCCTACGTTACTTCTGCACCGCGGTCGGAGAACTCGGTCCCGGACAGTAGTTGGTAACAAGTCCCTATGTAAAGACTTGTGTGATTTGCTTACTAGCGTACTAGTACCAACGTACTTTATTTTTGTATTAGTAGAGTACTGTATTTTTGTTGGTAGTGTATTTTTGTATTTGTTTTAGTAGAAGTGTTGTTTGTTCGTTCGTCAGAAGTTACTGCTATTTATCAACTCACGATTTAATTTTACAGTTAATCCGAATAGTTAAGTAAATCAGGTAATTTCTTTTACTATATGTATTCGAGATATATTAATCCCTAATATATTTATTGGAATGGAATTTTTGCCAATTACATAACCTAAAAAAATAGTAAACAAATATATACACAATAATTCATTTTAGATGATTTGATATTATTTTTCTTATTGTCAAGCAATAATGATAATTTGCCATTTGAGCTACACAATTGTTTTAAATAAAATTGAAATACTTATTAAATGAAATGTTTTTGTTCCATACAATATTTTTGTTCAATTTACGTTAGGTATGTTCAATTTAAAAAGTACTATGATTTTTTATTGTATATATCTACATTTAGTTATATTATTCATGGTGACAATGCAGTAATGTATTTTTATAATTCTCTACAGGAGTATTTTGAATTGCACGATGCCATTCGGCGCTGGAAGAAAAACTGCTCCCGAGTGGAGAGACGTACTTGAAACGGAAAATTCGACCAGGGTTACTTGCAAATATTGTGACATTGAAATTAGTGCTAAAATTGAAAGAATTAGAGGTCATCTCGAAAAGTGCAGCAAAAAAAATCCACAAGTTGATTCTTCAGTAGCTGTGCAAGCATCGTCTGCAGCGGGGTCTTCAGTCGATGGAGATCAAGGGGTCAAAAGGAGACAGTCGTCACTCGGTGAATTTGTCGTGAAAACAACGAATGTGCACAAAGAAAAACTGGACTATTGCATTGCGAAATTCTTTTTTAGCAACAATATTTCATTCAATGCTGCGTCAAGTCCAGAATACGCTGAAATGCTGAACGCATTACGACCAGGTTACACGGGCCCGGATCGAAAAAAAATAGGTGGCCCATTATTGGATAAAGCTGCAAATGCTGTCGAAGAGGAAATAAAAAGTGCTGTTGCACATAAATCGTCCAGCATTACTTTACTTCTAGATGGTTGGTCCAGCATCAAAAACGACCCAATTTTGGCAACTTGCATTCACACGGGACAAACAACTTTTTTATTGAATGCTGAAGATTGTGAGGCACACAAGAAGACAGCCGAGTATTGCTGTGATGTACTGCGAAAGTCAATAATTAAGTGTTCGGAGTGTTATGGAAAAGAAGTATTTGCCGTGTGTACAGAGAACGAGCGAAAAATGATAAAAATGCGCGAATTGTTGACCGAAGATAATCCTCGTATTGTCACTTATGGATGCTCGGCTCATTATATCAATTTGTTGCAGGAGGAAATCATACCAACCTCATTAACAAAACACATTGTGGAAGTTCAGAAGTACTTTCGAAATCATCATCAACCACATGGGTGGTTGAACGAAAAGGAAGGTTGTATGCCCCAAATTCCAAATGCTACCCGATGGAATTCATACAACGAATGTTTACGAACATTTACTGAGAATTACAGTAAATACGTTGAAATTCTCATTGATAATGGAGATGAAGTACCTGTCAATATTTCAATAATTTTGCAAAATGTATCCATTCTAGAGGAAGCTACAAACCTGTATAGACAGTTATCTGAAATTGGACGCGTACTCGATAAGATGCAAGCGGACTCAACCAATTTAGCAGAATCTGTAGAACTGTGGTTGGACATGCTTGGGAATGCCGATTTAATATGTCATGAAAATATAATACAAAAACGTATGACTAACGCATTACAACCTTGTCATTTCTTTGCGAATTTAATGGATCCACGATTCCAGGGGAAGCGTCTGACTCAAGAACAGGAAGACTTAGCTGAAAATTGGATTCTTGAGATAAATGCTGGTTGGCTGCCCTTTGTTATGGCGTTCAGAATCGAAGACAACGACTATTACCCGTCATCAATGTTTTCTGATTCTGTCAGAAAACAGTTTACGCCAGCAAAATACTGGTTACTGATGCAATCGAAATGTTCGAAATCTGACAAAATTCCTGCTGAGTTCTTTTCCTTCATGATTGGCATTTCAAATTGTCCAGCAAGTTCTGCAGCGATCGAACGTATTTTTTCAACTTACGGCCTTGTTTGGTCAAAATTACGGAATAACTTGGGAAAAGAAAAAGCGGAGAAATTGGTCAAAGTTTACAAGCACCTAAGAATGCCTACAGCAGTTTAATTCAATTTTTATCTTAATTATAAATATTAGATTTATAGATCATATTTTAAATGAAAAAGTGTATAATTTGTGTTCAAAATATGTTAAAATAATATATGCGATGCTAAACATGTATGTTTTACATTATTTTATAAATAAATATTCTAATATTGATATATTTCAACGAAACTTTGTTCATATTTTTACAGTGGGTTTTTTCTGGGTTTTATTGGGTTTTTTTAAATGGGTTTTTTTAAAAAAACCCAGGTGGGTTTTTTTGGGTTGGGGAAAATTGAGCCAACCCTGCCATATAATAATCACAACTCCTCACCTCTTTGATGCTTTCCGTAGATACAACAAGAATGATATATAATAAAGTGTATTGAATACATTGAATTGAATCGACAGTCACCATCTTTTTCACGATCACACAACACGATGTTCTCCAAGCAAGATCAACTGCTCTTCCATTTTCGGTGAACTTGCCAGTTGCGTATGACGCCATCTTCCCGTTTCATTCCAGCATTTCAAATAACACAAATTTCGCAGATTATTATTAGTAAAGGAAAGCTGGGATCTATTCAATATATTGTGACCTCCACTTCTAATTTTTTGACTATTCTTTTTGAACCTCATTTGTTTAAAAACGTTCACTGGGAGCCGAATAGGCGGGATATCAAAAACCTTCTCTCTACAGCTTTAATATATACTATCAAAATACCCGGCGATGTCTACTAATCATTGTGAAAGAGGAAAAAGATCAGTTTTATATAAAGCTCGGTGTTTAAGATTACTTTTTATTGTAATTGGTTGAAATTTTAATAATATATTATAATTTTCTTTCATTTTATTTTACAGTACATTGATTAAAATTATTAGATTAAAAATGTTTACACACTAATACTGACCTCTAGCGAATCAGTTTGATACCATTTCTGCTGCACCGCTATTGGCCTCTGGTGGAATGTATTATGAACAAGGCTATTACATACCAATTCTGACGCATTGCTACTGGCCTCTGGAGGAATATATTAGAAACTACGTGCTCTTAGCGAGAGGCGAAAAAAATGATCGTGATGCATCTAGAAACATATTTAAATTATTTATTCTCAGCATTTGTGTTGTATAAATATTTGCCAAACTTTGCAAGGACACTGCGAAAATCCTGAAGAAGAGCCTGTAAAAATTTCGTATCTATTCTTACTCTACTTTTTGTGGTAGCGATGCGTGCTCCAGGTCATTGAATTCATTTTTATTAGTTTAGATGATGTTATAGGATAATCTTTACATTCTTGAATATATTAAGTTTGGGACTAATACTTCAGCCCCATTCGTGGCCCTTTGCAGAAGGCGAGCAGGAGAGCAACAATTTCGTATATGTTCATACACTATTTTTTGTGGTATCGAGGTCTGTTACAGGTCGTTGAATTCACTTTTATTAGTTTAGATGATGTTATAGGATAATCTTTACATTCTTGAAGATATTAAGTTTGGGACTAATACTTCAGCCCCATTCGTGGCCCATTGCAGAAGGCGAGCAGGAGAGCAACAATTTCGTATATGTTCATACACTACTTTTTGTGGTATCGAGGTCTGTTACAGGTCGTTGAATTCACTTTTATTAGTTTAGATGATGTTATAGGATAATCTTTACATTCTTGAAGATATTAAGTTTGGGACTAATACTTCAGCCCCATTCGTGGCCCGTTGCAGAAGGCGAGCAGGAGAGCAACAATTTCGTATATGTTCATACACTACTTTTTGTGGTATCGAGGTCTGTTCCAGGTCGTTGAATTCACTTTTATTAGTTTAGATGATGTTATAGGATAATCTTTACATTCTTGAAGATATGAAGTTTGGGACTAATACTTCAGCCCCATTCGTGGCCCGTTGCAGAAGGCGAGCAGGAGAGCAACAACTTCGTATATGTTCATACACTACTTTTTGTGGTATCGATGTCTGTTCCAGGTCGTTGAATTCACTTTTATTAGTTTAGATGATGTTATAGGATAATCTTTACATTCTTGAAGATATTAAGTTTGGGACTAATACTTCAGCCCCATTCGTGGCCCATTGCAGAAGGCGAGCAGGAGAGCAACAATTTCGTATATGTTCATACACTACTTTTTGTGGTATCGAGGTCTGTTAAGGTCGTTGAATTCACTTTTATTAGTTTAGATGATGTTATAGGATAATCTTTACATTCTTGAAGACATTAAGTTTGGGACTAATACTTCAGCCCCATTCGTGGCCCATTGCAGAAGGCGAGCAGGAGAGCAACAATTTCGTATATGTTCATACACTACTTTTTGTGGTATCGAGGTCTGTTACAGGTCGTTGAATTCACTTTTATTAGTTTAGATGATGATATAGGATAATCTTTACATTCTTGAAGATATGAAGTTTGGGACTAATACTTCAGCCCCATTCGTGGCCCGTTGCAGACGGCGAGCAGGAGAGCAACAATTTCGTATATGTTCATACACTACTTTTTGTGGTATCGAGGTCTGTTACAGGTCGTTGAATTCACTTTTATTAGTTTAGATGATGATATAGGATAATCTTTACATTCTTGAAGATATTAAGTTTGGGACTAATACTTCAGCCCCATTCGTGGCCCATTGCGGAAGGCGAGCAGGAGAGCAACAATTTCGTACATGTTCATACACTACTTTTTGTGGTATCGAGGTCTGTTACAGGTCGTTGAATTCACTTTTATTAGTTTAGATGATGATATAGGATAATCTTTACATTCTTGAAGATATTAAGTTTGGCACTAATACTTCAGCCCCATTCGTGGCCCATTGCAGAAGGCGAGCAGGAGAGCAACAATTTCGTACATGTTCATACACTACTTTTTGTGGTATCGAGGTCTGTTACAGGTCGTTGAATTCACTTTTATTAGTTTAGATGATGATATAGGATAATCTTTACATTCTTGAAGATATTAAGTTTGGGACTAATACTTCAGCCCCATTCGTGGCCCGTTGCAGAAGGCGAGCAGGAGAGCAACAATTTCGTATATGTTCATACACTCCTTTTTGTAGCATCGAGGTCTGTTACAGGTCGTTGAATTCACTTTTATTAGTTTAGATGATGTTATAGGATAATCTTTACATTCTTGAAGATATTAAGTTTGGGACTAATACTTCAGCCCCATTCGTGGCCCTTTGCAGAAGGCGAGCAGGAGAGCAACAATTTCGTATATGTTCATACACTACTTTTTGTGGTATCGATGTCTGTTCCAGGTCGTTGAATTCACTTTTATTAGTTTAGATGATGTTATAGGATAATCTTTACATTCTTGAAGATATGAAGTTTGGGACTAATTCTTCAGCCCCATTCGTGGCCCGTTGCAGAAGGCGAGCAGGAGAGCAACAATTTCGTACATGTACATACACTACTTTTTGTGGTATCGATGTCTGTTCCAGGTCGTTGAATTAACTTTTATTAGTTTAGATGATGTTATAGGATAATCTTTACATTCTTGAAGATATTAAGTTTGGGACTAATACTTCAGCCCCATTCGTGGCCCGTTGCAGAAGGCGAGCAGGAGAGCAACAATTTCGTATATGTTCATACACTACTTTTTGTGGTATCGAGGTCTGTTACAGGTCGTTGAATTCACTTTTATTAGTTTAGATGATGTTATAGGATAATCTTTACATTCTTGAAGATATGAAGTTTGGGACTAATACTTCAGCCCCATTCGTGGCCCGTTGCAGAAGGCGAGCAGGAGAGCAACAATTTCCTATATGTTCATACACTCCTTTTTGTAGCATCGAGGTCTGTTACAGGTCGTTGAATTCACTTTTATTAGTTTAGATGATGTTATAGGATAATCTTTACATTCTTGAAGATATGAAGTTTGGGACTAATACTTCAGCCCCATTCGTGGCCCGTTGCAGAAGGCGAGCAGGAGAGCAACAATTTCGTATATGTTCATACACTACTTTTTGTGGTATCGAGGTCTGTTACAGGTCGTTGAATTCACTTTTATTAGTTTAGATGATGTTATAGGATAATCTTTACATTCTTGAAGATATGAAGTTTGGGACTAATACTTCAGCCCCATTCGTGGCCCGTTGCAGAAGTCGAGCAGGAGAGCAACAATTTCCTATATGTTCATACACTCCTTTTTGTAGCATCGAGGTCTGTTACAGGTCGTTGAATTCACTTTTATTAGTTTAGATGATGTTATAGGATAATCTTTACATTCTTGAAGATATGAAGTTTGGGACTAATACTTCAGCCCCATTCGTGGCCCGTTGCAGAAGGCGAGCAGGAGAGCAACAATTTCGTATATGTTCATACACTACTTTTTGTGGTATCGAGGTCTGTTCAGGTCGTTGAATTCACTTTTATTAGTTTAGATGATGTTATAGGATAATCTTTACATTCTTGAAGATATGAAGTTTGGGACTAATACTTCAGCCCCATTCGTGGCCCGTTGCAGAAGGCGAGCAGGAGAGCAACAATTTCGTATATGTTCATACACTACTTTTTGTGGTATCGAGGTCTGTTCCAGGTCGTTGAATTCACTTTTATTAGTTTAGATGATGTTATAGGATAATCTTTACATTCTTGAAGATATTAAGTTTGGGACTAATACTTCAGCCCCATTCGTGGCCCGTTGCAGAAGGCGAGCAGGAGAGCAACAATTTCGTACATGTTCATACACTACTTTTTGTGGTATCGAGGTCTGTTCCAGGTCGTTGAATTCACTTTTATTAGTTTAGATGATGTTATAGGATAATCTTTACATTCTTGAAGATATGAAGTTTGGGACTAATACTTCAGCCCCATTCGTGGCCCGTTGCAGAAGGCGAGCAGGAGAGCAACAATTTCGTATATGTTCATACACTACTTTTTGTGGTATCGATGTCTGTTCCAGGTCGTTGAATTCACTTTTATTAGTTTAGATGATGTTATAGGATAATCTTTACATTCTTGAAGATATGAAGTTTGGGACTAATTCTTCAGCCCCATTCGTGGCCCGTTGCAGAAGGCGAGCAGGAGAGCAACAATTTCGTACATGTTCATACACTACTTTTTGTGGTATCGAGGTCTGTTCCAGGTCGTTGAATTCACTTTTATTAGTTTAGATGATGTTATAGGATAATCTTTACATTCTTGAAGATATGAAGTTTGGGACTAATACTTCAGCCCCATTCGTGGCCCTTTGCAGAAGGCGTGCAGGAGAGCAACAATTTCGTACATGTTCATACACTACTTTTTGTGGTATCGAGGTCTGTTCCAGGTCGTTGAATTCACTTTTATTAGTTTAGATGATGTTATAGGATAATCTTTACATTCTTGAAGATATGAAGTTTGGGACTAATACTTCAGCCCCATTCGTGGCCCGTTGCAGAAGGCGAGCAGGAGAGCAACAATTTCGTACATGTTCATACACTACTTTTTGTGGTATCGAGGTCTGTTCCAGGTCGTTGAATTCACTTTTATTAGTTTAGATGATGATAT
Organism: Teleogryllus occipitalis; assembly: GCA_011170035.1. Lineage (NCBI taxonomy): Eukaryota > Metazoa > Arthropoda > Insecta > Orthoptera > Gryllidae > Teleogryllus > Teleogryllus occipitalis. The sequence goes on along the minus strand of BLKR01001307.1, from coordinate 20,212 downwards.
AGGATAATCTTTACATTCTTGAAGATATTAAGTTTGGGACTAATACTTCAGCCCCATTCGTGGCCCGTTGCAGAAGGCGGCAGAGCAGCAATTTCGTACATGTTCATACACTACTTTTTGTGGTATCGAGGTCTGTTACAGGTCGTTGGTCTTTTATTAGTTTAGATGATGTATAGGATAATCTTTGCATTCTTGAAGATATTAAGGTTAGGATAATACTTCAGCCCCCATTCGTCTATTTACATTAAGAAGGCGACGAAATTGCATTCGTATATGTTCATACACTCCTTTTTGTAGCATCGAGGTCTGTTACAGGTCGTTGAATTCACTTTTATTAGTTTAGATGATGTTATAGGATAATCTTTACATTCTTGAAGATATTAAGTTTGGGACTAATACTTCAGCCCCATTCGTGGCCCGTTGCAGAAGGCGAGCAGGAGAGCAACAATTTCGTATATGTTCATACACTACTTTTTGTGGTATCGATGTCTGTTCCAGGTCGTTGAATTCACTTTTATTAGTTTAGATGATGTTATAGGATAATCTTTACATTCTTGAAGATATGAAGTTTGGGACTAATACTTCAGCCCCATTCGTGGCCCTTTGCAGAAGGCGAGCAGGAGAGCAACAATTTCGTACATGTTCATACACTACTTTTTGTGGTATCGAGGTGTGTTCCAGGTCGTTGAATTCACTTTTATTAGTTTAGATGATGTTATAGGATAATCTTTACATTCTTGAAGATATGAAGTTTGGGACTAATACTTCAGCCCCATTCGTGGCCCGTTGAAGAAGGCGAGCAGGAGAGCAACAATTTCGTACATGTTCATACACTACTTTTTGTGGTATCGAGGTCTGTTCCAGGTCGTTGAATTCACTTTTATTAGTTTAGATGATGTTATAGGATAATCTTTACATTCTTGAAGATATGAAGTTTGGGACTAATACTTCAGCCCCATTCGTGGCCCTTTGCAGAAGGCGAGCAGGAGAGCAACAATTTCGTACATGTTCATACACTACTTTTTGTGGTATCGAGTCTGTTCCAGGTCGTTGAATTCACTTTTATTAGTTTAGATGATGATATAGGATAATCTTTACATTCTTGAAGATATTAAGTTTGGGACTAATACTTCAGCCCCATCCGTGGCCCGTTGCAGAAGGCGAGCAGGAGAGCGATGCGGTGACTGCAGCCCCCGCGGAGCCCGAGCAGCCCGAGGAGCAAGCGGCCCCCGCCTCCCCTGCCGCGCTGCCGCCGCCTCCGCCGCCAGAGAAGGGCGGCGGGTGGTACTACAACCACGAGGACGACCGGTACAGCTTCTGCGAGGACACGGAGTCCGAGGTGGCCACGGACGACGAGGGGGATGACGAAAGGAGGTGCGTGAGCATTGCCGGGAGAGTACACGAAATCTCAGCGCTAATTACGCACTATTTATTCAATCTTCTGACACCACTCAGATCCCAGTGTTGAGCGACACCCCTATCGGCAACTTTTTCCACTCCCACCGTTCCATGCCCTCCGTGAGGGGTTTTCGGATCTGAACTTCTCTTCGCGGCATGCCCTTCTGTCCCCTGTGGTGCTAACTTTGCGAAGGACGAGATCCCTCCCTGCTTCGGCTTGCCTTGGAGGTGGGGGGTATTCTTGATTGATTGATGTTTCCGGGCACGTCAACTGTTTTGGACATTAGTCCCGTGGGTGATCTTCCCCCGCCGCATGGCGAGATCCGGCGCCGACCTACCGTCAGCTAGTGGGTTTTCCCCCTAACCAGGACTCTCCCACCAGGGGGCACCGCCCCAGCCGGGACAAGCTCTTAAGCTCCCGACCGGTCTCCCGGAATATGTGGTTGTGTAGTGCATGTTGGTGTAAGTGTGTGTGTAAGGGGAGAGGATAGGACAAGGAAGAGGAAAGACAGATCGCGCCCGTTTGTTAGGATACTGCTCCGGCATTCGCCTGGTGTTGATTGGAGAAACCACGGAAAACTACCGACCGGCCGCTAGAATTCTCCTCCAGACAGCGACTGACTTCGACATAGCTGATAAGCTAGTGTCGAAAATCCTGCCGCCGTCGAGACTCGAACCTAGGACCTCCCGGTCAGAAGCGCTGCAGTGACATCAGTTGATTCACTGAGCTACCGCTCCAGTAGTGGGTATTCTTACGTAATGGGAGTCACTTAATATGAATATGCCAAAATATATTACGCATATTATATGTGTATTAAAACGATATTAATCATAATAATAATGATCATGATAATGATAATAATGGCAATAATAATAATAATAATAATAATAATAATAATAATAATATAAGCAAAAGCCGGTTCGGAAAGCCTAGGTCGCTAAGGCTTAAGGGCCTTAGCTGCATCGTGTCTGAGGATTCGCGGATTCGAGTCCTGCTCGGAGCATGTATGTTTGTGTGTGTATGTTTGTGATTGTCCATTCACCCTTTATCATCATCATCATCATCATCATGTACCCCATCCCCCCAGGGCTGGGAGGTAAACCTTGTGGTGTAAAAATGGATTCGGCATAGAAGTGCTGATCCTCCCCCCCCCAAAAAAAAACGGTTCGGTACGGTGTCGCGTTCGTGTGGTCCAAAAATGACCAATTCACGACCAAAAAAAAAAAAAAGCAAAATGGTCCTAGTGTATATTATGCTTTAGGTCCATTTTGCTTATGTTGTAGTAACGAATGTCATTTTTGTTTTGTAAGATTGTGGGAATGTGAGCGCAAGCGCCGGTCCATCCGCCCGCAAAGGGTTAGGGGCATTTTTAAATTCGTATTTCACTATAGCCTTTTTATGAACAAAGAATAATCGAAGATTGTAATTCAATAAGATGTTCTCTAACAACCTAATATTTGTAAAATATATTTGCTTCTTGTTCTCCAATAAGGGCCTAAAAATGTTTATTTCTCCAGTGACACTAGCCCAGCAAAATTACCTCTACACCAACAGAATGGAATACCTCAAGTTCCTCTGCCAAATACTCTAAATGAGCCAGACAAAGAAGTTAGGGAAGTAAGGGATGATGAAGGAGACAATGAGGATGAGGAAGAAGACGATGAAGAGGAAGAGGAGGAGGAGGAAGAACAAAGGGAATTTGGGGAGAGACCAGTCTTAGTACAGCCATCTGCAGTAATTATCCATGACAGACCTGTGGTAATTGAGGCGCCTGCTGCTACTGCAGTCCAAAAGGTGGATATTCCACAACCAAATGTAGCTGTAGCTAGTGGTTCTGCCAACCATGCTGACATTGGCACAATGAAACTGGGTAAGCAAGTATTGCTCTTCCTTGTCTCATTCCCACTTTCCACTGTATTCCCACTATCTCTTTCTAATTTTCAATCTGTTTTATTCAATGTTCCTTTTCATGAATTTGTTTTCATCTTGAGCCTCTACATTTACTTAGTTAAATACTGTAATTCGTATAGCTTCAGTGATCAAATTCAAATTATCAGATGAATTGAAGGATCAAAATGAAGAAACAATATGTCAAACATATGCATTATTTTAAATTAAAAAAATCATGGTTAATCTTCACCACTATTCTGTATGATCCCTTGCTGCAGCACGTACGATAAGATTGCTCTGATCAAAGTCTCTTAATTGACTGTTGTATTAATTATTTAACCTATCAAGTTTTATCCACTGACGTACTCGTTCACCTATCTCCCTAATCTTGCATTCTTAATATTAATTTTTCCACCCATTTTCTGAAAACCTGATTATGTTTATTTCTTACATAGAATTCAATTCATACACATAATGCATCTTAAAAATTTGTCACATGTGACGACTTAAAAAAATCCTCTTTAAGAAATTCATGCCTCCCAGGTTGGAAATGCCCTGTCTGCACTCTTATGAATTCCCCCACAAGGCCTGGTTGTGCAGCTTGCACCACAGAGAGACCTCTGAAATACGTTGTACCTGTGGGGTACAGGGCCAATGTCCACGAGATGGAACGCATTCGCAAGGAGGCTCAGGGAGATCAGCAACTGCTGCAGGTGAGATTCTGGCCTGGAGAACTTATATAGCATTTAAATTTAATGTCATGTTCAATTGCTCTTTTTTTCAGTCGGATACTTTCTATGAAGGGTGATAATGTTTCCTCTGCTTGCTGTTTCTCTGGTCTATAAAAATGTCTGAAATTGTTCAATAAAAGGCCGCAAAATACACAATTACTTTCTTGTATATTAGTATATACGTAGTAGGGCAACTGAAATTTATGTAATTCTGCAAAAAGAAAATCAATGTTGAAACATCGACGGAAATACACGTTGGGGTCCCTGAAGTGGCTGTTTCGAATACATATGTCATTTCGTCGTCCGTCCTTCTGCTCGTCCGTCCGACTGTCCGCTCGTCCGTCCGACTGTCCGCTCGTCCGTCCGACTGTCCGCTCGTCCGTCCGACTGTCCGCTCGTCCGTCCGACTGTCTTCCCGTCCGTCCGACTCTCTGTCCCTCCTTCCGTCGCTATCCGTCGGTCCTTCCGCCCATCAGTCTGTTCGTCCGCCCGTCGGTCTGACTGCCCGTCCGTCTGTCAGTCCGTCTACCCGTCCGTCTGCCCGCCCATCTGTCGACGTATGTAAATTGCGGACCAAATAATCCCTTCATCTTATCTCGTGAAACTTACTTTCTAATCCTGTATGTAATTTGCGGACCAAAGGTGAGGAAACGGCCTGAGGAAAAGGAAATGCAGGTAGGGCCGCCGCCGCCGCGCTGCTGCCCAACATTTCCTTGTGCCTTTCCCTTCAAGTATGCACTTTACATTGATATAACATGTTGAAATTCTAGAAAAATTCTGATTAGTATCGAAATTAATTTTATGTTATGACAAAAGGAAATGACTCATTTTTATCCTTATTTTGCATTTTTCGGCGATTTCCACTAATGTGTCATTTTTTAACCATTTCCCATCATTTTTAATGTATTATCCGCTGGTTTCGTTGATTTTAAGATCTCTTTAATGGTACTTACTTTGAATAATATTTACGAGATGAAACAAATGTTCTTCACAGAATTCACGAGAAACCTATTCGATTTCTTCGCTCAGAAATTGTAATCTCAACAGTTGTATGTAATTTAAGGTTCCTGTAACGCCTATCAGCGCCATTGTCGGATCAGCCGATTTCGGAATATCTAAAGATAGACATTTTCTGGTAAAGAACAGTCCAAATCAAAAGTTTAAAAGCTGAGTTCACTGGAACGAATAGAAACCTCGATTACATCTGTAAGGATCCAACAGCTTGAGTTGTTCATTCGAATTGATTTTGATCATTTTTTTTCTTTGCTTTTACGGCATTTTATAACATTTTAAGCAAATTTTTTAGATCATTTTTGGGTCATTGCGATGTTTTAGGTCATCAAAATCCAATAAGTACTTATGATTACCTCTTGACGATTGACAAGATTCCGTTATTAGCGAATTGAATATAAAACACAAATCAATTTCTAATGAAAACTAGAACAATACCGTTACCATTTATATTTTTATTGAAAAATTATGATTAATAATAATTAATATAACTGTTAGAATTAAAAACAAAACTTGTCTTTAACTACAAGTTTATTCGTCTACTTTTTAATAATTCTCTTAAATAAAATATTTAATACTCGCGTAGTCGAATGTATACGTTCACGAACAATATAACTTTTCAACAAAGTAGAAAAGTTATCAATCACTACAAGTGCTTATGAACACCAAAATCAGTTTGGAAAGCGCATACGTATACCAGTATACGATTCAATGAAACTTTTGTTGAATTATCGAAACATCATTCGCTGACTTCCCTAAAGGGTCTTATCTGTACTGTTATTTAATTTGCAGGTTTTATTATACAATATTGAACACTATTCTTTATACGATAGGATTCATTCTCCTTGAATATTAATCATAAACAATCCAAACACAAAATGAAATACGGGGAATACCTACAAGTCAGTATAGACTGTTGCCAGTCGTTGCAATGAGGAATATGTCATTAAAGATGTTATATATATTGAATATTATATATATTGTATATATATATATATATATATATATATATATATATATATATATATATATATATATATATATATACACATACGTTTACACACACTCACACGCAGTGTCCGGGGAGGAAGCTTCGAAAATAAACTCAAGACAATATGAAGCATACTTTGTCTAATAAACTACTTGGATATGAGGGATAATAAACTACTTGGAATGACTGAGCTACAATAAGCGTCGCTAGACCTAGCTGACGTCAGTCGCTAGCCAGCCGCCGACCCGGAGACTACCCCCACGACGCTGCCGCCACTGAAGATGTCCACCGCAGACATGGACGAAACGTTTGGCTCTTCAATGCCAACTGGACCACGGCCAACCAGTCCGGAAAATTTCACTCGTACTCAAAAGTCGGTTTAAAAAAATGCTTTCTCGGCAGAAAATTACATAGCAGAAGCATAGAAACACTCCGTAAACATGTAAATTGTTTATTATTTACTAAAGAAATGAAAATATTTGTTCAGAAAGAAAAAGTAACCGAGAAATAAAAAAGCAGTCGAATCGTGTATTTATTTCTGGATTAATTATTTTTCTGAAAAATATATTCAATTTCTTTTGTAAATAAGAAACAGTTTACATGTTTCTGAAGTGTTTCTATGCTTCTGCAATGCAATTTTTTCCCTAGAAAGCATTTTTTCAAACCAACTTTTGACTGCTTATTGCGACTCCACCACTCATAATGTCCAAGCCGTTCATTAGACTAAATATGCTTTCACACACACACACACACGCACCCGCACGCACACACGCACGCACACACGCACGGGTGCACACACGCGCACACACACACACACACACACACACACACACACACACACACACACACACACACACACACACACGAAGCGCTCGCCCACGCACACTGTTCACGAAGCAACAAGCTACTGATTTTACATAACAGTTGTAAATAATACAAGACAGTATGTGTTAGCTAAGCATGTTGTAGCACTACTCGTTTTTATATCGTTTTTGGATGTACATTTGAGTAGATTTTTTTGTTTGATAGGCAGAAGCCAATGCCAAAGCACCCCAAGAGCAGAATGAACATTATCAAGAATTGGTCAATCTCGACAACACAGACCTGGTTCCCAACACAGACCCTTTTGATTGTTCTGTCTGCTTTACGCCTTGTGATCGTCATGAAGGAGTAGTTCTTCGTGATTGTCTTCACACATTCTGCAAGTAAGATTATTTTATAATCCAATCAATAAACTTTTATGTTGGAACCTTAACTTATTGTTGTGATATTGTGTTATTTATCAACAGACCCTGTTTGGTAAACACTGTACAGTTCAATGAAGAAGCTGAAGTGAAGTGCCCATTTAGGGATAATAATTACGCCTGTGATAGTGTTCTTCAGGAACGAGAAATTAAAGCCGTAAGTGTCTTGAAGGATGGCCTTTAAAATCGTGTATTGTAACGTGCAGTGAGTAATTTGTGTTATTGATTGCAGTTAGTTCCTCAACATGTTTATGAACAACATTTAGCCAAGTCAGTTGCTCAGGCTGAAAACAAGATCGGCAATACTTTTCACTGCAAAACTCCTGACTGTCGTGGTTGGTGCATTTTTGAAGACAACGTAAATGAATTTCGTTGCCCTGTATGCCGAGTAATTAATTGTCTGACGTGCCAAGTGAGTACATGAAACAACTAATTAATTTTTTACTGTTTTTTGTAGAGAGAACGTATTGTAACATGAGAATTCAAGAGAGTTTCCAGCATAAATTTACAAATTAGAAGACCCTAAATATTGCAAATCTGTTTTTTTGAAAAGAAATGGTGATGAGATTTCTGAAGTACCATTGATTCTGAATAGCTTATAGAATATTTTTTAAACACTTTAATTTTAATGAAAAACTGCTTGAAATTTTTATGAAACGTTAGACTAGACCAGGCGTTTCTATGATATTCCATGTTGTATTTCAATTTTCTGAAATGAATGGAATGAGCTGCAAGGAGCACTTTTAGGTTCCCTAAAAATTAAGAATTTTGTGTTTTTGATGAACACATTTCATTAAGAAAAAATTGTATCTTCATAATAGTAGTTGTAGGAAGTCGCCGAAAACATTTTGAATTTTTCCAATTTCCGAAAAATCAGGGGTTTTGATGAACATGAGACATGCGCCATTCTCTTAAACGTTCTTTACACTATCCAAGAACAAAGTTTAATCAAAAGCGTTGGAGCCATTTTTTTTAAATTTTGAAAATGTCTCAGAGGCTTCATGTAAAGTACCCCCCAAAATTAAATTATCGGTTTCAAATTTAAGGGATCAAGACATCAGCCAGATCGATTGGGAAATATCAATTTTGGAAAAAATCTGCCGAACGGTTTAGCCGCTGGCGTTGTTCACAGACTGACAGACGTTTTGCCGTCAATCGATTTTTCAGTATCAAGAACCCACAAAACATGGATTCTGGCTACACCGCGCGTTAGAAGATTTTTTTCTAAATTTAGCAATTGGATCGATCCACTTTTTCGTTATCAGGGCCCTGTAATAAGAGTTTTTCTGCCGAAAATTCGTTTTTCGTGCGGCATTACAAAACTTTCCCTCTATGGCGGTAAAAAATCTAACTGGATTTTGAAGTCAACTTATTACACTGGTCTGCTTAGAAGTTTTAAAAATTCTGAATGAGAGGATGAAAGGAATAATAAATATGAAATACCGTTAAGGCTAAGATTGATTAACTGAAAAAGCATTTTATTTAATATATGCCAGCAAAGCTTAAATCGCTTAAAAATCAAGAACTTGAAGGAAAGAGAAAGGAATTCAATTACTTGCTAATATATAATCAAATGTATGACTGTTGTTACTCTTCATCATCAAAGTGAAAAATACAAAGTAGTGAAAGGTGTAACATGAGGAAACTTAATATCACCAAAACTATTCTCTTTGGCACTTGAGGAAATGTTTAAATATTTAAATACTTAAATGTAATAAAGTTGGAATAAAAATTAACAGTGCACACATGAATCGTATTAGATTCACTGATGATGTAATCCTATTTGTTTTAAGCACAGATGAACTACAAGCTAGATTACAGTTAAGTAATGAAAGTCCAAAAATAATAATTAAAATTAACTCAAGTAAAAACAAAAGTTAAGTACGGTACAATTAACATATTCCAAAAATGAAAATAATGACCCACGGAACGTTGGAGTAGTTGACAAATGTATAAGTAAAGATGGTTCTTACTTTAGAGTGTGGAATTAAAATGTCATCTGATTTGAATATACAACCCCCATTTTTCCTCATTTGGTCTAGATTAACAGTGTCCCAAATTCTATTACAATACACGCATGCCTCACACTCACGAGACATGAAATTGTCATTTTTTTAAAATTAATTGTAAATATGGGTTTGATCCCCAGCTAATTGGTGTGAAATTTGTGGAGGACAATAGAGCTATTGGCAGGTTTTCTCGGGGTTCTCCTATTTTACCTGTGCCTCATTCCACCATTTCTCTATGGTTTGTACATCCAGGTCAATATTGGCAGTCTGTTGTTGATATTCGTCAAGTTATTCTCCCATTTCCTTTGGGAATTGTTGAGGCTGCAAAGTAGCTTCATCGGAGGGCCATAAAAGCTGAATCGGATTGTCTACAAGAGCTTGGCCACAATTCCACGATTGGCAGAATGGAAAATTCTGAAAGACAATGATTTAAGAACTATTAGTTTATCTCAGCTTAAAAATTATTAAATATTGAAGTTGTCAATGTTACCTCGTCTGGACGAAAAGAAATTGTCTTCTTTCGTAATGCGGGCGTGATAGCTCTTGCGCGCCAATAACTCTCAGCTTGAGTCGCAATACCAACCCTACATAATATGTCGCGTATGGTTCTGACTTAGATTTCCAGTGAACACTCAAGCTTTTGTATTAGTTCTACAATGAGCCGGTAATTGACCGATATTTGCCCGTAATTGCCTGCAAATTGCCGGTATTTGCCGATAATTGCCGGTAATTTGCCGGTAATTGACAATTGCATACAAAATAAAAACTAAGTTTCAAAAATACAGTGATCACACTCCAGCACTTTACAACAAGCACTTTGTTTGGATACATTTTACACTAGTGCATTTTATAATCTTAATTGTTATTGCTGCTACTAGTGGTGATGATAACGAAATAAAATTATTTTATTTCGAAAATTTCACTATCCTAGTAAATATTGCAGTAACGACATATCTGTAATTTTCCAGGAATGTATTTTCTCTTAATGGGTAGAGATTCTTACTTCCTCGAGGAAGACGATTTGTCGGCAGCAGCAACAAGAACAACACTTATACAGTAACTATCTCTCGAGATCCACACACAATCGTGTTCACGACGCTATCTAAATAACTGCCGGTGCTGCTGGAAAGAGCATTGCACACACCGTGTGCAGAAGAGGGACAGAAAGAGGCCTTTCGTCCAGAACAGCCAACTTTACGCAAAAGACTCGTCAAATTGACATTTTTAATCAACAAATCTAACATAAGATAAAAATAAATTCCCAAAACATAAATAATCCATTCAGTGCCTTCAAGAATTGACTAAACTTGTGAACCTTCAATACCACACGAAATTTATAAAATTAAGATGCAGCTAGTTTTACATGGAGACCTGAAATTGATATTCCCATCGGTTCGGTGGCTCCATCTAGATCGTTGTGCAAAACCATCGGGGACCCAATGTTGAGGCGTAGGATCACCTCCTTTCAAAAAAGATTGGTCACATCAGTTAGGAGGGACAGAGCATTCCTCAGCACAGTGGTCTTACGGCAAAAATTACATGCAAGGATGTGAAACATCGCAAAAGATGTAATGATGACTGAATAAATAACATAGTGACCTCATTTGATTGTCTTTATCACTTGTGTATTTAAAATTAAATACACATTTATTCTTTATTGAAAATAATGTAATAAATAAAATCCTTAGTATTTTTTAATGTTCTACGTGAATTTATGTCCTGTATTACAAAGAGAATTTAAAGAATTTTAACATTTTGGATGTAGTCGGTAATGGTAATGGTAATGTCTTTGAAATAAGAATAACACTCTTAATTTATTCAACAATCTTATACTGCTATTCATTTATTAATTGTGTTTATTTTCAGGCTATCCATGAAGGAATTAATTGTAAACAGTATCAGGAACAAGTTCAACAACAGTCGGAGACCAATGCTGATGCTCGTCGTACAAAAGAGATGCTTGAGGTAGATATTGTTTGTACTAAACAATATTTTGTGTGAAAGAAATAAAATAAAATATCCATGTTAACACCTACATATTGTCATAAACTCAAATTTACCTTTGTCTATCTCTTCTACAACGCAAAAGAAACTTTCTGCGTGAACATGAACTTAGCATTCTGAATATAAAAGATCTGTCACATTAAATGTTGCCTTCATATTTAAGGTAAAGATAGTTTTGTTCTGCTCTTTCTTTTAAATTTCATTTTTCATACAATAATTGTTTAAGTAATAAAAAATTTGACCGGCATTTGAGTTAACATTCCCAAACCGCCAATTCAGTTAAGTGATTTCTTGAACCTAGATTTTTGTAGCAAAAAGAATGTAAATGTGTGAATTGAATTTATATTGTTACAACATTATTCATGTCTTCTGGATTGATTTACATTGTTACACCCACATTACTATTGTTACAACAGTTATATTTATAGCATAGATATACTTACAGTATTGGTACTATTAGTATTATGCTGGTAATGTGATACTTACAGTATTGCATTTCTGACAGTAATGGAATACTTGCAATATTGCGTTACCTACTGGTAACTTACTGGTATTATACTTAATACTGATATTGCTCAAAAGATGAAAGAAGACACTTTGAAATATTTGCATATATGTACTTCATTTATACTAATCAGTATTATTGGATGTAATGAAATATATGATGAATAATCCTATATTACCGCAAGTTTAATAATAATTCCTATTTTACCGCAAGTTTAATAGTGATGATTTATAAAGCCCGCTCGTGGCACATAGCGAAGTCGCTTGCCTTTCACCACTGAGGTCCGGATTAGATGTGTCCTAAACCCCATCCCTATCCTTCTTCCTTCCCAATTCTGGCCGCTGGGTAGTGACGCAGGAGCGCGTAGCAGGAGGCGCGTACGCAGAAATGCTACCTGGCGGTCCTCTTGACAACTGACTGCGACGTGACGTGACGTGACGTGACGTGACGTGACATGACATGTTAGTAATGGAGGATTACTCTCCAACAGCGCACATAAATGGAGAATTACTCCCCAGCGCAAAGCGCTCAACGCCCCTTAAGGGGCTTGAAGACGCGTTTCGTCAAGTTGTAGACGCAACAAATTATTTATAATAAAAAAAACACTTTTACTACCCACCGAACAATCAAGCATTGTGGGTTGCCTACCTAATAGGGGCAAATGATACATCTAATTCCGTTTCGTTAAATTAAGTCCGTCACAAGTTCATTTGCAAAAAAGTATAATAGATTACATGCCTTCAAAGTCTTGGAAGATTTATTATCATACCTGTATATAACTGTATATACCTGTATATAACTTTTGAACTGAGCATTTTCCTGGTTGCTCCCTAAACAAAATAGACGAGTTTATGACGAGACTGATTTCATCTTTTGAGTAGTGCACAATAGCTTCTTTTTGCTTATATTGCAACAAATTATAATATGTGTTAATTGAATCACTAACATTCTTACCAGAACATTTTTTAAGTGTAAATCTCTGAATTTTTCCCGTAAATTGAATGATTGAAAGTATGAAGAATAGGTATTGATGAGCAATTTGTTGTAATGAAGGAAATGGTGGTTCGTGGTGAAGCAATGGCCTGCCCCACATGCCAAGTTGTTCTCATGAAGAAATGGGGCTGTGATTGGTTACGGTGCTCAATGTGCAAGACGGAGATCTGTTGGGTGACACGAGGCCCAAGATGGGGACCTGGGGTAAGTGTAGTGACTGGAGCTCATAGCTTGAAATGAGCAGCTTACTGATTTGGCATTCAATGTGCAGGGTACTAGGATAAAAGCATACATTATATATTCCAAAAGGAAGTACCAAACTTCAAGTTTGAGATACTTTCTCGGTCATTTTTTAATTTTGAAGAAATCTTATTTTCATTAATGTCTCGTATTACTACAGTACACAATTTCATTTCCAAATTCTTTTTAAATTAAAACAGAGATTTTTTTATTGTATTTGCTTGAATTAGAATTTTGCAAGAAATAAAAACCCTTGAGTTATATTTCACAATTTCTAAGTGAAGTAACAAAGGACAGAGTGTAATGTACAAGTATAACCAGTACGTGCTCTTTCATTAGTAAGCATTTGCAGCATATTACAGATCATCAAAGTAGATATAAAAAAAAAATATAAATAGCTCTCAAGCTGCAGTCATTGAGCAATGTTAACATAGGATATTCATGGAAGGAAATAGGTCAATGCGCTTAGTTGAAGTAGGTTTTTAAGATTCCTAGATAAAAAATCCTACTAAACATTCATTATGCGTACAAAAAATGTGCCTTTAAGTAGATTAAAAATTTTGAAAGGACACTATCATCTTCAAAATTGTTGACCCTGGTGGAATATAACATGACTTATATGAGTTTGAAATAATTATTTAAATATTACTACCTACTCTAAATCCATACTATCTTCTGGAATAGATATCCTAAATTTCATCTATGAAAATGTATAACAATGAATGATTGGTCATAATCAATGGATAATTTGATTCAATACATAAAAGTTAGTCTTCCTTTCACAACTGAAAGTCAAAATTACCATGGCATGTATGGATATGTATTAAACTCACAATTCTGAGTTCTTGTTTTTTGGACAGTGCATTGACCTTGTTTCAATACAATTAATGTTAATTTTACTAGCCATTTACTTTCAGTCTTTTGGTTTACATTGATTAGCTGATATTATAATAGTAATAATAATTATAGATGTAAATTATTAGTTACAAGTTTTCTTGTGTACCCTTTTCAAAATAGTAAATTGAAGGATGACACAACATGTTAACTATGATTTATTTGCCCTCTATTTCTTACATTTTGCCTTTCATTTTAGGGGAAGGGAGATACAACTGGAGGCTGCCAATGTGGTCTAAATGGAGTCAAATGTCACCCTCGATGCAACTACTGTCATTAAATATTAAACAATACTAGTTTCAGTGTTTATGATATTATTAAAGAAGAAATTGTGCCAGAACAATTTTGAGTTCATAGTGACTACAAATAAGAGTGGCAATTTAAAAAATTGAAAATTGCTGTTATGTTGAATTTTTATGAATAATATAGGTGGATACCGAGGTCGATGTTCATGAAATTGTGATTACATAAAAGTGATTGTTTTTACACTTTCTTCTACCATACTCTGGAAGAAAATAATTGACTTAGGGTTGGAGGATGATTTTTGTCCCTTATTTACTTAGGACATCAATGAATGTTCAATAAAATATTTATTTCTAAACATTTGTATGATGTAACCCTTTCCTTATCCCAAAATGTTCATTATACAATAGTTTCATGATTCTCTCTGTTCCATATTTATTTTGAATTACCTTGCTTTATTAATGTTGATTAAATTTGTTTTGAAGAAGGGAACTAGTACTTCTGTGTTATGAGATCTATGTTTGTTAGAGAAAGAAAATGGCATTGGTGTTGGTGCAGTCTAGCTTTAATTCCTGTCATGGACAATAGATTTAATGTATAATTTACTTTTTATATGATGCCTTGAACTTATCAATGTATAAGTCTGGTGGCTAAATAAATAAAAAGATTTTGTTTAGTCAAGCCAATGTTAGAGATGGATTACCAAAAGAGAATGCAAATTCATTTGTTCCACATTAGACACTAATAGAATATAAACTCCCTAGTTCATTTGCTAAATTATTGTATCATACTACCATACAAATGATATAGAGTATTTTCTAAGGCCTGAAAAGTTCAAATTAAATGGTATACAAATGCTCAGTTCAATTAAGCAGCTCAGAGAGGCCCATGAATTTCAGTTTTAAAGCAACAGTAATTTTAGGCTATCCAAAGAAGAGTTTACTTTTTGCCCTCTTGAATAGGAAGCAGAGTAGACTCATGGCTCCAGAGAGGTAGGAAAAAATTTGTAGGTTTCAACCTTAGAACAACCAAATCAGATATGTGTAAGCTAACATGTTAATATTGCTGTATTATTTATAAAACATAACATAAATTTACATTTACTGCTCAAGATAGCTTTTTAAGCCAAAGTTACTGTATCCTTTAGAAGAGTTTTAATTGTAGTTAGTTGTGTACATAGCCAGCAAAATAGTTTTCCCATCACATTACTTTCACACAACTACTTGTAATGTTATCCATTATGATTATAGTACTATGAACAATGACCCCATATAATTTTTATCATTTTGTAACTGATAATTTTGGAGTACATCATTCAATATTCCGCAACTATCACAATCAGATTTTCTTGAAATGGGAACCTCCAGAAACTAGAAATTAAGTTAATTATTTTAACAAAAAGTTTCATTTATTATAGACAATAAGATTTAAGTTTATAATTCAGTAAATAAAAATTAGGAAAGTTGGTTTATATCATCACTAAGTCTTGACATACAATATAGAACTTTTTGTTAATATAATTATGAAAGACAATCAATAGAAACTTAATAGAAATTAAGTTGTTGGTACTTTGCCAGTACTTATATTCATCATTCAACTAATTATGGTTAAAAAGAGGGAAGAGATTCTGGAGATAAAAAAACCCTGCAGAGATTGTAGGCTACTTCTTGCCCATACATCGCACACAGTTTTTACTGCTCTTGACAAAATTCATCACATCCAGTGCCCATTATTCTACTTGAAATTCCATCATGTCAAGTTCTTGTTGTACTATATTTGCTAGCTCACTTCTATAGGTGCCCTTTGTAGATGCCATGGGTCATATATACTACATGAAGCTGGTGAATTCGTAACACATGTTATGTGAAAAGCTTTATGGAGGTCAGCACAGATTCACAGGCAGTGTTCTTGTTCTCACTGTCATCATTGAAACAAGACTTTTGTTTGTTTCTGCACCAGTGACGTCTCCTCACTCTGAACCTAGGGCGTTGACAGTGAAGGAAAGTGTTAATCCCCACACTACTCTTTTTGCTTATATATTTAAAGTAAAATTAAATTATGTAAAAAAAGCCTTATTCGTTTTAAATTATAATGTTGGAAGAATGAGGGAAAGATAGTTGCAAAATAACAACAATGAGGATGTTGTATTTTCTATTGCAAAGATTGGAATAATACATTTTAAAGTACCGTATTTAAAAAGACAGGCTCAACACTTTCCATTCTTTGGTTCTTGTTTTAAAAATTAAATTCATAAATATTACCAAGTTAGGACACGATCGTCATTACTGAATTACTTGTTTCTTTTCTTCATATGAAAGGGAACAAAAGCAATTTTTTGAAAGTATTGTACCACTTTTCACAAACATTCTCAAAAAAATAACTGATGATGAGTATCGCTGAAGGCTTCAATGCGCAACGGATAATATCACAATCATGGACGCTCCCTCTCCAGCAGGCTGTTAAATCGAGATCTACAACCTTGTCACACTTTGTCCTTGAGTGGGGGATGTCGCGGGCATGCTCTGCCGCCTCCCGATCCGAAGACGTTGGAGCATAGAGAAAAGAAGGTCCTTAGTCTGGTTGGAGGCATTCGCCAAGAGGCTGAGCTGCGCTCGCGCATTGCCTGCTTTGCATGGACGTGCTGGTGCCGATCTACGACGCCGATCGCACAAAAAACCGAATAAATGAAGAAAATCTAAAAAAATTCAAAGGAAAAATGCCTTTTTAAGTTACTTGGGCGTTGACTCACAACTTGTACACCCAAAGAAAATGTCACTGGTTCATACATGTACTCGGAATCAAGAAGGGGTGGATGTTTGCGTCGCAATAATCGTAATCAAGTGCTTGCTCATGTGTACACACCAATGTTTTACCCAGTAGCGTTTTCTTTGGGTGTGCAAGTCGTGTGTCTACGCCCAAGGAAATAAAATAAATTTTCCTTTGAATTTATTTAGTTCTGCGTTCAATACACGCACTACACTTACTGGACTAATGACTTAGCAGTTGTCGGTCCCTTAGATACCGCATTGCTGATTAAAACCGATCTGCATTTAGGGGTGGACATGGCCCCCAAGGATAGCTGCGTACACTTGTTGATCCATTTTGCCTTCCGGAATGACGAGATCACCCAGGGAGTGACACGAAAACATTCCACATACCACCTTACTCCCTCCTCCGGCGTGGACCCGTCCGACGATTGTTGAAGGGTGTTTGCGTTCAGTCGTTTCACGCAGAGTACGCCAACGATTATCTGTCCGATGGAGCAGAAAGTAAAAACATATCGCCAATCTGTAGTCTTCCATTTGCGGTATTGGCGTGAAAATTCCAGTCTTGATTTCAGCCAGTCACTGATGAAGAGCAGTCAGCATGGGTGCATGATCCAGGAGCCTACTGCAGGGGCATATATCTAGCAACGTTCGCTGAACAGTTGTTGAGGAGACCCAGTAGCGTAAGGAAATGAGTGCGGGCCCAAAACCTTTAACCGTGCCCCCTTAATAAAAATGTATAACAAATACAAATAGTGTTAGTGCCTGAAGTAATAAAAATCTTTAAACAAATTCTTATTCATCAGTCTATGATCAGACAATTGCAAAACCTTACGCTCACAATTCTTACAATCGCAAAACCTTCATCCCTCTTATGCCCTCTATCCCTGGCGAAACTTCGTGTTGTGGTGCGTAGTTACCAAACCGAATGTGGAAACATACATGTTCAAATTGCAATGAAAGTTCGGGGTAAAAAGTTTTTGCTGTTTGAGAACACTCACATAGGTTAGGTTGGGTCAATGAAGTCATCACCTAGTGAAGTAATCCATCATAAGCCAATACATATAATTAGTTGGATTCAAATGTGGAGACATTTCACATGGGCAGCTAATGACAATTTCAGAGATAATTGTGGAAATTATCCACTACAACTTTTTCCAGGGGAAGGTGGTTTCCGGTGGTGCAACGGTAACGTCGTTGTGCTTATCGTGTACGCACCATTTCGATTCCATCGTAAACACATCGAGTACGTTCTAGTTCGCACTCAAGCGTACATTCATTTGGCCAAAGTCCACATTTTGTACACAAAAATGGATATCGTGGCAAGCTCTTTTGCACGTTCCGTACATAAGAGATATGTCTCCGTGCGCACTCTGTGTACGTTTGCACGTACATCTCGCGTACATTGGTGGACATACCGATTTTCGCTAGGGATTCGGGCCCGAACATTACGTAAGTGTTGCAGCCCCTTGGTTCATCTGGGCGGTCAGTTGCTCTACAGTTGCATGTCTATCCGCCCGCACACATCTCCGCAGCCCCTCGTTCTCCCCTGGCATCTATGGCCCGTGATGCGCAACAGTTGCCTCGGTGCCGCGCGGGTTTTGGATATCGCAATTTTGCTATGCACAGAACCTTTAATCACGGCGGCATGCGAACACTTAGCAAACTTAGCAGTTTCGGAAATGCTTCTGCCCTTTGCCCGTCTAATAATTATCTCGTTTCTCCATTGCGACAACTATTGCAGTGTTTTCCGTTTTTTTCAATTTCCCCTCCCCCAGTTCCCTTGGCGAGGCGGGAATTTATTTACATTTGCTCGGAATACATTTGTTTGCTCCAGCATTTCTGCTTTTGGAGCTTGGGGTGGGCATAACTTAAACAAACTATCTTAAATCTAACTTACAAACTAATACATCGTGCCACTTTGGGCGTTGTTGTTTTTAATATTGTAGTTATTAATTGTCGAATTAAAGTTCTTTATGTGTTTTCCGCTTCCACCTGACACACTTTATATACCTTCCACTGTTAGTGCTGCCACCTGCAGTTTGTGAGGGGTTATTATACGTTTACGTCGAACATAGACGGTAGTCACTTTAAAGTGAGTGCACTACGTATTATCCGCGGATGTTTCCTTGACCCCTCGCTTCGCTGGTTGCGAGAGGAGTGGGGAGTTTGGTTATTTTCACAAAAGGAATTTTATATCAAATGTGTATATCGTTTTTCGATGCAAAATAGTTTCTTTTACACGGGAGCAAACATTTCTGGTTATCAGATTTTGTTTACAACGCTCGTTCGTATAATTTATTCTTAATTTAACTGATGTTGGCAAATAAGTGGGGGTAGGTATTCCGGGGCTCAAGAAAATGTACGCGTATAATAGTTCATAATGTTATGCTTTTTTGCAAAATTACATTTTTGAAAACAAGCGACGCTAGGAGCGTTTCAATTTTGTACGAATGCAATGAAGGAACGTTACATATGAGTTGCGTAAGCAATTTTTTGTATAACAGCATTATAAATTAATAAAAGAACCAAAATTAATTTTAGAAACAAATTTCAAAAGCAGTTTTGCAGTTGGCCACATATTTTAAGAAGTCACGCAGGAAGGACGAATAGGGAGGATGGGCAGGAAGGTGGACGGGCAGTGAGGGCGGACGGGGATGACGGACAGGGAGGATGAGCTGTGCCATAAAATGCCAATTTATGAATGATTTCCTGCAATGGAAAAGGTAATACTTTTTAAAACTGGTATACAAAAAATACTTTTTATATAGGGTGACGTCATGGAAGAATAGTTGTCATGTTCCATGGTGACGTGATGTCACTAGGCAAGGACTCGCAGGAAATGGCGCTTATACTGCGCTTTTTACAGAGCTAGACCTCAAGGTCACTGAAGGCCTGTCACCACGGTAGCATTTAGGCACGGTTTTTCGCGTCTTTTTCAGTCGTGCCGCTAGAGTCGCTTCATCTGTGACACTGCTAGAGTCCCTGGATATAGGATATCCAGGGACTCTAGACACTGCTTGATACGGTCGCGAGCATACGACACCTAGCAGCACTACTGAAAAAGACGCGAAAAAACCTGCCTAAATGCGACCGTGGTGACGGGTCTTCGGTGACCTTAAGGTCCAGCTCTGTAAAAAACGCAGTATAGCTTTGAAAACCATGAAGAGTAGATACGAAATTAATCGTTACCTTGTCTAGTTTTTTAGAAGCTTCACATCCCCTTTTCCTTTTTGTTCCCTTTTTGAATTTATTTTGGTTTCTTTATATGCTCAAAACGGAATTCGATTTCT